>JAOVVA010000004.1:19773147-19791151 GCA_028565275.1 Leiocassis micropogon | reverse complement strand
AATATTAAGCAGAATGTCATTTTAACAGTGGTTTGCACATATTTCAATCCTGTGTTACTTGAACTTGTTAAAGTTATTAATTGCGTTATTGTGTATTGCCCTGATACAATCATTTAATAATTAGACACACATTAGTAGAGTTGTTCCAGTGGCATTAGTTTGATTCTTAGGTTATTGATTGTCCCATGTCCATGTGGATTTCCTGCGGGGTCCTCAGGTTTTTCCCCTCACATCCTGAAAAACATGTCAGTATCAAGCAATGAATGGCGGTACTGTGGCTTAGTGGTTAGCTTCGTTGCTTCGCACCTCCAGGGTCTGGGTTCGATTCCAACCTCTGCATGGAGTTTGCATGTTCTCTCTGTGTTCTACCCTGTGTTTCTTCCAGCTCCTCTTGTCTCTTCCCACAGTCCAAAGACATGCCTAACCGGCATTCTCAAATTGCCCATTGAGTGTGAAATGGGGGGTGTGAATGTTGAACAGAGGTCCCACCACAGTCATAAAAATGAGAATAAATATAATGGTCACCATTGGCCTCCATGGTCCCTAGTAGGTTCCTAGGTGGATGGATGGATGGAAATTGCCTGTAGTGTGTGAATGCACGTGTGAATGTTGACCGGAGGTTGTAAAATGGGAAATATATAGTTGAAAAACAAAGATGATCAGGCCCAAGTACTTGCGCCATTGCCACCAGGCCCACCAGAAAGACAGTGGGCACATGCATTCTATGGGAAAATGTGTCTCATAATGTGACGTAATAGTAGCTCATACTGTGAGCATGTCATGCGGCTCAGGTGTCCTAATGGCAGCAGATTCCAACCTGTGTGCTGATTTATGATATTTTGAGCAGGTTAAGATCTCCAAAATGCTCTGTATCCCAGAAAAAATAAATACAGTGGTAATCACCATTGGGCTCCACAGTCCCTAGTTGGACTACAGAGGTTCCTTGATGGATGGATGGAATTATACAGAACCAAGAAACTAACCGTAGTGTACTTCAGCAATAGAATTGATTAAATAAATCTAACAAACAAACAAAACATTTTTTTGTAAGCTGTACTCAGGCAAATTCATGATGTTCATTTTCTCTTACCCTGTCAGCTAATGAGGTGTCTTAAGCTAGCTAATTTTTACTAATTTATGTTGTATGTAGCACCTTGGTCCTGAATGAACGTTTCGGTTCACTGTGTACTGAACTGTATATGGTTGAAATGACAATAAAAGCCTACTTGACTTGAATCCCCTCATCTCACATCTTAATTTATTTACTGTGATTATTTTAATTCAGTTTATTTCAATGGTGTCAGAATAATTACCCTTACATTACAGTTCATTTCGTTTACTGTAACTCTTAATTAATTCCACCTTCAATAAATTAGATTTATGCCTAACGTGACAAAAAGGACTTTTAAAATGTAGTTTTTCCGTGTCTATCCCGGAAGTCGATTCCGCTCCGAGTCACTAGATGGCGGAGCGCGCGCGCTTACCACCTCACCTAGGAAGACAAACGAAGAAGGTGTCGTGCGCGGCATTGACGCGTCATAGGGTTCAAGTCCTGCTGTTATTGAAGTTAATATTAAATAAACTTAACCCATGATGTACATTCTCTATAAGTGAGATGCACTTGCTGGTGTTAGAGCCACTACAGAGTTAGCTACAGAGAAAGCGACATGAACATGACATCCAAAGGGAAAAAGAAAATGGTTCTGCCGACCCGACCTGACCCACCGTCAGTAGAACACATCATCGAGGACATAAACCGAGCCGAGCCGAGTGATCCGGTCTTCAGGTTCTCACACACGTCTGATGAAGGTAATTCTAACGTTTCCAACCCGGGTCCTGGAGAACCCCTTTTTTCGTTAATAAAGAAAGAAAAACAAAGAGAAATTGTCAGTGAAATAACTTGAAACTGACGGAAGTAATAATAAATAAAACAAAATACTGAAAATTAACCAATGATAATCAGAAATTGCTTTTTGTGGTTCAACAGAAGCGTTTTAAAAAAAACAAACTAAGTTGGACTGGACAAAACTGGTGGTACCCTTAGCTTCATATTTTGTTGCACAAACTTTTTTTATGATTTCAGTGAGACTTCTGCACCTGTGGACAGGTATTTTGACCCACTCCTCCTGAGCACACTGCTCCAGACGTCTCTGTTCTTAAGTGTACCTTCTCCATACTGCATGTTTCAGCTCTTTCCACAGATATTCAATAGAATTTAGATCAGGGCTCATAGGAGGCCACCTCAGACGAGCCGTGGGTATATTTATCTGTGTATTTTGGGTCATTATCCTGAGGACCAATGACTTGTAACTGAGTCCAATCTTTCTGACACTGGATGGTACATTTCGCTCCAGAATGCCTTGACGGTCTTGAGATTTCATTGGTGTTTGCACAGATTCAAGACACACTGTGCCAGATGCAGCAAAGCAGCCTTTGAGGATAACTTGAGCCTCCTCCATGTTCCATGTTAGGTCTTTTCTTTGTATGCTTTATTTTTGAACATAGAGCTGATGCGACTTGCCAAAAAGTTCCAGCTTTGTCTCATCTGCCCACAAGACATTCTGCCAGAAGCTTTGTGGCTTGTCACTATGTATTCCAGTCTCGCTTTTTTATAATGTGCTTTCAAAAATGGAGTCATTCTCTGTCGTCTTCCATTAAGTCCACTTTGCCTTAAACTGTGACGGATGTTCTGATCGGACACTGATGTACCTTGACCTTGGAGTTCACCTCTAATCTCATTGGAAGTTGTCCGTGGCCCTTTTGGTTACCATTCCGCTTCAATTTGTCATCTATTTTCTTCTTGCAGCCACATCCAGTGAGGTTGGCTACAGTTCTGTGGACCTTAAACTTCTGAAGGATATATGTACTTGTGGTCACAGGAACATCAAGCTTCTTGGGGATGGCCTTCACCTTTAACACGTTTGTCTATAATTTTTGCATTCTCTCTTTCGAAACAACTCTTTCTTTTGCTTTCTGTGGTTCATGTTCAGTGTGGATACACCATGATACAGTGATTCAGTGATGATTTTCACCCTTTAAATAGGCAGACTGACTGACTGCAAGTTTGAAGACACCTATGATGATGATTACAGGACACACTTTAGTTTAACATGTCCCTACGGTCAAATTATTTTCAAACTTTTCTAGGGGTGTACCATCATTTTTGTCCAGGTCATTATTTTAAAATGCTCCTTATCATTAAAAGGCTGTGGCCTCGCACCTCCTGCAAACATCAGTCATAGAGGCTGCAATTACCATACTTGGATCAGATCAGGAAGAGTAGGCTTCTCAAAGCTGCACATGGTAATGTAAGGCCAGTGTTTCTTTTCCATACCTGGACAAACCATCATATCTAAAGAAAAAAACACATTCAACTATTTTGTGGACAACAATAAGTTATTAAGAAGCTGAACAATTTTGTTAAGGCTGTAATTTCTCCCAAAAAGAAAATATATTTCTGATTAGGTCCAAGTTAACTTGGAAAGTCCAGTGAAAGATCAAAAGGTTTCATCACAGAACAATTTTCCTAATCGTGTTTGTATTGTACGAGGACATAAGATTTATCATATTTGTATTGTACGAGGACATAAAAACTTTCACTAATGTAATCTTCCGTATCTGAAAGCAGGATCACACAGCAACAAAGTGGAGGCCCGCTACCTGCAAAGCCGACGCTACCTAGAGCTGAACGAGAGGCTACAGGAGGCTCGCACTGAACTAACACAGAGGAGGGATGAGCTCAGGATGGTGGGGGAGTCTTTAGAACAAAGTGTGGCAGCAGTGAAGGACCGAGCACTCTGACTGGTGAAAATTTGCTCCTGTAGACTTCTTGGTATCGACTTACCACAATAAAGGGAGTTTGCTGCCTGTGTCAGTGCACTAATTATAATGATATGCTTTTGGCATGTAAAGACATTATAAGACAAGTCCTCCATGGATCATAATCCACTTCCAGTAACTATACCAGTCCCAAAGGCAGCATTGAAATAACAAAGATGAAGAGAAAATAAAATTTGTGTTGTGAAGATTTTTCACATATAATGTCAACTGTGTTGAACTAATAGGAGGCTTTTTGCCCAGAACACACATTATTCTTTGTCTTTAGTAATAGTTCTTTATAACACTAATGCTCAGTCATTTTGTGTCTTATCAATATAAATTTGTTACCTTTACTTTGCGTGCAGAAGCCTAAAACGTTCTTAGGCTACATTCACATTACAAACTACATTTAGTTCCAATTTTTTGGGTCAGATCAGATTTGCATGTCATGAGGCTTGACATTCATAATTACAAGTGACTTTCATGTGTTTCCAATGTGAACACACTTGTCCTATATTGATGTGACTTTGCTCGTACCCACTGGCTTAAAACATCATATTTGTGTGACCATACATTTATTTCAAGCAAAAGATATGATTTTAGCAAAATATGTTTGTGATTTTGCTCTGGGGGATGGCAAACAGTTAGTTAGCTGAGGTACAGAAGAAAGACGAAGCCAGACGCCTCATTTTAGCTTTTGTAGCAGCTGTTGCTAGCTCTGCTAAGAAATCTCTGCGCTGCCTGTACTGACTAATTATGCTAGCAAGTGCCCCATTCATGCACAGAGGCAAAAACACATAAATTCTGGTCTGCCCATTCTCACGTGAGAGTGTATCACATATATATATCCAGTTCAAGACCACATATGAAAGTGCCTGAGATCTGTTTTAGATTAGGGTAAAATGGTGGAAACGAGTCATCTCAGACTGGTAATGTGAACATAGCCATAAACATGGCTAAATTACTATCTACCTTATTGTTCTGTTTGTGCCTGATACAGTATAAACCCTGCATCTTCTTATGTTGTTTCTTATATATAGATGTACTAAACTTAGGATGCATTAATTTTGTCCATTTTGCAACACACTGTTCAAAAAGTACATGGCCCATAAAATAGTTCTGAGGTAAATAAAAATAGGGTTAGGGTTAGAGTAAATATCAAATCTGTTCTGTTTAAAGTCTCTACTGTACATTAAATCCACTTACATACATGGTCAACTAAACTGAGTGGATGCTGAACAAGCATAAAAATAAAAGAAATGTCAAAAAGGAAATGCACAGAGAAGCTTATTGTGAACATTTATTATGGAAATCAACCATTTACTGTCACTGTATAATACCGTTGGTCTCAAGTACATTCAGAGATTAGGATTTGGCAAAGTAGCCGTAACATTTCAGTGTTGTACAACAGTGCTGCAGATGGATTTAAAGACTTTTGCTTCAACGACTATAGTCCGGAACACCAACCATTACGTTCTTGCTGATGCTTATTTAAATGCCTTAACACTTGAAAAAAATGTCACCTAATGGACCTGCAACTAATTTCTGTACCTCTAACAAATGAGAAATAAAGGAATATTTCTTTTAATTCATTTTTGATTGGTTTCTTGTTTAAGAGATTTTTAGAATAAAAATGTCACCCAAGTTGTTGCAGCGATTGTAGCAAACCTTAAGTGCATTACAAATGGCTTTAATAGGTCTAGGGCTGCAATGTTGATTCATTAGACTCATGGATGTACTTACTGTATATGTAGAGAGAACACACAGTACATATTTCTGTTTAATTCTTCAAAGCCCATTTTTAGTTGATTAGCTCATAATCAGTATAGCTATCTGAACAGAAGATTGTTGTCCATACACTTGTTTTTTGGTGATTTTAACAATTGCTTTTGAATTTCGTAGTAACATCAGTTATGCTGTCAATTGATCAGAGAGGTTGTATGTTAATCTTCTTGAGTATCCCCCAAATCACACTGGATTTTTCTTGCTTTTGATAACATAAGCATACCTGATCATACACAAACTGACATTACCAAAGTATTCAACAAGCAGAAACACTGTACAACCACCTAAGTCTGTTACATATAATTGTCAAACAGTTTTAACAAGTAATAGAGATGTGTGAATATTTTCCCCCTGGTACTTTCCTCTATCTTAATTCCCAGAGGAACGATTGTTCAACATTAATAACATACATACATATGTGTACTAAGTGACTATTAAGCATGCATGCAATAGTGCCACAGGGTACTTTTTGCTTACTGGGAAGCATTAGAGAGACTTTGTCTGCAGTTATATACAACAGCATTACTAAATACCAACATTACATAAGGTCTTGCGCTGCTAAGTTGGGCTGCTCTAGCACAAATATATTTATCTGCAATAATAAAAGTGAAGGCTAAGGGCTTTTAGAATCACTGACAGTGTGGGATAATGGCATTCAAGAAATAACTGTTTACTTGTAATGCATACATGTTTGTGTTTTGTCTCTTGCACTGTAACAGTCTTTTCAGGTTTTAGTTGGAACTTATTTTTCAATGAACAAGTCTCTTATATTGGATGATTTGCATATTTTTTCTTCATGAATGCAGAACATCTATGGTAGGCAATAAAGTAGAGTTTGTATTTGTGTGATTAGGATTTCCAACAGAACAAGCAATGGTTCATATATGTACCTTTACAAAAATGTCAAAAAAGGAAAGATTCATGTTTTTTATGTTCCATACGTAGCTGGAATCCATTATGGTTTGATGAAACATTCTACTGTTCATGCTAATTTGTCAACATCCCACTTCCAGTGATAAAAATACAAAACCCATGAATACAATGTTTGTCGAAAGCAACATCTGAGGTATATATATAATGTTGCTCAATAAACCACCTGAGTTTTTTTCTTTTCTTTTAGCATCAGGAACAAGTCAGACTTTTTTCATCCATGACAGAAATTGGGCACTATGATTCAAGTTTTTCACCTGTCTTCTCAGGGATTGTTGTTTGGCTGTATGTTTCTGGAGAGCAGTAGGCCATAGGGCTGGGAACATAGTTGAATGGAGTCACTCTGGCGGCCTTGCTGGGAGCACTCGCACGGAAGGGACCTATGATCCCACTATGACTGCTCTCCACAGATTGAAAGGTTGAGGTGGAAGCTGTGCTGTAGGTTTTGAGGGATCCATCAGAATCTCCATCTTGCATATTCCCAGAGGCCAAACTTATTCTTCTGAGAACAGCCATCTTAGCTACCTCTTCTGAAATCATAGAACCGTTTTCAATTGTAGGTGATGTGCTTGAATTGGTTTTATTGGTTGATACCTCCTCCGTTTGAACTGTTGCATCACTTGTCTTGCGTGATATAAGTGTAATTGTTGGCAATTTTCCTGGAAGTGGTGGTGGCATTGGTTTGTGCCCTTCAGGGGAAGGCACCAGGGGGAGTGCATTTGGTGGGAGAGTGCTCTTTAATATCTGAGGAACATCTTCATCACGGATTCTCCTCCAGGTGACTTTATTGTTATTATTCCGTGATCCAGCTCTGTTCTGCCTCTGTTTTGTGTCTTTCTCACTCTTGGCCCTAACACTTGAGTCTGAAGATGATGAACGCAGTGAGGAGCGACTAGTAACACGACTTAAGACATTTATACTGGGGGAGGAAGAATACCTTTTGAACGTGTCCTCTCTTGTCTCCCTTAGATCTGGCTTATGTACAGTCCTCTGAGGCACCCTGCTGGGACTTTCTGAACTTGTTCTCCTGGCTGGACGTTTCACTGTGAAGTTGTTGTCACTCGAGTTTGCCCTTGGTAGAGCCACTCCCTGCTTGAGAGTGCCTTGCTCATGACCATTCCTTGGCTCTTGGGGTACTTGCACTCTTTTTGGACCTTGCACTGTTGGCTTTAATTCTTGGCAGCGAGAAGAACATAAGAAAACTGCTTGGGCTCCTGGACATGTTCGTCGAGGAGATACGTGTTTGGAAGTAGGAACTGATCTTGAACAAGGCCCATTTTGTCTTGATTCTTTGATAAAAGTTAGTTGTCTAAGGAAACCATTGTGATCTGATTCACAACTGCCTGAGTGAGCAGAGGTCATGCGAACTAAATCTAGTCGATTGGCTGGTGACATTCTCCTCCCTGATAACTGACTATTTTGTCTGCTAATGCTAGTAAGCTGGTTGGTTACCAAAGGTGAAATTGCTCTAGAGGAATTCTGCATAAATGGTATTCTGACAGGAGATTTCTGTGTTTTGTTGTCAGCAGATCTTGGGTTTTGATTGGCTATGGAGATGCCTCTCATTATGTCTGGTGGACTGTCTGGATCTGAGGTCACCGTTTTCTTATTTTGTTTAATGGTTTGGGTACCGGAGATTACATTTTTCTGAGGTTGCCTTGAGGGAGTTGAACTTTGAGATGAGCCTGATGAAGAACTCTTTGGAATCCTTGCAGGAGGAGTCGAACTTCTCTTGGGTAATGACAACTGAGTAGAGTCACTAAGGTGGCCCAACCTGTGAAGGCTTCTGGAGCGATGTTGAGCTAAGGAAGGATTTTTTGGGGCATCAGGTTTAGGTGTCACCTTCTTAGGTGGTGGCCTCTGTGAAAGTGTTTTCTCTTTCTTGGGGGTGTATATCACTGTTCTGCCTCTTAAAACTACAGGCAAGTTTGCTACTGGTTTACGTGGTGCAAAATCTAGTGGCTTATTAGCCTTTTTGTTTTCTTTGACTGCCTTCTTCTTGTCATTAATGTCAGGCTTTGGGGTAAAGCTGGATCCAGAGATAAATGAAAGAACAGAGTCTGATTCTGATGACGGCTCCTGTGATTTTGAAGCTTGTAATTTGGTGATTATCGTATTTGCACCCTCCTGTATTGCCCGCCATTCAACACTGTTGAGATCTGAATCTTTATCAGATGCCATTTCTTCACTGTCCAGATCATCCTCAGGATCCCAATGCCCAGTTTCCTTTTGAGATGTTTTCTGTTTTTGTTTAGCCTCAACTTTTCTTTTTCTAATGGCTTGCTTTTTCTTTTGCTTTGGCATAGCTGATGTTATGCATTTTAACAAAAGATCATCTTCTGAGTCCAGGCTGACAGAACTCGGTGAAGTATTGTCTTCATATTTATTTTGCCCTTTCTGGGTTTTTATCATACACTTGCCTGTGCTGGATGTTACATTGTATTTATTTCTCAACTTTACATGCTGAGATTTTCCCTGTTCCTCAAACATCTCAACATCACTCAAAGAGCTAAGAGATGAGCTGAGAGAGTAACATGGTGGTGCTTCTTCCATAATGAGATTTTGCTTGATCCTGTGAAACCCGTTTTTATGAAAATTGTCCACACGACCTTTTGAAACAGGATATATTACATTATTTTTGTTTAAATTATTAAACTGTTTCTGTCTTCCTCTTGCCATCACCTTGCCACTGTTATCCATGTCATTAACATGGAAGCTGTACATGGATTCCTCTTTTGCTGCTGGATGATGCATGGACTGAAAAGCTGCATTTTCTTGTGCTTTACTTCTAGAGTATGATTTCTGACTTTGGTACACCTCTTTACTTTGCTTTCTGATTGGAAGTGCGATTTGGGGCATGCTCTGTGACAAACACTGTCCCAGCTTTTGTATTTGTCTGACTGGGGATTGGCTTTGGACTCTTTGCTGAGTCATCTTTGCTGCCATTTCCTTACTTTGTATAAGTAATCTTTGGGTAGGAGTTGTATGTTTAATAGTTTTGTTAACTTGATTTGTCACTATTTTAGACTGACATGCCATTTTAGACGATTTATGGAAACGAGAGAAGAGACGTAGTTCTTCAATTCTTTTTGCCTCTGTATCAATAAGCTCCTGCGTCTCTTTACTTCTGGCCCGCCAGTCTCTTGATCCTTTCACTTTGAGGGGGTACTGAAGAGTCTCATCACTTAAGGAAGTGGTGCTTGAGAAATAAACAGGAGTACCTTCAGCGGAATCAGTGTATGAAGAATCATCATGATGAATATCTTTTGGAGACATTCCAACCTTTCGGCCAGAGCACATCTGATTGTTATTGTTCTGGAGCACCATGTACACTGGTAACTGCACAGATCTTCGAGCTTGGGTGTTAAGTACTTGGTTTGTGAGTGTAGACATTAAAGCAGGTCTTACTTTTTTAAACCTTGAGGGCATGGCCGAATTGATGCACTCTTTCAGAATTTCAATGTCATCATCTGAGTTGCCCTCACTGTACTGATCTTGATCCATACATGCTGGATAATCAGTGGGATTTCTCTTACCAGAGTATACTGGGTCATTTTCTTGTTGATTTAACAATGGAGTAAGTTTAAGCTCTACATCTTTTTGGACATAGTGCTCATGCAGAGGAAGGGCACTAAGGCTAGATGCACAAGAAAAGTTCTCTAATGGTTTTTCAACAGTGAAGTAAATCATTGTATCTAGGTCTTGTGGCAAGTTGAACCTTTCCTTCAAGTCAGCAATTTCCATGAATTTATGCAAGCCATTTTCCCACTGGCCTCCAACACCACCAATATTTTGCTGCTCTGGTCCACTTGCTTCAGCACAGCATGGAGTCTTACTCCGACTTGGTGGCATGGTTTGTCCTGGACTGTCTGGGAGATCACTTGGACTCACAGTTCCACTTATCATTTCACTACAAGGATCACTTTGTATAGAACTGGCAATTGATGGCGACTCAAAGCTACCCAGTGAACTAACTGAGCTACAACGACTCATCACAAGTGGTGTCTCATGAATGTAGTTCTCGGAGGAACTAGATGGAGTCCTGTCCTCGTGTATGACTGTTGATGCTTGCCTAAGAAACGTCTTTTCATGTCTAAGGGGAATCTGTATAGGATCAGAAATACTGCTAGTAGTGGGGCACGTTTTCTGGTCAGTCATAAGCAATTGACTGTCACTGAGATCCTCTAGTGTTTCATCTTCTTGTTCCTTCTTAATTATATCACCATCTTCCACTTCAATAATTTCAAGAGAGGAGTCGCTTTCTAAATCATTTTCACTTTGTCCATCAAGGTCTCCATCACCGGAAAAAAGAGAGGACAGAGAGCTACAACGTGAAAAGCAGATTGGTGTATTCTCTACTGAGTACTTCTGTGGTGTCTCTAACTGACCTATTGGGCTTCTTGAAGAACATACAGGAGAGAACTTGCTAATAGTTTCTCCGGTTGTTACATTGGGAACCCATGCTTGATTTTTCAGTCCCTGGGATGCCTGAACGTTGGTAGCACCAAACATGGCATTCTGGGTTATAGGGACATGTTGATAGGATGGAGAAAGCTTAATGGTAGGTAAACTGAAATCAGAAGATACCCTAGTTGATACAGTTGCTGGTGTCGCTATTAGAGGTTCTTGGCCTTTTTCTTCTTCTGTGCTACTGTCAGGCAATTTAAAAGCTTTTGCCATGTCGGAATCTCTTTCGGGTATCTCATTCTGACATATTAATTTGGATAATGTGGCACCACTATTTAGCAATTCCTTGTGTGCCACCTTGAGCTCAAGCTTGTTTGGACGTTTTTGCTCTGTAGGCTTTACGCAACTTTGAATCTGATCATTACAGCAGCCATCACTATTGCTACCACTGTTAAGGCTGTCATTGGATAAACTTGAGTTCACTGTTTTTAGGCGTAACAGAGCATGGGCTTTGGTGAAATGGTCTTTGTGTGAGAATGAATTATCAGATAGACGGCAGGGAGAACAGAGCTTAGCTCGTGCCTCATGGAGATCATCAGGGCCATAAGTCCAATCTGCAAAATGGTCCTCAGAACTAAGACTAAAGCTGTCCTCTGAGGATGTGTGCATTGTAATATCTTCCACTAGCTTATCAATTTTAGCCACTGTGTTGGTGATCTTTTTTGCTAATTTTTCAGCTGCCATGGTCACCTCATCATCAGGAGGATGTGTCTTTTTATCTTCTGCTTGTACTGTCTCCATATCTCTCTCAGGTTCTCCCTCCCTCCTGCGTGGCTGATTCTGAAGGAAGTTTGAGTTATTCAGAAACATAGAGAGCATGGAAAATGTTCCTGTTTC
This sequence comes from Leiocassis micropogon, assembly GCA_028565275.1. NCBI lineage: Eukaryota > Metazoa > Chordata > Actinopteri > Siluriformes > Bagridae > Leiocassis > Leiocassis micropogon. The sequence continues at coordinate 19,779,313 of JAOVVA010000004.1, read as the reverse complement.
TATGTTACTCGAAACATTTGGGGCCTCATCATCATCAAAACATCCAGAATCTGAAGCATAGTCCTTGGCCAAGCTTTCAATATGGCGGAGAGGCTTGTTAATGTGCCTCGGGCTTTGCTTCTCAATTGAATCAAATGTTTCTGCCAGGTGCTTTGCATCTAGCTCAGCCTCCAGTGCCTTTTGCTTTCTCATATAGAGTGAGGGCATACAGGAGCCTGGTGAAATCACAGCAGTATCTTTATATTTAAGAGGACGGTTAGTGAGGAGGTTTCTTAGGGCAGCAGCACTTCCCATGGCTATCATCTTGTGCTTTGAATGAATGAGATTTCGTAGCATGCTAACAGCTCCTAGGTCCCATAGCAGTTCTTGGTCCTTTGGACTTCGAGCTGACAGATTCCAAAGGGTTCCACATGCATTGCTCACAATTGTTAAACTGTGTGATCGCAGGTGTTGTAACAAAGTCTGCAGGCAATTGTGATCCCTGAGGACTTTTCTGGTGAGAAGAAAAAGGGAAAATTAGTGCTGCAATTCAAACAAGGACTTGAATAAAATCTTAGCCTAACAAGAGTTCAGCGTAATACCTGTAATCGTCACGGGTAGCAATAAGACTGGATACATTACGCAGGATACCTCCACCACTTTCAATAATTGCCAGGGAGTTGGTCTGACAGTGGTAGGTAAGGGTACTGACCAAAAATCCTAGCGCACCATCGACTGAGCAAATTGCCATCTTATTTTCAGTGCTATGTGCTGATAAATTCCATAAAGCACTTAAAACACTTTTTAGAGTGGACTCCTGTGTAAAGAAATGAAGCAGGACTTTTAATACATAGTTGTATGCAAACATTATTACTCTTATTAATGAATACTTCTGTTTTACCTTTGTAGCCTGAAGCGCACATGTCATTAGTGCTGATACACTGCCAACATCACGAAGTGCTCTCTTACTGGTGATATCAGCACGCCATGAAAGGTTCCTAAGAATACTTGAGACCACCTTTAGAAAAGGATATGCAGCAAATTTACTAATACCATATGAATAAAACATGTCCTTAAAATGGAATTTTAAATGAAACATCCAATTACCTGATGTAACTCTTCACTATCAGATGCCAGTTGTGCAACAATAGCTTGAAGACAGCTTTTCTTCGAGCAAAGTGTAGCCTGAAATTCATATATATGTCAATATAAAATGCCATACAATTCTTTTGCCCTAAAATGAATGTCATGTTTATGTGTACCTTATTTACAACATCGCCATACGTAAGGTTAGTGAGGGCCATCCCAGCATATCTTCGCAAGGCCATGTTCATAGGCTCATTTTGCAAACCATACAGTTCCTGTTCCAATTGCATAAGCTCTGCAATAGCCTGAAGTCCACCTGAAGCAGACAACACTGCAATGAGCTCTTTGCCAACATGCGGTGCTAGTACCCCAAAACAGAAATCTGAACATCCAGCACAAATGTTAGTCCCTACATGATATAGATTTCTTTTAATTATTTAACATTGTACTCTGCGTATCCTGCGTATCCTGCTGTCATATTCTGATGGCAATATTTCAAAGTTGGTAAACAAATCAATGATAATATGATCAAATATATGTTATATTTATATTCATTCCTAAAGTGGTATTGATTATCGACAGATGCTTAATCTAGAAGACTAAATATTCCTGATTACCAAGTTCATTCATGGCCCTTCGATAGTCCTCCTCAAAGGAAAGTTTCATTATGGCACAAATTGCCTGGCAAATCTGGGGATCCAGGGGCTCTGGGATGTCTGTGTAGTTTGAATTAAGAAATGCATTGTCAGTATAACAGACAGGACAACAGTTTTATTAAACCTTATTAGATTATTCTGATTTTCTGCACTTACCTGTCGTCGTTGTACCATTAGGTGATGGGGTTCCTAAGTGGTTCTCAATCCAATCCCAGCCATTCTCACAGTGTGAGCGTATTTGCTCCAGAACATGCAGTACCCTCATCTCACGCCGTGCTTGGCCCTCATCAGGCTGTGAGTACACAATGTTGTGCAGAGCAGCACTAGCTCGGGATCGAGCCTCTCGGCTGCAGCCTGTGGCATCAGGAGTCTTTCCTGTACTTACATCATGCAGTATCTGCACAAGCAAAGGGACACAGCCAGATTTGCGCATAGCGATGCAGCTTTCCTGAGAGCTGGACATCGCTAACAAGACACGGGACATCTCCTCTCGATCTCTAGAGGCTAGCATAGACAGCAGCCAGAACATCATCTCTACCTAAAGAGTGGAAAACAATATTTAGCTTTAAAAATAATAAATAAATAATAATTTCCTCCACGATGCAGTATTCTGACTGATGCAGTTATAAATCACAACTCTGAGCTATTGGTTAAAACATATTGAGCAAATATACAGTATAATTATATTTCTTAAACACCAGTGGGACACAGTATATACTTTTTAAAATGTTACAGTGATTATTGCTATGGGCTTTGGAAATACAGTTTATACATGTAAATCGATATAGTTTTTTTTAAATTAGTATGACTGATGCATAGTAAAGCATGTTAGTGTCATACTTTGTTCCCAGCTTCTCCGGGTGCCTCCATAGTGCTAGTGCCTGCTCCGCTTTCCATTTCGGGGATTGGTGCTTTGGAAAGGCTGTCAACATTCTGGAAAAAAAAAAAGATACACATGTGTTTGTTATGCTTGTAATTATAAGTATTATCTTTGTGTAATGTTATTAATACCAAAAATATAAAATAGTGGAATACAAGATACAAAAAAGATCCATTGCATTCTACAGTCACATTAAAATGTTTCAACTGTAATATTTGCATATGGCAACCAAGGCAAGTCCCCTGACAGTCAAGGCAGCAAATCCACCCTTTCATCTGCAAGCCAATCACTATGGCAACCCCTACAGTGGTATGGGATGGGGAGACATGTGGTCCTTAAAGGACTACCCAGACTAATGTGCATTCTGCACTGAATATCCACAAAATGATCAGGGTTTGACAAACAATTAGTATGTACAGTTCAGCACTAGGTAGTCTTCTTGTCTTGAGAAGAAGATGGTTTGTTTATCCATATGACTGTTATTCAAATTGACCATTTTATATTTTATATCCTGAAACATTCTTATTATATGTTGTACCAATAGTAGTAATAAATGTATATATTATTAACCATGTTTTACCAGTTTGGTAAAATCTCCGCAGGGTTGTAGAAAAATTGTAGGAATTTCCTTAACATTAAATTTCAATTTGTACTTTATATGTCTGTACATTCTCTGTTCCTCAATTCCATCCTCATGGTGGAAAATACAGCTCTAAAATTCAAGACGTAAATGTCATCCAATTGGGTAACAAATAATGCAATATGACTAGTTGTGATTAAAAGATAATGCTATCAAATAAATAACATTGATAAAAAAAAGTTGCGTTTTATTATGTGTCATACTCATAGAGGTGTTAAGTGAAAAAGTAATACTGGTGCTAGAGCACTTATGCCTATGCTTGGGTTGAGAAATGTAATAGTCTTACTTGATTCTCTGCCTGGACAATCTTCTCTTGGGGACAGCGCGAGCCTTGTGCCTCCTGTAGCTCCTTATCCAGCTGCTCCAGACGAGTCACTCGGATCTGAAGGGGCATACAGGATTACAGCTCATAAATTTTACTAAAGCAAGAGGAGAGTGACTAATCTGTCATACACCAACGATCAGTTTACTACTCTCAGATGCCTTATTGAATATATATGAAATATATATATATATATATATGTTTAATGATATTTACTTGTGTCCTCTGAACCATTTCATCACTTGTCCCAAAACGTTCCTCCATGACTGATCGCAGTTGCTGGACCTCAAATTCTAACTGCTGGCGAATAAGGTCCATTTGTATGGAGAACTGAGACACAGAATGGAAATTTATGCTCTAATAAGCATAAAAACATTGTATAGAGATACATTCTATATAGCTATATTGTAGTATAAATCTTGATAGTGGAACAGTTATTGCATTAAAACACAGACAAATATATTTATAAAAAACAATCACACAATGCCCATCTCCTACCGTGTCGATTCGCGGCAGCTCTGTCAGCCTCTGAGAAAGCCCCTGCAGCTGAGAATAATACCAGCGGCGCTCTTTCTCCTCTTTTTCAATTTCACTCAACAGCATGGTCCTATAAATATCAAAAAATGTTATTCAAAGATTAATAAAATCCATATAAAATAAGCACAATTTTTTATAAACATCCACTATATAATCCATGGCCACTTCCATAGGCAAACCTATTCATGCACTCAAAAGCTGGTTTGCGTATTTCACCTAATTCTATTCACAGGATTCACAAGAGTTTACACAGAATTGTGTGAAAAACAAACAACAACAAAAAATTTTGTAAGCATTACTTCTAGTGGTAGAACTCTTGTTAATGAGGACAGTCTGAGGAGAATAATGAGACTTATAACCACTCTTTACAAATGTAGTGAGTGGTAAAGCATCTCTGTATGCACGAGTCATCGAACCTCGAGGTGGAAGAGCAACAACAGAATAAGTCCGCATCAATTTGTGCACAGTATAACACAATGGGCACATACTCACAGATTAAGGGTGTGTGTTTTTTATCCTATTCTAACGTTTGAAGTGAACATTAACCTGTAACTGTCTGAACTGTGCTGCTGCCACATGATGGGCGGACTGCGAGACTGCATAAATGAATAGATACACAGTTGTTCCTATTACAGTAGATATTAAGTATCATTCCATGGATTTTACTAAATAGTTCTTCTGGATAATCATAATATTTAAATCTTACCTCTCTTTACGGAGCTCCTCTAGATGCTGGGCAGTGACACGGCCCTCTCCTGTGACAGCCGGGTGGAGGTGTGTGGGGTGAACAGCTGTACCCTCACCAGACACAGTAGAGCACTGGTGGGATGACGAGCAGACAGAGCTCCTTGATCTGCTGATGCTGGATGATGTGAGTTGCATTCTGTCCTCTCCATCATTCGTTTGGTTGGCAAGGGTCTCTGAGAACGGACGCAGGTTGTGTGGCTGGTACTTGAGCTCATAATAGCTAGTCAAGTCCATATGCAGCTCTGTGAATACATTTCGGGTTTTTTTCTAATTAAACTCTGCTCGCACTGATGCTGTATTGGAGTTCTGATCTACATTCATAATGTGACAGGTTTATTGAATCAACTTGGAATGAAATTATAAATGCTATATTAATGTTGTCATATAATGAACAAGAAAACATAAAAAATGTAAAGATGATGATTTTTTAATCATTTTTGAATTGTATGAAGATTTCTGCTACCTTTTAGCTGGTCCAACACATCCGCTCTGCCTGAAGAGGCGAGAGTGCAGGCTTCCTGGTCCAGTTTGCCTTGCAAATGCTTCAAAACCTCCTAAAATAGCAAAACAGATGTTCAATTATTATCTGCATTCAATGGTTAACAAATGGCTTCATTACAGTTTGAGAATCCTTTTAATCATCAAAAAGAAAAAGAAAATAGCCGTTAAACAATATACTTTCCTCTCTGTGTCTGATATTCACTCGGCTTTGTGATTAATCTAAAGACTCCATCATCTGACCTTCAGGATAAAAGCAGAGCAGGGATTATCCAGCTGTGCTCAGCATCTGGTAATGTGTTGTGAAAGGAACTATGGGATGGACGCCCATACATAATATAAATTAAGCCTGTTCATAGAGATAGGTCATGATTTCAGCTTAATCAATTTTTTAAATAGGAGATCAAAAACAGGCAATCTATGACAATCTTTTCATAGTCTGAGAAGTGTAATGTTAATAAATGCTGCCTGTTTTATGGTTCATATGAAATAGTCAGAATTAAATCAAATAAATAGTCAAAGGCTAAGCATGAGTGCAAGCAGTATGCCTAAAATGTACAAAAGCATTTCTATTATAATATACTGGCAGTGGAAAGGGCAGTTATGAGGTTGAGGTAGAACTACCTGGACTCCATATTAACATCAATTAACATCAACTGTTATGCTGAACTGCCTGCCACCTAACATAGTATGAAAGCAGATCAATTCCTGCTCTCTGTTTCACCCAAATGAGGATGGGTTCCTTGTTGAGTCCGGTTCCTCTCAAGGTTTCTTCCTATTGCCATCTCAGGGAGTTTTTCCTTGCCACTGTCACCCTCGGC
>JAOVVA010000004.1:19717057-19727477 GCA_028565275.1 Leiocassis micropogon | reverse complement strand
TACTTTTGATTTTGAGCCTCCCTTCATTCAGGGACACATTGTGAAACATTTTTAGTTTATGTCTTATGGTGTTGACTTTTTTAGTGTTCATACAAATATTTACACATTAAGTTTACTTAAAGTAAAAACAGTTGAAAGTCAGAGGATGTTTTTTTTTTTGCTGAGTATATTTTATGCTTATTTTTTACTTTTTTAGCAGGAACATGTTTCTTTACTGTGCATATGACAGTAAAACTTGAAACTTGAAATGAAACTTCTATACTTCTTACTCTGTACTATTCCAGGAGACTTTGGGCTCATGGCACACACATATACACACACACACTATGGACAATTTGGGAACGCCAATTACCTTGCATGTCTTTGGACTGTGGGCGGAAACTGGAGTACCCCATAATAAATAAACAATAGAACATCAAGCACGGGGAGAACATGCAAACTTCCAAAAAGTCACCAAAAAAGTCACCAATTTTCCTTTCAAAAATGTTACTCCATCATGCATCACAAATGCACCAAACCACTGCAAGTGATAGCAGGAGCAAGAGGTGAAAAAAGAGAGGTATGAATTGGGAAGTTAAGTTTAGTTTGCACACGTTACCACTGTGCTTACACTACAGTATTCCAAATAACTTTGTTAAGTATATAATATGATATTCACACAACATCCGGATCACAAAATGTATAACAGTCCCAAAATGGTGTTTGTTGCATTTTTATTCAAATATGTAGTAACTGTAGGAGAAATATAGTAACTGTAGGAGAAATTGTTTTGAGAGCGGGGAATTAAAAACAAATTCTGGCAACTTTTTCGACAACAAATATTTTAATAAATAATAAAGAAAGAGCCTAGCAACAGAGCTGTGGGTTTTTAAACATGCAGTAATCAAAGCTTGCTGAAATGTTGTGCAATGGCTACAAGACTGATGAGTATCATGAATGCATGGACATGTTTTTGTGGTGATGTATGTACGTATGTATCTGTGTGTGTGAGAGAGAGTGTGGGTGGTTGTGGATGAGTGAGGGATGTAAACAGACGTAAATGTTATTCCAGACTGTTCTAGGTTATAGGTGAATCAGAGTGTTCTAGCCTGACAGTAATCCCTTGCCCTGCTTCCCAGGTGGGAGTGTGGTACGACCACGTGACTGCCAAGAAACTACAGGTTTCTAGGATATTATGTGGACTTCAAATGGTCATTTAAGCCAGCTTGTAAATAATCATATTATAACCTAAATGCCAAAAGTACTCACCCCCCCCCCCCCCCACCCCCGATTGAGCTTAATAACCTGCTTATTTAAACATGCAGGCCCTGTTAATTGTTGTGTGGTTGCCAGGTTGAGTTTATACGCTATTTTGCTGCTGAAGGTTAGTAACATTGCCCAGCAGTCATGCGATGTGCTTTTCTGCATCCCTGGAGACTCCAACAGACGTCATAGGAGTAGCCACTGGTCAAGAAGATAAGTCATGGGCTCACATCCCCTTGGAAATGTATGTTAAGAGAGCTCACTTTCACAGAATGCACGACTTCTGAGCTGGAACGCTATGACTGCACAAGGGAGAAAAAAAAACTGTTTGCTATCTGGAGGCGATTAGAGATCTTTTATTAATTAACAACACTGATTTCCTTTTTTTGAACTGGTCTCATAAGACATTGATTATTTTGTAATTGAAACAATTGCACATAAAACATAAGCCTGAATAGATAATTTCTAAGAAGGCCAGTGTTGTCTATTTTGAATTCTTCAGTCTAAAGTTATGAATGAATTTTTTAGTCCAGCATCTCTCTAACATGAGTTCTGATGGTAATGTAAATACATTCTTTCTAGTAATGCACTTGTTCAAATATATTGTTGTTTCTATACAGCTCATTCATAGTGACTTGTATGGAGGTAATATATATATATATATATTTTAAAACACCCTGTTAATTAACAGGAAAACCTTTTAGTAAGAAAAGTTTTATTACCGTTTATGGAAGAAGTCTCCTGCGGAGATCATTATGGAGTTCCAAATATTCTTCTTACAGTATTTATATGGGGTTCTTAGGATCTCTCCAATCACTCAAAAATTATGATTATTTTAGTCAATTGCATCATAATGCAACCTAATTTCCATATAATTAACCTAATTTACTTACTCACACACTTTCAGTAAGCACTTGATCCTGGTCAGAGTATACCCTGTGAGCATGGTATAAGGACAGAAAACACAGTGGATGAAATGCACCATGAGATGAGATGAGAAGAGCACCATGCATGCATGCACACATTCACACACCTATGGACAATTTGTCTTTACCAATTCACCTTATGGAATGTTTTGGGACATGGAGACATGGGAGGAAAGCAAAGAACCAGGAAACCCACTTGCACACAGCCAGAGCATGCAAAGAAACAATGAACATACACTAAGATAGTAGGTAAAGTTCAGGACTGAACCAAACTGAAGTGGTGAGATGGTAAACCTACAGTATGCATTGCTCCACTGTGCCATCAATATCAGTCACTTGATTTCAAATTTGACCAAAATTGTATTTATAAAAACTGATATCTTTTGGTGTGGCACGGTGGTTTAGTGGTTAGCACTGTCGCCTTGCACCTCCAGGGTTTGGGTTCGATTCCCACCTTGGGTCTATGTGTATGGAGTTTGCATGTTCTCCTCATGTTTGGTGGGTTTCCTCCAACAGTCCAAAGACCTGCATATTAGGCTAATTGGCCTAATTAATCGTGACCCTGCATACAGGATAAAGTGGTATAGACAATGAGTGAGTGAATTGATGATGACATTTGTTGGAATAAGCATTAATGAATGTCTACGTGTGTGTCAGATGCCATAGCTTTATGAGTAAAGTGTTTACAACTTTATATGTGCTGTGTGCCTTATTCTGGTTTTATAAGCTTTAAAGTGGCTTTCTGTCTTTATGTTTTATGAACACAAACACAACATAGTCTAAAGTATGAGGACACCTTACCATGGCAGAATGCGCATTCATTAGGCATGGGACTTATAAGGAATTTCTGTGCAAAGGTGTTTAGTGGGGTTGAGGTCAAGCCACACTCTGACCTCGGCAAATAACTTATGTATGAAGCTCACTTTGAGTGCAGAAGCAATGCCATGCTGAAGCACGGTTGAGGTTCTCGAGACTCTTCCACTGAAACGACATTGGCATTCCACAGCATAGAAAAACGTTTTAGACAATCACGTACCTCCAACAATAGGGCAAAGTCAGGTGGTCATGGTTAGGTGTTAACATACTTTTGGCTTTATAGTGTACGCGTCAGCAAAGTGTAACGGTGTATTATCTTCAGAGGATTTTTTACTGTTGGAAAAACCAGTTTAGTGTCAGCTTTTAAATCAGAGGTTTGTTTGGGCTTTGCCACAGAAACCTCATGGAGTGTTGACAGTACTGACAATGTTGACGGCGTAAAAATGTTTTGGCTTTCAGCCAGTGAAATTTAAGGTAACGGCGTTAAATTTTCTTTTGAATGCTCAATTGTGTTGTAAACTCCCTCATCAACATCTCATCACACTGTCAAAAAACTGTTAACTTGTCTGGCCCTTTCCTGATATTCATTTCAACAGTAACCTTTTCATAATAGGGCATGTACCAGTCCTGACCTGTGCTATTATCACTCATTATCTCTGTCGTACAGATTTTTTTTTTTACAACTCAGAGATGGTATTTGGAATCGGAAAAACAAGAGCTACAAAAGCGCACAGAGCTGACTGGGCCCCACAAAACAGCAGGAGAGGCCTGGAAAATCTCATTTACTCTATGATTTTTCCCTTCAAAGGGATTTGCACCTTTCCTACAAAGGAAAATCTATTCCATGGCTGGTGATCGGTGGCAGGCGGTCCTGTTAATCTTTTTTCCCTCCAATGTGAGGCTTGCTGGCGGGTTTCAAGGAAACAGAAAGCAAATAAGCACCGTACTCCCTGGTCACAAGGGAGCCCCTCCTGGAAACTGAGCCTCAACATGCTACATTAGCCTCTCTGTATATCTGACACCATGCAGTCACTGGTTTTAAGTACTGCATAACAGTTCTAGTGTGATGGTTGGCAGTAAACAGATCAAATACAATTTGAATTTAATATGTCATTTCCAAAGTCAATGTGTGTTGACAATATCTAAATACACTCAGTGTACACCACGGTAGCAATATATTGGATCTGGCTGGATTTTTGGAGGGATCTGTAAATCCGTCCTTCACGCTCACCTACGTTAGACTTTTGGATATTTGTTTGATACAGGAAAACGCATTTATAGTGATGGCCAAAAGTGTTAGGAGAAAAAAGAATTCAATGTTTTAATGACTTTTAGTTTTTTTTTTTAAATGACAATAAAGAAAATAAGAAAATGTTATTTTATGAAGTGAAATTACTATACAGCAGCATGGTGATTTAGTGGTTAGCACTGTTGCCTTGCACCTTCATGGTCCGTGTTTGATTCCCGTCTCAGGTCTGTGTGCAAGGAGTTTGCCTGTTCTCCTCGTGCTTGGTGGGTTTCCCCCGGGTGCCTGTAGTGTGTGAGTGTGTGCCCTGCTATGGATTGGCACCCTGTTCAGGGTGTACCCCGCCTCAATCCTACGCTGCCAATCCTAAGTCTCCTGTAGAACAATTAATATTATGTATGAAGTTCTTTAGTCTTTAAAAAGACGGTTTCTTGACTGCTTCTGCCTTCTTCACAATTGTCCAACAGTTTGCTATTGGGTTTAGGTCTGGACCTGACCCAGGCCTGATTCACCCCATTTACCATTGTCGCTGTTTTTTCACTAGTTTTTCAGTTATTTAGCACGCCTCTTCAGCTAGATAGGTGAGCACTACTGTAATTAGTGAAATCACAAATTTTGTGCACAGGGAGAACTACAGTATAATACATGGCAAAGTATGTGTCTTAAAACTTTTGTCCAAATGACATATTAATCACTTTGCAGGATGCAGGTTTGGCTGGTGTACCTAATGACTCAGTCAGGTCAGCTAATATTTTCTACGCTCTTTTCAGGTACTCCGAGTACACCACTTTTTAAGTTTTATACACCAACTAACAGGTCATTGTACTTCTTGCTCAGATGACCACACACTCTCTGCCCTCTCTCACACTACCTACCCACACAGCCTGAACACGCACTGCTGTTGTGCTGTACACGGTGAACAATTGCACAACTTCAGATGATACCATGAGCTGGAACACCACTGGCAGGTCTAAAGCCTTACTGAAATCGCACAACCACCTCAGGAAAAACAAACCCACTGATTGGTTATGAGGGATGGTTGCAACAATCTGATTGACTATGCAGACTGCATCATCAGCAAGGCAATTGGTCAGGCTGCAGATATGTTTATGTACTCTTTGTATGTGTGTGTGTATTTACTCTGTTGATTCTACACTGATGGGAATTGCAAGCCACCTACTCCCACCCTTACGGGACTGCCTGTACCCTGCCAGGAAATATTACTCTTCCCTCTGCCTGTTTTGTTTTAGTGTTTACATGGCATACAGGAAACTGGCAGTACTGCCGGATGTCCTCCATCTTATGTTTAAACTGAGCTTCATTAGATTCCTACTGCTCTGATTTATTAAATATATATTTCGATTTAATCAATGCACTAAACTAAATTCTGAAAGTGCAATAAACTTTCAAGTAGTTTACCTTCAGCTTGAGAAATCGACTGTGCAGGTTCTTCAAACCAGACACACCAGCAGGTGTCAGTGTGCCACCATGATTGAAGCTATGGCTGGCTTATCTCTTCTCTGTTGTTTAGTCTTTGTGGTGCAGAGGCAGACATCCAGGACAGGCTGAGGTAAATTCCTGAACTGTTACATCAGTTCGCCAGTAGACCTTGACTCATGAGGTGGCCAGACACGTTTTGGGGTCTTGTCTAAAACACCCTCTGCAGGAAACCAATGGGCCAGGCAGGCTAGACGTCTTGTTACTTGTCTGGATTCCCAACATACTGATGCATGTTGTTTTCTTCATGGTGTCTGGAAAATGTGTCTGGGACTAAGGCTGATTTGACCAGGATACTATTTTTATATCTGAAAGATAATAGCTCGATGTATGCAGTAGATACTTGCAAGAGAAGCAAATGTAGGTTCGGACATAATGCATAGCATGATTTATTACTTTACCTTACCTAATTTTATTATGTTATTTCATTTGTTTACATTTCTTTTTAAATGAAACTATTTGACCAGGAACTTAATCAGTCTCTGTTCTTACACAGTAACCGTCATTTAATCTGAAGAACTTTTTGCAAATAGATTTGTGTTTATAGTAAACTGATTAAAAGTTCCAGCACAACATTGCTGTGCTGGAAGGCCTGTTGCGAACATGTTTCATCACCTGAGGGAGACTGTGCTGAGTCACGGCAAAACACAGTGCGCAGCTCTGCTCTGTGAGTCAGCATTTCTTCCTCAGCCCCTTCCTTTCCCTCTTATTCACTCATGAACCTCTGGATCACACTGTTCCTTATAAACAGCAAATTCCTAGCATTATCAAAAATGGACATGCCCAAAAGTATTCCTAAAACCAGACTGTTTTGTTCCATTCCTCGCCACAGTTTCTGCAGAGGCATTTGCATAATTAGGTCATGTTTTGGTGAAGATGAGCATTATAGCGACTCTATTGCTAAGCCTGTAGAGGTGAGCTGTTCCTGTTTTTCAGTCGGCACTCTGGCTGGGTTTCCCCTACATTACACATGTCCTCTGCTTGAACACACCACTGGGCAGCAGCTGAGGAAGGGTGAAAACTGTGGGGGCTGTTCAGGGAAATGCCTGAGCTGTTTTCTGGTTAGATGTTTTTCACTGCTGATAAATAGCATTGCAGGCCATTTGCCTCATACTGTGCTTTCCGTTCTCGATGTCAATAACAAGTGACCACCTGCAGCCTTATTTATTTCTACAAGAATAGGGGACATGTCATAGGACAGATATTATGTGATTGAATGATTAACACATTGTGCAAACTTGTTTCTTGACATTCAATGACATCAACATTAAACCATGTAAAATGGGTGAAGAAAGTTTTTTCAGGTGTCCTTCGGAACAATCTATGCACATAAATGAAAATCCGTCAAGAGTTTTCACACAAACTCTTACTGATGCACAATAGAAGGCCTGCTGACTGAGTGTATTGCAGTACGGTTTAGCAATTTGAGCGCGCATGGCCAAACAATTTCATTAGAAGGCAGTGAGAACTGCATCAGCAATCATTATCAGCCCATATCTTACAACTCCAGCAGATCTACTTAGCCAAACACAGCACAAGAGCTCAGTCTATAATCACAGACTCCTATTACCCAGGCCATGCCTCGTTTCCTCCTCCTCTTCAGCAGCAGCAGTTAACTGACGCTGGCTTCACCAGACTGGATCTTTCATGCAACTGTAACCTCTTATCTTGCATACAGCATCCTCTTCCCTGACAGCATGTAAACATTGCACCGCCTAACTTTAAACATACCTTATATGCATGTTTTTTTTTTTGTTTGTTTTTTTTGCACAGTTTGGCGTTTATTCTCCTTATCCTGGTGTATCAGTATTAAAAAAAAGTATTACATTTGTATTAGCTTTTACACTATACCATTTTATTTGCACTGTTCACTCCACATGCATTCTGACCTGTGCAATGCCTTTCTTTTCTCCCACCTACAGAGAAATCTCTTCCTATACTGTACTGCAGTATTGTATGTTATTTTCATTCCGTCAATGTCTTCACTTTATCTTACCTGTACAGCCGTGCCATTGTAACACAATTCCATGTGCCCTGTATAGCTGGAAACGTGAATCTTGAACTTTAAAGTTAATATCTGCTTTAATGCCTGAATCAATTGTGCAACTTATACTAGAAAAAATATCCTTTTCCTTGAGTCATGCATTGTACGTCATGAGCATTCACACATTCACAGCTATCATTATGGAGATGGTGAACAGTCCTGTAAAGTCTCTCTTAACATCTCCACTCATTTCGCTTCGGCTAACTAACTGTTCTGGGGTTGAATCACAAATCATAGTTAATGCAAAGCTAGTGCACTATGTAAGAAGGGTGAACCATACCTTGTTCCACACCCCAAGTAGTGCTTTTTTTCAATGGTTAGAGAGGGATTTGGGATTTAGCCCTTGTTTGAAAAGCTAAATAGCTTTGTAGCCTGTGTTAGCCGTGAACAAAACGGTGCGGTGAGTCATGAACCCGTTAGCTTGTTGGCGGAAGCTCCCAACCAGGTTAATTAGTAGTAATAAAAGATTCAAACACAACGGAGGCAATTTGGAACGACTTAGAAGCAATTACTAAGGCGACAAAGTGTTGTTTAAGCTGACATAATGTAATCAGATGTGTTTTCTTGCTGAAAGTGCTTCTTTGACTGGTTTTGCAAAGATGCATAGTTGTGTCTGGGGAGTAGAATGCCCTTTTATTCTTTTGTGTTTATTTTCAGTGATGTGATATTGCCTTCTGAGTGATTAAGTTATGCATAGTGGAGATCCATAGGCCTGATAGTTAACCAAATTTGCTAGCTCTGTGCTAAAAACTCAACCCTGTTATGGTTAGCCATGCAAAATAATTTTTCTTGCTAAGGATTGCAGGATTAAAGGTTGTCTGAGCTGGTTTTACCATGCCAGCATGCTTTTAGATTTTTTTTCTCAAACCCCCATGCAATATCTTTAAACTTTCAGATTTTCAGACATGACCATGAAATGCATGGTTGCTTATGGTGCATGTACTGTATATCTAAAGACAAACCTGGACAGAGGCCCTCCTCTCTTCTTCTTTGTCTACCTTTGAATTAACCTGTTTCTCCTTTCATTCCTTTTTCATGTCTGTTGTGAGCGCTGCAGAAGCAGAACGATTCACACTCCTACCATAGCAGCAGCTCTCCCCCCTCAACGTGGAGGACTTCTTTCTACTCACCCGCCCACACGTGCCACCCACCAGCGTGTGCGCCTGTGCGCTTGTGTGTATGCCGTGTAACCTTTAGCTTCAGAAAGCTTGTACTCCCCCCACTCCCACCCTGTTCTCACTCAGAGAGAAAAATATGAGTATGATTACTCGCCTGACCTTTATTCTATTGAGCGGGTGCGAGTCACGGATTAGATAAGTGCCCTGCTGCTTGAGAAGCATCATGCTCTTCTGCAGTACTGTACCATTGCATTAGTCATCCCTGTCTCTTTTTTGAAATCCTTTTCATTTTACTCATCTTCGTGGTTGATGAGGGGGACTGTAAAGGCAAGCCTCTGCATGTCACTTTAACATTAACTATTCGGTTTTAATCACATTTCTCCTGCAGTGCTGTCACGATCATGGCATTGAGAAATCAAAGCTTTGTTTTTATATATAAAAAAAAGAGGTTAAAAAAGCAATTAACAATTCAAATGTCAATGCTGTTTTGCTAGTTGGATAACATTAAACATTGATCCATGTGTTATAACGTTGTGCAGGAATGATCAGATCTGTCATTCTGATGATGACTACATGTCACCAAACACACTGTATCAGTATTACAGTTTACGGTCTCCTTATACCGTTTCAGTGAAATGGCAGTGCACATATCCATACACAACTTTCATTCTGATTACGCAAACCCTATTTCTCAAAAATGAATATGCAGCTCTTTTTTTTTTAAATGTAAACATGTATGACATGGAACTGCATAAGCAAAACTGGCTCAGGTCAAAACTGTAATGAGTATTTTTTCCATGATCATTTTTAAAACATTAATATTTGCACCGGTGGCACGGGAGTGTAGTGGTTAGCACTGTGGCACTGTACCTCCAGGGTCGAGGGTTCGATTTCTACCTAGGGTCTTTGTGCGTGGGTCAACGTTCGCATGTTGGTGGGTTTCCTCTGGTTACTCTGGTTTCCTCCCACAGTGCAAAGACATGCAGATTAGGTTAATTAGCATTCCCGAATTGCTCATAGTGTGTGTGTGTGTGTGTGTGTGTGTGTGTGTGTGTGTGTGTGCCCTGCGATGGATTGGCACCTGGTCCAGGGTGATGATGCACCCTGCCTTATGCCCTAAGTCTCCTTAGATTTGACCCTGTGATCCTGTACACAGGATAAGCAGTATAGAAGATGAAAGAATGAAAAATAATATTTGCACCTGTGAAAGAGACATATACAGTACCCAGTACCCAGAGTACCCATGTGTCCAGGGCTCCTGGAATCTTTAAATCTATGTATGAATGATAAAAAGGGTGAAGCCACCATCCTATATCTATTAGTGATGGGTTGTTCATGAACAATTCGTTCTTTTTGAATGAATCTTTAACGTGACTCAAAAGAACGAGTAGTCTCGAAGAGTGATTCGTTCATTTTCTACTGGGCGCACATGCGCAAGTCATCGCAAATCCTCTGTAGGTTATGTACAGGAAACAGAATTGAGCGATTCTTTCTTAATGACTCTTCTACTCCGAGTCGTTCGTTCTTTTGT
>JAOVVA010000004.1:19678188-19716747 GCA_028565275.1 Leiocassis micropogon | reverse complement strand
ACTCAAAAAAAGATTCGTTCATTTTGATGGACGAGATTCAAAGAACCGAGTCACTAAAATGATTCAAACTTCCCATCTCTAATATCTATATCTTGTTTCTTACTTGCATTACAGGATGCAGGCAGTATCACTGCTGAGCGATTAAATGGAGCTTAATGCTGAGCATGAATTGATATGTACTGTAGGTTCGTTATAAGGTCTGACACATTCCATGCATGCATAAGGGGCAGATGGCTTCTGCCCTCAGGAGTCAAGGGTCCCCATAAAAATACAAATTAGACAAACAGTTGTTTTCATTTTATTTAATATATATATTTTAATTGAACAGAAGTAAACAATATGAAAAAGAAAGAACAGTAAAGGCATGTGCAAAACCTTGGACACCCTACCAAGTTGGTACTTAGCAACATCTTTGGCAAATACCACAAGCTGCAAATGCCTTAGAAGTACACCTTTTGGCTGGATACTTCCCAAATTAATTGCTTAAGCTTTTGACACATGATCTTTTTCTCCACTTAAGGGCAAGTGGAGTAACAGGTACAGTACTCAGCATTCCACACTCTGAAATCAAGGAGCTTGATGTCCTGTTCTGTACCTACCTCCTGGCCGCACCTTATTTTATTTATTTATTTTTAACATACTGAAATAAAAATAGCATACAGCTACATGTCACAGCAGTAGCAATGTTTTTCACCAGCAGTGCTTCAGTATATAGTAACCATATTTAATTACACCATTTAATCATTCCAGTCTCATGCTTCCACATGCTTACATATTTTCTTCAAATCATTTTCATTCCTCACGTTCTTTCTTTTTTGCTTTAGTTAGATCGTTTGGTTAGATCATTGTCTGAGAACCTTTGCTTTGCATACCTGCATTGCATGGTTTTCCTGCAAAGCCTAATCATTTACAAACTAACGAAGACTGCATGTAAGAGCATATTGCGGCACTACAAAACGTCAAAAAGTTACAGAACCCTTAGTTCCTTCCTCCCTATCTGTGACTGCATGCATGCACATGATGTGCCTCACGTTATGTGCTGGACAAAAACAGGCCACTCGATTGTCTTAATAATGCATGGTTACATTCCCAAACACCTTGTGCTGTACACGCTGGGAATTACCCAGTAATAAGTTTGGAATGCAGTGGATTCCTTCCAGAGAACCAGTGCATGATTCCAAAACATCTGAGGAGTATTTATGGAAAGAATTACTGGAACTTGATTAGGCGACGCTTTGGTTAAAAAAAATAATAAAGAAATGGTGAGATGTGAAGAACAACATAAAAATGAAAAGAATGTACTTTGATGTACATCGGCGAGGTTTCATCAGATGTTTAGTATTTGAACTTTCAAACCCTGTCCTTGTGCGGACAGTAGAGATGCACATGCAGACAGGATGTGCATCATTCCCACCAGCCGTCTAGTCTATGTCTGTGGAATGTGGATGCTGTTACCGTTTAACCTGCCCTGCCATTGTTTAAAATACCGCCTTCTGTTCATCTGGTTTTACAGAAACTAATGAAATGTGAGATAATATAAAAGTACAACCCTATATGTAAGGAAAATGCATAAAATTAACTCGCACAAATAGTTAGACCATTGCTCTTTGTGTATCTTTGTATCCTCTCAGACCTCAGGCCATGTTTTTTTTTCATAATTATGTATGGAACTTGACCTCAAGTCAGCTACTGTAAGCCTTTATCATGTCTGATCCTTTTTATTGGGTGCCATTTCTGTGATTATAATTGCACACCCCGTCTTATTTGTTCTCATTTTTGGATTTGTTTTGAATTGCTCTCTTTCAAATGATTGAAAGGAAATTGAGTTTCACAAAATTTGCACTAAATGTGCATGTAATTGAATTAAACAAGCTAAAGTATTTAGACATTTTTATTTACTATAGTCAATTGAAAAAATATTATTATTCAAACCTGTTATTAAAGGTTTTAATCACTGACTCATACTAAATCGTAGAATAAAGTCTTTTTTTCCCAAATGATCTGGATTTTTATTATGCCAAATTTTGTGTTCAGTGCCTCATGGTGAATAACTTTGTTCATGTCTAGCTTGATCAATGAGGCCCAGTGTCGGAATTTGTCCTGGGAATGTCTTGTCCTTTCAGGAATCCTATAGAAGTGAGCTTGCAGTCATGCTTGTGCAGCTGTCAGACAGAAGGTGCAGCACACAGGCTACAGTAGAAGGACAATCTATCAGGCTGGACTGGGCCACCTTCTTTTGTTTGTACTTCAATCATGATACAACAGTCTGTGTGGTCCGCACCCAGAATATGCCACTGTTTGTACTGCATCTATTGGACACATGAAGCCCTTGTGCCTTCTATTTGTCACATGCTATAATCAGCTGCTGGCCTATCTGCGATCTGTCCAGGGAACACACTGTGCCAGCGCTGAGCTATGACCCATTTATTCTCTCTCTCAGCTGTTGACAGTGACATAACTTTAATCAACTCTTTGCTCTCATCAAGGTTTTATGTGCCTGTTTGGTGCAAAGAAACAGTTTGTGATTACATGCCTTAAATGCAGCATTCATGTCAATATCAGACATCTGATGTCATGTTTGTTGCATGTTCAGAACTAGATGTTTGTTTTTTTGTCAAAAACATCAAGAGCTTATAGGTGCTGAACATTTTAATTAAAGGCCTTGTCTAATTGATATCATGTCCCTGACAGTAGAATAAAAATAATTTTAGTATTTTGGAGATTTGACATTTCTGATTTCCCTTTTATTGTGTACTACTATCTGTAAAATTTGCTGTGCATGTAAAACAATGCTGTGCATGTAAATGTACAATATATATGAGATATACTGTATATACACACAAACACCAGAGAGCTATGCTTGTATCACATTACAAAATGACACCAGCCTCATCTTATTTTTCTACAAAATAGTTCTAAGCATGCATAAAATATTTCTTTAAAAAAAAAAAAAAGATGCACCTCTTTTATCTCATATGTGGGAAGATCTGCATTGCTGCTCTTTAGAGAAGCATAGCTAGCTGTGACCCCTGTATGGCCCCAGTGAGCAGCAGTGAGACGGTAATCAGCCCCCATAAACCTGGACAGGCTTCTATCAGTTAAATCAACAAGGAGTTGTGTCTCTTCTCAGGCTGGCGTGTTACTTTCTAGCACTTTCTAGAGTGTGTGTTCCCACACTCTGCTCTGCTTCGCCCATGCTCCTCGTCTCACACTCCTTCACTCCGGTCCTATCACATTCCTATAGCTATATGGTTTCAGTTTTCAAATGTTTCACCTTGTCATCATGCACTGTCTTTCCTGCAAACCTCATTGTTAGCAGTTTACTGATACATCAAGCTTAAATGATTGAAATATTTAAATAATTGCTGTGGCATTAGTGCTTGCAGGCAAAATAAAATGTAGTAGATATTTCTTGAAAGCTTACACACTATGAATCCCTTCACAATGTCCTGCATGCTGATGCCTCTCCCATGACCTGCAGTCAAAGTGTTAACCCTGAGGGGTCAGGACTCCCCTAGTAGCTGGAGATGCCTTCTCAAACAGGCTGCTAGATTTGACACCTCATCTGCGGTGTGAGTTTTTTCCCCAGCAGCTCACACCCGCCCTATGATTCATAAGAAAACCTTGGATGCACATGCTGACAAAGTTCGATATATTTGGTTTGCTTTATCATTTCACACACTTTGCTCAACTGTTTATATATATATATTAAAAAAAAGCTTAATTGCATTACATGAGCAGGCTTTTCATGTCTCAGCGTTCTGTAATTATTTGCAGCGTTATTTGCGTTCTGTTTTGCAACAGCACAGCTGAAATCTTAAGGTCCTTGCAAGTGCACCAGATAAGCTTCATTAAAAGCCCAGAGCTGTTTCTTTATGTAATGCTTCAAAAAAGCCCTGCTTGGTTCACTGCTTCCTGTTGCACAGTTTATAAATAGAAAAAGTACAGCATTCTTTTTTTTTTTTTTTTTACTGTTTGTGCACTCCTACACTACAAAGCAGGTGTACAGTATGTGTTCTTTTGATTTTCAATGTCCACACGCATACTCTTGTAATATGCTTGACCTTTTGTGGCTCAATCTGTGGCCATTTTCTGCTGTTTGCTTATTATACGGCATCCTGCCAACCTCTTTTCCAAAAACAATAGAGTGGGGAAATTTTACATTCTGAACTAACCTGGGTCATGACTTTTAGACTCACAGTGTGTTCTCTTCATGTATTTACCTACGCTGTCTTCCCGTAAGCTTAACCAAAGCACACATATCAATTCTCTGCAAAAGTGACTCCTAGTGACTCAGGGTCACATGACATTTAATGACCGCTGCTGATTAAATCATGAAAGGCATAACAATCTCTCACTCACTATACTGCTTATCCTGTACAGGGTCATGGGAGGTCTGGAGCCTATATCAAGGGTTACAGGAGGTCTGGAGCCTGGGGCCTATTCCAAGGGACTCGGGGCACAAAACGGGGAAACACCACGGATAGGGTGCTAGTCCATCACAGATCACTCACACACTCCATCATACACTAAGATATGGCAATTTGGGAATCCCAATTAGCTTACACTGTATGTCTTTGCAATGTGGGGGAAATTTTAAAGCAAAAGAGTCTCTTGAGTTTATAAACAAATGAAAAAGTTATCAGCTATGAGAAAGCTAAAATAAGAATTGACAGACTACTTAAAGATGGCAGAAAGTCTATACTTTCCAAATAACCACTCTGTACAACTGTGTTGAGCAGAAAGACATCCCAGAATGTACAACACATCAAACCATGATGCAAGAGCACGTTGAGTTGCATCCTTGTCAATCAAGAACAGAAATGTGAGTACATGCCTAAAGACTCACCGAAAGTGCACAGGTGATGACTTGAAATAAACACATTGCCTGGTCTTTTTCTTGGTATTTCAAAATAAAAGTTTTTTGAAATATTCAAGGATCAAATCAAGAATTTCCTACTGAATTCACCTTGAGTTTTTAAATACAATGAGCCGAAATGCCTAAACCAAATTCGTAAAACTGAATAACTGCATTTTAATGAACTTTTGACTTGTTTATTTTTACCATTGCTTTGTTCACCACATAATGTTTGCCACAGAATTTAGGAATTTTCCTGCAAACATAAAAATGCCTGCCCAATACCAAATCAGTAGCTTTCAAGCTGTGTAAGATTTTCCCCAGATAAATCATTTCCATGTGCTGGGATTTAAGCGCTCTCATTTAAAGTGTTGTTTTCCTCCTTATGAATTCGCCAGGATTTAAACACTTAGAAGGATTTCACACATTTACAACTTTCTGTGAGTTTCCTTGATTTAACTGCAGAAAACGAGTGTTGAGCCACTGAGGAGAGGAATCAGAGCCGTTAGTATTACCTAACATGCGATTTTATAGATGCCCTCTAGCTCGCTTAGCTCTCGGAGGCAGTTTGTAATCCCTCGCTGTGAGAAGGTGCGAGTGACAGAACTACTGTTTCTGAACTCAGAAGTGAGATAATTCACAAAAAAAAGGCTTTGATTTCTTGGGGATGTTCTCTCGCATCCTATCCTGTTAATGGTTTTTCTGCTTGTTCTCTTATCACCGCTTTCATTAAATGATGATTGACTCAAGGTGTTAAAGCAGTCTCTGTTTGGTGACTAACAGCAATTAGATAATGCTAATGGTATATTTCCTCCAAGCTAATCAACATCTGCAGTACACATACTGTGCTTTCAGGAAAAAGGCAGTAGGGTACAAACACCCTGGTATGTAATATAGTCCTGTGCTAGTTAGTGCTAGATAGTTTGTTAAGCAAAAAAAAAAATTTTACATACAAATTGATCTGAAATCTGAAAACCATGTGTATTATTATGGACAGTTAGGGATGATACTGATTAAAAATAGGGTACATCTTTTATTTGTGGTTAATTTCAACTTTTTCCACAGTTTACGTATGTTTTGGAGAATTTCAGGGCCCGACTGCAGCTTTGACAGACAAAAACATCTTAAACTCCCAGTATATGCTCATGGATCCATACACACATATGCAGTCACACTTCATACATTATACGTATCCTTGCATGCATCAACAAATTTTAAGCTTGAAATGAATCTTCATGGAGCTAGGCTTAATCCCTTTTCTTTGTTATATAATCATTTTCTAATGAGAACATTAGATAGATTTACTCTTTATTGACAAAAACTGAGCAATGATGTAAGAAAATCCCTTACTTAAAACTCGATGCTGTGCCAATTACATGGTGTTACTGTTTTACTGTAGTTTTAATATACATTTTTATTACTTTGTGAACAATATGATTCATCATGAATAATTAAGTTATAACCTGAACATTTTAGGGATAATAAATTCTTGCAATTGTTGGATTTTTTTTTTGATATATAAAGCCCCTTATGCTTAATAAAACCACCCAATTTAACTTTTAATAAAACGACCCAATTTCCTAATTTTTTATACTTTCTTAGGAATTTTACATGAGAAATATTTGCACATGGTCGAAACAGCCTACAGCTTGTCCATTTAAGCTACATATTTTTTTGGAAGCAAGTACATAAGCAGATGTTGCTTTTTCTTTGTTGCTGTATGTCTCAGGCTGGTGGGAAGAGTGTTCTATCCTCAGACTCAGAGCTTCTGAGATGAAGCTTTCACACCTGCACAGCTGAGTGACTAGCAGGGGGCAAGAGGTTGATTCTGGGGTCAGGGGGAGATAATTAAAGACTCTTGTTTTACAGGGAGGGTACGAGTGCTCTCTCTCTCTCTCTCTCTCTCTCTGTATGTGCATTTTTTACATCTCTCTGGAGCAAAGGTGTGAAAAGGCCACCCCCCAGATACACGGACACTAAAGATGGTGGAGCGAAATAAACGTCTGCTCTTAACTGCGGCAGACGCTTTAGATTGAGTGGCCTGCTGTGCCGTAGTGTGTTTCGACCTTTGAGAAGGAGCTTGCATTTCCAAGCTTTGCCTAATTGCAAATCTGCATGAGTGACAAAGACTGCAGGGAATTAATACTAATTAGCAATACTCATTACATACTAGGCTTTTTCAATGTTAGCTTAAAATGGCTTATATGGCTAAATAGTTTTCTCCAAAATTTTGTTGCAGTTTAATATGACGAGAGGAAATTAGAAACACTTTTTTAATCTTGTAGTTTTATCAGCACTATTCTCTGCATTACTGTAACATGCAACCCTTCCAACAAGTGAAACATTTCTTACTAATGTTAAACTGTGTGTTTTGAATGCGACGTGTGTCAGTTTTAGAGCACATGTGAGAAAGATGCAGATACAGATTGTGAAATTCGGATGGAAAGCATGAAGAAGAGAAATATGCGAATCTGTACAGTACAACAGTGGGGTGTAAAGGCTGTGCGCCGTGGATTGAAGACTCATTTGTAGGGCTGACAGTGACTCATTTGCTCTTTTACTGAGCCAGAATGACACACACTCACACACAGCCCTGAGCTGCTCACTCAAAGCTCACAATGCCATTGATACCCTTCTGTTTGTCACCCACGCAATGGTACGTGATGTCTTTGCCCTCTGCCCCTTTTTTCTCCTTACTCCTCTCATTTTGCATCATTTCACGAATATCAATTATTTATTTACATCATTAGCCAAATAATCTTTTGGAATCAGTAGTAACAAACAGGAGACAAACTATCGGGATTACCTGTGAGTTTATTGAAACTTTTAAAAACATTAACATGAATCCGTCCAAAATTCCCTTAAGGTTATGAGGTTAAACAGCTGAATATTTTTGTAGGTGTAAATCAAATGGCAACAGTCACTTCCTCTGTATGCATCACCGCATCAAATAAATCTAAAGCCAGCTTGCAGTGTGCATGTAACGAGCAATTGTGGGTTAGTAGGGCATTTTATTCACCATGGTTCTGTAAACATTTCTTCAAATCAGGTGTTGCCAATTTTTTTTTGGTATACCATTCCTACAACATGGTTGATAACATTTTAATTTCTTTTGCTTTTGTAATATTGCACATTTTGTGTATAAAAAGGATCAATCTGTCAGGTTTTTGTAAATGTTTTTGTATATGTGCTTGTTAACATTCCTGCAACGTTTTCGCAACATGATCAGTAACGTTCTAAAACAGGTTGTGGAAATACTGTAGAACTAAGCAATGTTACACCTAACCTTCTGAGAACCTGATAACTCTTACTGAGAAAGCTATTGTTAAGATATTGTGTGTTTTTCTTTCTTTATATCTCATATGATGCCTAGAAACTGAGTGAAAAAGAGAAACGTAAGACCACTTGATCTGCTGTCTAAGGGGACGTCCCTTTATTTAAAGCGGGAAATCTGAGTCGAAAGGGCTCTCCTCATTAAACTCTCCTTTTGTGTGTGTGATATTATTTTCAAAGACCCTTCTCAGAAATGCGCTCCTAAGTTCACCGACATTCTCTCATTTACTAAGTTGACTTCTGATTATGAAAACTATAGCAAGCTTTACTAAACAAGAAACCTGTACATTCAGTAGTTACTGATTTGTGTCAGCCAAAGCAAATATGCAGCTGTGAATCGAATCTATCTGTTCAATTAACCTTTATGTAGTGATTCATATGTGGGCATACTAAAAACATGAAAAGATAAAAATTTATTTGAAAAAATCATACCACACACCTGTGCACACAGAGTATGTGAGGATGTGTGTTCCAGTTCTTTGTCTATGCTTGAACTAAACTGCTGATAGATTTGGTGTAGTTTTAGCAGTGTTTTATCACCGGTTGCTAAGCATTAGCACAGGAGACCAGCTTTCAATGTTTAAAGTACTAGATGAGCCATTGTCATTGACCTGAGTGTACCTGGTAATTTTGCACGTTCCTACTCGCTTTCCCTCTCTTTTTCCCTCTCTCTGCTCACTCAGTGTCCACAGCCCTCCCTCCATCCATCCACCTCTCTCCCTCTCTTTCTTTGTTTTTTTCCCTCCCTTAACTTAAGCTTGGATTACAAACACAACCCATGTGTCTTCCCCACAATATGTCAGAGCTCTTGTTTTTTCCCGGGCACTTGGGGAAGCAGGTGCACAAAACAAAGCATTATATTTGTGAGGAATATTTGGGATATGTTTCATCAAACTTCTCTGACCTTCTCTGACATCTGTTCATGAGGTGATTCAGAATTAACAAGAACTTTAACTATGAAACTCTGCCCAAGTTCAAACTCTGCCCAAGATAAGTTCATGAATTTCCTAACTTATGACCGACTCCTCATCAACAGGGTGGTTGGATCAAGCTGTCACTCAGAATGTACTGTATATGATTTGGTAATTATGTGACCTAGTAACATTGAATTAATTCAAGTCACTATCATTAGCTGCTTTAGACCTGGTCAGTTCAGTGGTAGATCCAAAGCCTATCCTGGGAACACTGGGATTAATGTGGAAAAACACACTGGATGGGATGCATGGCATCTTGTACACACACTTTCACACCTTGGGGTATTTTCATACAGCCAATTTATTACAAGCATGTTGGACCCGG
Organism: Leiocassis micropogon; assembly: GCA_028565275.1. Taxonomy (NCBI): domain Eukaryota; kingdom Metazoa; phylum Chordata; class Actinopteri; order Siluriformes; family Bagridae; genus Leiocassis; species Leiocassis micropogon. The sequence goes on along the minus strand of JAOVVA010000004.1, from coordinate 19,707,257 downwards.
AGCAAACCCTAAGACATAAAATTTAAATGCATACATATCTTAAAAAAAAACAGCAATCTGTGTTCAGTTTCAAATTCTGAGGTTCTGAGGACAGGGTCCGGGTTCGATTCCCACCTCAGGTCTGTGTGCATGGAGTTTGCATGTTCTCAGCATGTTTGTTTCCTCCCATAGTCCAAAGACCTGCAAATCTGGCTAATTGGCATTCCCAAATTGCCAAATTGTAGAGTGAAAATGAGCATGTGAGTGTGTGTGCCCAGCAAAAACCCTGTATACAGGATAAGGTGGTATAGGAGTGAGTGAGTAATTACAAAAAGTTTAAAATCTGGTTGTAAATAAGATTTTTTAAAATTTTATTCAAAGATACAGTAATCATTTTTTAAATTCCTTACTTGCATAAATAATTTGAAAGATTAGTAGAGCATGCCAAAAAACAAGGGATTAATCTGGGGCCTGTACAAAAGTTGCTGTCAGAACCTGACTTCAGGTTCAGAATGCTTGTTTGTGTTTGGCACTTTTGCATTTCCTGCCAATCATTTTGCAGATTATACTCCATAAGCCACTGTTGATCTAGGGGGTGGACATGCATGAATATGGGTGGCAAATATTTGAACTCACCTACTTAATGTTAACTTTTTACAAACAAATGGCACTATAAAGGCAATAATAAGATCTTCTCAATATTACACGTTACATCACATTATTATTCACACAGAACCCACAAATTCAGTGCTATGTCACTCCAGGGAGCATTTTCAAGCAGCACATGGCTTTATGCTATCAGAGGGGGTGTGGAGTTTACCACAACAGTGTCTGCTTCCAGAACAACACAAGTAGGTGAACTGAGTGCTGAGGTGCTATCCATGCATATTTACATCACTAACCAAATGTGTCTCTATACTTGGAGCTGCCGTCCAATTCTCTCTCATTTCTCATTTAACAGGTGCTTAAGCTTAACTTAATAATCACCAACAAAGGTGAAATCTTTATGGAGAAGGCGGGAGTTGACAGGGGAAAAAAAAGGTTATTTGTTCATCTTACTTTATCTCTGAATGCAAGAATTCAGACAAATTTCTTAAAAGCATGTTGGTATAGCACTGTGGCCTCATACCTCCAGGGTAAAGGGTTAGATTCCTCACTCGGGTTTGGTGTGTGTGTGGAGCTTGTATGGTCTTCCTATCCTTGCCGGGTTTCCGGTTCTCTCCCACAATCCATGTGTGTGCTTGTGTGCCCTGCAATGGATTGGCAACACATCAAGAGTTTACTCTGCGTAGTGTCCTGATTCCCCTGGGATAGCCTCCAGGCCTCACACAATCCTGTACAGTATAAGTTGTATAGAGAATGAGTGAGTATGCAGTGAACCCTAAATGTAAATGATTGCATTTATGTGCTAAGAAGATTAAAAAGTAAATGTGGTTTGCATTAAATTCTTTACAGGGTTTTTAGTTTTATGTCTTCCTCTCTAAAATGAGGAAGTTTGAAATAGTCAGACTCTATCTGATGTTTCTGTAAATTACTTTATTAAGGCAGACACAACTTAGCCTACTTCAGTAGTATTGTCTTATAACTTAAAGCAAAGTTTTTTGTGTATAATCTTAACTAAAAAACTTTAACTCAAAAAAGAAAAGAAAATACATCAAGCGTATAATTCCAAGGTCTCCACATGTTGGCTGGTGGTCAGTGTAATGATAACTGATGTGACTCACTATGTAGTTTGGGGTATTTATTCATTCAGTGTACTCATTCATTTACTCATTCATTTTTTCTTTTTTTTTGGCCACTTCCCCTTCCTTTCCTTTCACTTAACTTTATAAGGGGTGAATCAGATAGAGCCGTCACTGCTTAGGGCCAACACACTACACACACTAACTCAGACAAGCTCGCATTATTTTGATGATGACATCAAAGCTGGTTTGCTGACCTCAACACGGTTAGCTTGACGATGAGTGCCGTGACTGTGCCCGGGGCTGAGCGAGGAGGTAGACTGAAGCATGTAAAAGCCAAGCTGATGCGAGTTCGGAGGCCACATAGGACTCATCTGGTGGGAGTAATGTCAGCCCAGAGAACCGACTGAAAGGTTACTCAGAAAAGCCCCCAGGATCTCTATGACTTATAAAGTCTGGCAAAGAACAGTCTGCTGGGACTGGATCGTGCACTGGCATTATCATAAAACGTGCAATTCAGAATCACACTAATTAACACGTTTTATATGCAGGAATGAACGTGAAGTTTGCTTGGTCAGAATGTCATGGCTTTGAGGAAAGTGGATTGACAAACCAGATGTACGGCAAAGCATTCAAACAATGGTTTGATTCATACAAATTAAGTGATAAAACCAGATATGAATATTAATTAACAGTTGTGTTTATGGTTCAAACTGAAAATTGTGTTAATTTTAGATATAAATTAGACATCTTAACATATTAGACAAAATCTATGATAGACACAAGCATATGGTTTATTGCTAACTGTATCTTAGTACACAAAGCACTCTACTAATTTGTCTACAAAATGTCACAACATTCATGTTTCTATCAAGCACAGATTTGAATCAAATTTGATCAAGGTGGGATTTTATGCTCACACTGTGCCACTTATCAGGTTGCAGCTGTCCCAACATTTACACTTAGAGTCACAGTAGGAGTTGTACTTGCAGTATCATGGAGACACACAAAACAAATTCAGACTTGAAGATGATGCAAGTTATACCCAAACCCATAAATAACATTAAAAAGATGTACTTAACAACAAATATTTTAATCATCAGTTAAATAATTAGTAAATAACTTGGCTAGTGGTGTAACATCTAAAAAAAAAATTCTAAATATAATCCCAATTATATTTGCTAAAATATATTAGCTATATACACTGCAAGATCAAATGCATGATCTTGGCTGACAAGTGATGAAGCTAGAGTTAGTCATCTGTCTTTGTAGCCAACAATCCACCTCAGTGTCCAGCATATTCTGGTCATAAGGAGTAATTTACAATCTAAATTACCGTATCCTTCCTGTCAGCCTGAACCAGTCTGGGCCAGGTCCTCTGACTCACTTATTAACAAGGAGGAACCAGCTAGACATAGATTTAAAAAATCTCCAGTGCTGTCTAACCCAGCATTCCAAATGTATTAACTTGTTCAGTTCGGCTGTGATCTAGTTAAGTCAAGAAACCACCTGATTAGCCATTGGTTTTTTAATCATAAGTGCATTCATGTAGTTGCATGACCTTTGAATGTTCACAGCTCTAGTCTAGTCTAGTTCCAATAGAGAATATTACAGACTAGAGCTGTTAAAGAAGTCTCTTTGATGAATTTAAATTTCTCTGCATTGCCTTGAAAAAATTGAAAGAAGAAAAAAAAAACCACAACAGATATCACAGGGAGTATTTGTTGCCATGGTAACATTTCTCCTCTAGCCACTTTTTTCCCTAACAGCATGGAACAGTATAGTACTATGATCGTAGAACCATGTATGGCATCAGTGTGGCTGCAGCTTACATTTACACACACAATGTACGAACATGCTGTATGTAGACTCAAATGGGGAAATCGACAACAGGGCTGCACATTTTAGGTGTAGGCTTTTAATACATTCTGGAATTCTGTGGACATCATCCAGTAAATGGTGTGACAGTGTGCATTCGTCTTCGCTTTCAACTTGTGCACAAGGAGTGTTAAAAAGCAGTAAAACTCTATCTATCTATCTATAGATGCTTGCACAGAAACATTATTTTAAAGAAATATTTAACTGAAGTAACAAAACAGATTCTCAAAATAGCTTTGAATTTTTTAAATAAAATAAATAAAAAGGCATTTTTTAAAAATTAGATATACAAATAATAATAATTTATATTAAATAGCTGTTATGTGCATTAATTGTGCATTATTGCTTTACATTTTTAATCTTAGTGCCCTATGTGTGTAACCTGCACAAGAGCTGGCGGGTGTATTTGTCATTTTTATTTTTTTTTTTCCTCACATCTGATGGCTCACACTGCCTGATCGAACTACGCTGTGGAACAAACCATTATAGGTGGTAGGGGTGGTGTTGTGGGGGAGTCGCTTTAACACTGACGTTTACGCTCTCACCGCTGAGGGGGATTGCCTTGTGAGTGGGTGGAAGAACGAGAGCGGTGTTGCGATGAGAGTGATACAGTCGTAGAGGAGAACTCTGCTGCGGTTACAGTGACGCTGCAAGTGGGTGCTAACTGCCTAGCGCCACTCCACTGACCTCATAGCTGGTTTTAGGTTGAGGTAAAGGAGAGGGATTCCAGAGGTTTTCATCTTTTTGTGGTTGAGAGGGTAGACTCTTTTATTTACCATGAGAAAGAATAGAAATGTCAGCATTGTTGTCATTTCAGCATTCTAACACACACACACACACACATACACACACACACTGGTGGTTCGTGTGCAAACTGGCTCTCAGCTGCACACACACACACACACACACACACACAAACACACACACACAATTATAAGGACCTGACTTAAATAACCATATCAACTGTTGTTCAGACTGTTGTGACTTAAAAATGGTCTGTTCTCTGTATCAGATGTTACTCCAGGACACAATGACTTGTTGATACGAGCGCTGGAACAGCGTGTCGAGTGCTTCATCCTGGCCTTGTGCCTGAGGTCATTGTGCTTGCCATCACAACTTTGCGTCACAAACTGCCTTGGCAGGCTTTCCTGACCCATTTTCCGTCACACTTTCATCCACCATATGGACAGACTAGACTGTTCTTAACTTTTGTAGGAATGCAAGAAGCTTTTCAATTTTGCATACATTTGTTTTTAGCATTTCATACAAACAGCCACTGAATACAAGACAGGAATACAGCCTGGAGAGGATTACAGTCTCATAAACACAAACACAAGCACATGGGGCAATTTAAGTATCTAGTCCAACTTAATCAATCATAAATATACAAGCACAACAATGAACATAAACTTGGATATAGTTAACATGTAATTCATAATTAAACTGAATAGTGAGTTCCAGTATAGTATTTTAAAAATACTAGTTTAATTCATGCACATGACTTGGAAGGTATTGTAATACAGTGTCTGTTAAATAGAGACTAAAACATAATACGACTTACTGTTATAGGAAGATAATCAATGACAGAGTTATATAATGCAAATTTGATTCATTTACAGTACATGCATGAGTTTTATACGTCTTGTACAAAAAGCACTGCGTAAACCACACAAACCATGGTAACCATTATTACTTATTAAAGACAGACGCATTGAAATATCTGTGAGAAGTTTATTTGTGTCCTCTCTTTAAGGTAATAAGACCAAACACTGCAGCCTGTCACATTACAGAGAAATGAGAACGTGCTGAAGACCACCACACTGAAGACTTTCACATGACGCAAAGTGTGAAAAATAGAGGTTTGTTACTTATGACTCTGAGTGACAATTTAGACTCATTTCAAAAATAAGTATTTGCTTACAGAAAATTTCTCGATATCAACAATTTCATAGGCTTTTAATCAATATGAAGCGTTTACCATACAACAGAGGTGAGAACAAGTCATTGTTTTGCAAGACTCAATTGAGTCTCTAATCTTGAAATTCAAGTCTCAAGATGAGTACTGCTCAAGAATAACAAGTTTAGGTTAAGTTACAAATCCTTGACTTGAAATCTTGGGTTTTAAACAAAACAAGTAATTTACATAAACAAGTAATGCTGTGCATTTGCCATAAAATTAAATATTTATTACAGTAAGTTTGCATACATGCAGGTCTCTGGACAATCAAAAAACATAACTTTGACAATGAAAGCTGAAACTAAATCTCAGTTCACCTACACATGTAATGAGATGGAGACTATTTTCACTAGGGTGCCCCCTAGTATGCTGACAAAATTTTAAGTTGCTGCTTTTGTTTTTGATTTTCCTGAACTACAAGTTCTACATGTTGCAAATGCGAGAGCTACTATGTTTGAAAGCCTGGCTACTGCAACATGCCTCTGGGAATGAGATCTGGGGCTTTGTCTAGTGCGAGTTCATTGGTTGTCTGACTGGTTGTCCTTGGAAATGAAGATTTAATGCTGATTGGCTAAAAATGAATTGTTTGTTGGGAAACAGAGCAGTTGATTCACTGCACACTTTAAATGTATAATTTATAATCTTTAGTTTTTAAAATGTATCAAGCTTTTCCAAGCCCAAGGGCTCGAGTCCGACTGAAGTCAATGATGTCAATGTCAAAATCGGATCACACATCGAGTACCGTCACGCACAGTGGAAAGTCAAATGTATTAATGACATTCTCATTTTTTTTCAATAAAAAATAATGACAAGCAATATAATAAGAATAATTTGATATTTTATGCAATTATATTGCTGTATATCAATATCACTATTAAGTATGACATCAAAAAGGCATCAAAAAGACGTCTGCAGTACTCTAGTGTCACTTGCTCAATCCATGTCTGCTTGATTGCTTTCTGAAGGTCATGTACAGACGACAGTCTGTGACTGCTATTGCCTTCTTCACCATTGTCCAACAGTTTTCTATTGGGTTTAGGTTTGGAGATGCCCCAGACCATGGCTCCAGAAGCTGAATACTATTGTAACTTAGCCAGCTTTTCACAGATTTTGGATATTTTTTTAGTATTTCACAGAATTAGCAGTTTGTCTTAATACGATGCTAACTTATAATTTATTACAGTAAATAGACTGATATAAACTGGTGATTATTACTGATAGGGCATCTGCTATAGAAAAAAAAAACATTTTGCCAATCAGAATAGAGAAACCAACAACCTTCTGGTATTGGTTTGTAAGTACAGTAAGCATAATTAATACAGTAAATAATGTTAATAAACAGTCTTTTATTTAAATGTCAACATTTTGATGATATACATCAGAGCTTGATATTTAATGCAGTTTCACCACAATCAAATATCATCTCTCCATTTCAAAGAAGTGGGATGTCGTGATATTTAAAATAGAATAAAATAGATCTATCGCCTTGCTGACAGGGTGGTACATCTGATAGGGTTAATGTGAAAATTCTTTTTGTTTTTTGTTTTTCATGCTTTGATCCTTTACTCTTGATCGACAGCTGAATTTGCAGCCCTATTCCAATGCACTGCTGCAGGCCTCATGCTCTCACAGATGGACAATCTGCATGTGATGTCATTTACTGGTATTCCTCAGAGTTACAGGCTTCCACTTTATTGCATTACATTGCTTAACAGTGCAGTCCGAGCTGCCAGTAACCCGATAGCCGCATATATTAGTGATCCGATTGCAACTGCTTTGAAAGCCGCTTCGCTTTCTTCCACCTCATCGACTAATCAATAAATTGTTCTGATGACACAGAGGTACAAATTACACTTGGTACAGTGTGCATTGTAGGAAAGCGCATGCGAGAGCTGAAGCCACAGAGCTATGGAGGGAGGGGGGCTTAGTGAGGAAGGGCTTTCCGAATTCTACTGGAAGTCACGTGATATCTCAAGTGACCCACCACTTCCTGGTTGTTCCACAAGCCCCTCCTGTGGCCAAATATGGTCATGCAGAGGAGAGCATGTGCTCTGTCACTGACAGCATCATGTGCTTCTCTCTCCCCCCACAAGCTGTCTCCCGCTCTCTCTCGCGCCCTGCTTGTTTTTGTGCTCTGACTCAGTCTCTTGTCCGGCAACAACCTCAGTTATACGAATCATGCTTTTCAGGGAAAACTTTAGAACTAAAATGCTGTTTGCCCCTGAAACTCTTTAATGACACACTGATAAACTGATTGCATTTCAATCATTTCCTGTGCATTTCTTTACTAAAAGGCAGTTTATCATCCTGACTAAAGTAAAAAATTTTCAGGCCTTGAACACTCATATGCACATCAAATTATTTTAACCAGACTGATTAAAATAATGAAGCAAAAATAAAAGAGGAAAGATGATAAACAAATGAATGTGGTTTCCCAATCAGCTGCAGCCGGTGTTCTATTTACATGCTTAAGTCTCTCAACACTGTGTATTTCACAGGAAACAGTCCTGGCTTTTTGTAATCTTATCCGAATGCTAAAATAGAGTCGGAGGATTATTCGGCCACAGACTTAGACTGAGCTGGAAAAGAAGCAACGGGGTAGTTTGAAAGAACGAGACAGAGAGTTCTGGTAAAAAGCTGCCAGGAAGAACAAGTGTGTAGCACCTGCAGAGCCTCAGCATGAGAATGAGCTGGCCCGTACCTGCTGTTTTTTTTCTTCCTCTTCTCCCACACACACCATGCCACTCGTACAACCTCTCTGCTTTAAAAACTGCCAGAATGCTTGGACGTAACTCCCGGACATGCACGTTACGCTAACAGGAAGTGTGTAGATAAACTGGCTCAGAGCTGAAAGAGCTGCTCAGTGGATTTTGGGTGACATTTAGGCACACAGCAAGAAACTGATAGAAAGATACTGATCTGTGGTCAGCCGATGCTGGGAAATACTTAGCCATTTTGAAACACATTGATTGAGGCCACATAAAAGTTTCAACAGTTTCACTAGCATATAGAGTACACAGAGCCTTATTAGTGTAAGTGTGGGTGTCTGTATCATTCTGTGTGAATCCCTTTGCGTGTATTTTTATGAAATGAAATGAGTGTGTGCAGGTGTGTGTATAGTCACATGCAAATCGATGTCCTCAGGGAAAGGTTTTATCGACAGAATTCCCCAATAGTCATCCCTCAAGGAAATAATTTGTCTAACTGCTCCGAGAGAACACATACTATCATCTTAAGCAAATTAGGGGCCATACCTTTAAAATCAGTTGTTCCAGATGAAAACATATTAAAGGTCAAATGTACGGTATGTGGAGAAAAGCTTTGTTTACTGGCCTTTGTCAAGAGTTTCTTGAAAAAGAAAAAGCGTCTTCTCTGGGGACTGTAGTGAAAGGTTAAGAAGGAAGTAAAAGATTATGAAGGACAAAGATTAAACATGAACAGGTTCAACAAAAAAAACAAACAAACAAACAAAAAAACAGAGTATACTTGGAACCTGATGTAACTACTGTGTACATTTGACAAAGTTTAGAAAGTTTCCTGAGAAGTTTTAGGGACTTTTAGTAGTAAAAGCCCAAATCTCTCAGACCCCCAATCTCTCAAAATGAATATTTATGCAATTGTTGCAGCTATAGGAACATGAATTATTATTAAAACATTTCCTGAAGGTTTAGTTTGTTCCAACCACAAATGATGTGCGAGTAATTCATTATAACATTCTTTTAACTACATTATTATTTCAGCATTTTACAAAAACATATGACTAACTGTTGAATATTTTCTAATAGTTTAGAAAAGGCTTTATATTAAAAGAATATACAGTTTTATAGTCAGGCTGCATTCTGCATTTGACTAAGAGCTCAGAATTACATCATGTTTCACCTCAGTGCAGTTGAGCTACAAAACGTGAGAATTAAATATGCCTCTAATTTTTTTTTTTTAGAAACGAGCTAGCTAGATACTGTAGATGTGATATGTAATGTATATTATACTCAAAACAGCAAAGCATTCAATGTTTTTATTTGATTCGATGTTCAATCTAGAGCAAATACTTATATATCTGTTATAATAGATTGAAATGATGTTCAAAAGTGCTACTTTATTTATTGTTGATGGTGTGAACAATCATGCTGATTTAAAGTCACTTTCTAAAGTTGAGGAGATCGCCCTAAGATCCTGAATAAGATTTCTGAGTTGAGGGGCATTTTGGTATTTTCTCGGAAGGTCAGAGGTCACTTTCTGCAGCAATATATTTCAACATTCTCAGGTAAGCATTTGATCTTAAACTGTCCAAACTCAACTCCAGAAGGAAATAATTTCATGGTACTGCTACAGTAGGCCCTGAACTTGCTCGCCTTCAAACTGCCAGCATTGTGAATGTTCCTAAAAGAATACAGCTACAGTATGTTTTGATTGCATGCAATGAAAATATTTTTAAAAACAGATCAAATTTAATTTTGTCCTGTGAAGAACAAGTGTCTCATTTTAGTGCCAATGCCCATAGGTGGTCATATTATCACACACTTATTATATTTCATTAAAGAAAAACTTCCCTTGTGTGCCTGTCTGTGTTTTTTTTTCTTCTTTCTTTTCCTTTGAATGTGCAGTTTCTGCCTGCAGGTGAAAGTCGGTGTTCTCTGCTGAGCCTGCTTGACTTGTCTCTCTTGCTCTTTTCCCAGAGGAACGGGTTCCCAAACTTCTTTCCATTGGAGAGCCGGCTGTCACACCCAAAGAGGAGCCTCATGGTTCAACAAGGGTGGGAGGCATCTGCATTCCTCCTGTGGTAGCAAGAAAAAAGACTACTGGGTCACAACCTGTTTCGTTGTTGTTGTGGTTTTGATGATACAGGTTTTGTACTTTGGTGAAAAGCACAAAGAATTAAGTACACACGGTTTTGGTATTGTAGTAACTATGCATGGTGGTGTAATCCTTGTAAATATGCCTCATCAAAATTAGCAACGCCATTCTTTAGATTAGCGTGACTGACTCCAATGCTTTTGTTGCACTGCTATTGAGAAAGCTATGCATTTCTGCATGCAGCATGTGCTCAAAGTAAAGGGAACAAACAAGGCTCAGCAGGGCTGCAAGTATGCTAAACACTCTGAGAATGAAGGGCAGGAAAAGGGATGGTTCACTTGCATTCACCATGAGGGAAGGGAAGTATGGGTGAAATGCCATCCGGTTTCATAGAAGCAATTGTAATGTTGAGAAAAATTTATAAGATTAAAGGTAAAATTTATTCACTGTGTTCACAAAGTGTAACTTTCATTTCATTTCGAACATTTACAATGCTAATTTAAATCAAAAGGGTCTAAACAGAGCATACTGAATACTACCATTATCATTCAGAACAGTCTATCAACATTATTCACTCGTTTTCTGTTTCTGTCATTATTTCCCACGAGGATGTGCATCGGCCCCCACTAATGGTGAGAAATTTCTCTCCCAATTATTCACCACCCTCTCGTTTCCTGAACCACCTTCAGCTTTTTCTGAGGAAGAGCTGCAAAATGTGGGAACGTTAGCTGTCGACTGTGGGAGAATGAAAATCCAGAGCCCTGAGCAAAACATACACCATCTCATGGATTTCTAGGCCCTTCCCTTGTCTGTTTGTGTAAAAGACATGCCTCTCAGCTCTTTTCTGTGTTCTTTTCCCAGATCTCCAAACAGCCTAAGGATGGTTGCGGTTGATTTGTGTGTGAAGTGTGTGGGAGCTGGCTGGATGCCCAGTATCACATGACCAGCGAGCTGACAGAGAGAGTGCTGAGAATCCAGGAAGGGCTTTTAGTGGTTTTTAGTTCCCTAAGAGCTGTTCCCAGATCAGGTTTGTCATCCTGAGTTGATATTTTATAATTACAACAGCTGGTTCCAGATCAGCAATTGTAGGTATGAGACAATGTTTCTCTCGGATTATAAAGTTTTTTTTTTTCTGAAGGATTTGTATTCTTAAATACTGTTTTCTTGCCTGTTTCCCAACTCTTGTAGCAACACTGGATCACAAAGCTTGTGGTCAAAATAAATGCAATTTAAAATTGTAATGCTGTTCCATTGTGTTTTAATGCTGTGTGTGCAAGATTTTAAACTTGATCATCTGTCTTACATTTTGCAATGGTAAGACAATTTCATTAATATAGAATATTAATATAGTCATATGTTATATTAATAAAATTGTTAGAAACTAACCTATGCTTTTAATACCTTTGCAATAACAAACAGTTATTCAGACTCTTATAAATCCGCAAGCATGAGCATGTTGGTTTCAGTGTACAAGCTCATATAAAAACTGCATTCAATCACTGAACCATTCCAGACACTCTCTGATTTATTTGCTTAAGTTTATTTGATGTACTTTATGCTAACAGTGTGCATAAGGTTTAATTTGCTTAGTGTTAGACAGGGAACGATTACAACTAAATGATATTTTAAAATTTTGCCCTCTATTGTAGAAAAATGTTATTGCAAGCTACTTGAGCAAGGGCATTCCATAATGTGGTTTGAGCTGCTGTCCCAGTGTGTGCATTAATCTCGTGCCTGAAAGAGAGCTGAGATTGGGATAGAAATCACACAATGCACACTAAGCCATATACCTAAACAGCAATGGCATCAAGGGTCTATGCAGATTCCAGGCCGGTGTTGTGGTGTAACTGTGTTTATTCTGCCATGTTATATTCCACACACATAACCTGTTAAATGAGTTAGTCACCTAACATCGCCTAATATAGCTACAGTAGATACCATATGACCTTTAGTTAAATAGACAGAAATGTTGCTATTCTCTAACCTTACAGCTTGCTGTTCCAGAGTACAAGCTACATGTGAAGGCTTTCACTGAGGCTCTGCACATTGACTGGAGGGCACACACACCCTCACACACTATGGGAATTTTGGAATTGGCAATTAACCTACTCTGCATGTCTTTAGACTGTGGAGGAAAACCTGATTACCCAGAGGAAACCCACCTTGCACAGGGAGAACAGTGCTTACCACTACGCCACCATGCTCAGATTTATACTGTATTTAATCATATAATGATAGATGCTGTATCAGTCCACGAGGGGTGACTAGACAGATGGTGTTGTAATCACATCTATGTTGAAAGGTCATAGAGGCTGTTTTTGGATCTCTGGAAGAAGAACTGCTGGCATCACTGTGACTATTATTTATTCTTACTTTAGGAACTAGCATCTGTAACTGATCCTGATCTAAGGCAGTCCAATTTGGTTACTGTTTCTTTACTTAGTGCACTTTCTTTAGCTGTGTGTAGGCTGTATATGGGCATCATTCTAAGTAAGTTTAAAAATGTTGTAGTGATATGCTCAAGGCATCTACTGCTCTCTTTCCTACATCTCTTCACTTTCCAACTCCGCCTCCAAAGTAAGCCTAAAACTTTCAGACCTCTCACTGACAGAATAAATTACCTTGTTCTATACATATCTTGACTAGAAATGTGTATGTCCCTGTGTACTGTGTACTTTGCAAAGCTCACCACAAGCAGCCCTGCTCATAGGCTATTAATCTCTCAATAAGCTCCACCACATAATAGACATGGCCTGCATCAAAAATAGCGTCTGTCGTTTTTTATTCACAGTCAGCCTTCATGTGGCTTAAACGTCTTAATTTTGTTTCTGAAGCATTGCATTACGTTTATTCATTTGGTGGACGCTTTGATCCAAACCGACATACAATGGAGAGAGGACTTTGCCTAAAGTCAACCAGCAGTGGGTTTCTAACAGTTGTGGGATTTGGTGTTACCCCTCCCTGGTTCAAGACTTCCGCCCCTGAGCTTGTAGATTCATTAAATGGCTTTGCAAAGCAATGCAACACTGACAATCAAGAATGTTAGTCATTTAAATATTAATGCAGATGTGCTGATGATAAAAATAAAAAAAAACAGTACAGCTGCAGAACTCCAGTGTCAGTATGAGCTCATCCTGTATAGTGGCTTATGGTTATGATCATATGATCACAGGATCATCCTTCACGGTCAGGTGAGGAGCTCATGCTGGTCATGTATAGGGAAAATTTTGCAGATCACCAAACAACTCATGTGTAAATCTGGTTACAATTATGAAAGTTTGTAACAATTATAAAAATAGCTATCACAATCAATCATTGTTTGCTGATAATTTTTAATGTAGATATTTTTGTATTGAAGACTTGGAATTAAAACATGTAAGTTTATTCATGCAAATAAGGCATCATCTAATCAAATATTTTTGTATATTTTAACTTAATCTAGTCTAGTCTATAATAATCTAGTCTAATGGAATTAAAATGTACAATTTCCTCCCACAATTACTTTAATCCAGAATTTTTTAAATTAGGGATAATTTTAAAATTTTTGAAAGTTCATGAATGCTGGATATCTGTAAACTGAGATTAAACCGAGATTTCCATAATTCCACACTAGGAACCGTAGTTATACTTACAGGTGGACCACTTCTAAGGACATAGGACAGGTATATCATACACATAAACAATCTGAATATTGATATCAAGGATATGTGACATGACATGAGCTTCCCAAGTAACATATTAAAAATATACTGCATGTTGACATTTAGTATTTTTGCTTCTACAGTTGAAGAGAAGACATTATACTGTAGATGTAATGTATTAAAAATCTGAGCATCATAACCAAATTTTGTTAATTTTTTACTTAATGCCTTTATTTGTCACACGTTATACACAGCGAAATTCTTTTCTTCGCATATTCTAGCTGGGATCAGAGTGCAGGGTCAGCCATGATGATGCAGCGCCCCAGGAGCAGTTAGGGTTAAGGACCTTGCTCAAGGGCCCACAATGGCAGCCTGATGGAGTTGGGACTTGAACCGCTGACCTTCTAATCAGTATCCCAAACCATTACCCCAATGAGCTACCACTGCCCAAATATGGTGACATTTTCACTCTCTTGACTGTATATAGTATTATATTTGTATTATGACAGACACACTATCCTCCCATGCAATTATGACTAAACAAACGTTGCAAATGCAAAAATCAGGCCAAATCAAGTCTGCAAACCTTAAATGGGTTACACATCAGCAGAAATGTTTAGACAAAAACAGTTCAATATAGATGACTCTGGTCCTTTTTTCCTTGAGAACATGTTGTTTATTTTCTTCCTCCCACAACTCAGGGGCGGTAGGTGAGATGGTTGACTGTTTTCTTTTTGATATGCCCAGGTTAAGGACAGGCATGCACCTCTGTTGTGTAAACATTAATGTGTGAAAATGGTTGAAAACGGCTTGGCCTGATTGACAATTCTGGCAGGGAACTGCGGGTTTACAGGCATCGTGAGCAACCCGCGTGACCCCTGCCCACGTCACATGCACTCATATATCGCTCGTGCTCAGCCTATCCGCATCCTTCCATCTGATTAGCTGCTGTGCCCAGTCGGCATATTGCTGTCCTCCAATCACAAGCAGTGCTTGTCTGATAGTGAGATCATGCTCTTACTCACCAATCACATGAGCTCATCATTCTCTCTTCTTCACACACACACACACTGCTTGTGTTCTGCTGTTCTCCCTCTGCAGTCTCCATTTCCAGCAACCAGGGCTGGGCTTTTCCAGGAAGTCAGGAATCAAGCAGGAAGTGTATGAGTGAGTGTTTGTGTTTATGTGTTTGCAAGACCATGCGCCTTCTCGGTTTCCTCCGTGATGTCAGACTGTGTTCTGTGCAACTGACCTTAGTGCTGGAAAAAAAAAAAAAAGCATTGGCGACATTTCAGCTTTGGGAGGAGATTACAGTAATTAAGCGCTGTGCGTAGAGACACATGACCTCAGCTCAGCTTCTAAACTGACTTCATTGTCCTTGCTTGGGTGACTTTATCTCAGTCTTCTATTGTCCATGGCTCTGCCTTATATGGCTATTGAGAGCTTTCCAGAACGATGACTCTTGGAACCACCTCATAAAGGGGCTTTCCTCCTGACTTTGAACGCCTTTGCTATGATTCCTACAGCCATTTGAGGGAAAAACTGCTTGTAAATGCTAACCATGTCATCAGTAACAAATGTCATTAGCGAGGTCAAGGAGTCACTGGTCATGAGAGCCTGAGTAACAGGGTGACCTAAAGAAAAAGAGAAGCCCTTGACATTGTTGTTTGTGCAAATCCAATGGCCTTTACTTTATGGACACTTGCTGGCTGTTAGCCAGAATGAAATTATTCATGTCAGATTTGGCATGAATATATTTTTATATCTGGATATATTTATCCAGAACAGCAGGAGGAGGCATGGTGGCCTTGTACCTCCAGGATCCAGGTTCGAATCCCAGCCTGGTTCGATTCTCACTTCCATGGAGTTTACATGTTCTCTCTGTGCTTTGTGGGTTTCCTCTGGGTGCTCCGGGTTTCCTCCCAAAGTCCAAGGACATACAGATTAGACTAACTGGCATTCCCAAATTGCCCATAGTGAGAGTGTGTGTATGTGTGTGCCCTGCAATGGATTAGCACTCTGTCCAGGGTGTACCCCCTCCTTGTGCTCCTTGTGTCTCCTGGGATAGGCTCCAGGCCCCCGCCACCATGTATATGGGATAATAGATGGTGACAGTGTGAGTCTCCAGAACAATCAGCAATAATTATTATACAAGATGTTGATTTAATTAATAATTTTAACGAAATTCCACTAAAAAACACTGGATCAAGTTTTTAATCTCTCTATGCAGCTTTTGAAATCTCAGAATCACTGACCCTTTAAAATGACATGCTCACAATGTAGTGGTGTGCACACCAGACGATTGCTCTCAGATAGGCTCACACAGTACACAACCTTTCACCTGGAAAGATCCCTGCCAGATTCCAACATGCCAAATCATGCCTGCTGTCTAGGATGTGATTTTGTAACTGTGTCACACAGCACAAAAAAAAAAAAGAAAGAAATCATTGAGGAAATTTGGATGAGTGGTGCTAAGGAGTGTTCCTGTTCTGCAAAAAGGTCCAGAGGCTCAAAAAATAAAGCTATTATTATACTGTGTAAAAAGCAGGTATCATGATGATGGTGTTGTTTATTTTTTGCTGTTCTTAACAGCTATTTGGATATGACATACCGTACCAAATAATTTATTATAGAAAATATAGTCAATATAGATTATTTACAAAAATATCTATAATTGTGCTTAAATTGTGCATCACTGTGCTTGTCCAGGGTCTCCTACACAAAGAAATCAATAATAAACCAGATTCAGGGATCTGCTGCACATGACAGTAGATGCACTTGATCTTCTGTCGGGTACTCAATGGCTTTTTCTCATCACTCTACCTATAATTAGATTTCATGGTCGGGAAAATGAAACATGCTTGGAAAGATCAGAGCCTTAGTAATTACTTGCAGAATGAGAAAGTCACATTGGTAAACCCGACACACTACATGAGTAGGAAATGTGGGAAGGGTGATGGGCTTGATTTCAGAGCCCCAAAATTAGTCAGAGACTAAGAAATTGGGTACGAAATCTAAGCATCAGTGATTCATCATCATATTTTACAGTTACAACAAGAGCTTTTCCTTGTGTGTGGCCTGATAAGAAAGTGTGCAGGCCCAGGAAGTTTGATTTTCATCTGACACTGTTTTAACAACCCTTGGTGATGATCAACTGCAGCATCTCAAAAGTTTTTTTTATTTTTTATTTTAACCATAAAACCAAACCAATCAAGTCAAGTCAAGAGGTTTTTATTGTCATCACATTAAATACATTGGAACAGAACACTGTTTCTCCAGGATCGTGGTGCAACACAAGCACAAGACTGCATAAAGTGTAAATGCGCAACAATAAAATGAGTGCAGGACAATAAATATATGAAACAAAACTATAATACAAAGCACGATAGATACCTGTTCTGTAAACTGTAACCCCTTGATAGCAAATACAGTAGATTTTGTTTGATCTGTAAAAGGTGCAGTTTATAATATACATTGATTCTGAGCACCAATGGATGCAAAGATGTCAGAATGAGAGCACATTTTTAATTAGATTGTCTTAAAGAGTAGTAACAAGCCAATTCTTAATTACTATCTTTATTTCCAGAATGCAAAAAAAAACTAAAAAAAAAAAAAAACTAGGAATATCAGTTAAGGCTGTGGGTTACTGGGTTACTGATCTGAAGGTCGTGGGTTCATGCCCCAGCACCTCCAGGCTCCCACTGCTGAGCCCTTGAGCAAGGCCCTTAACCCCATCTGCTCTGGGGTGCTGCATCCTGGCTGACCCTGTGATCTGTCCTCAGCCTTCTAACTGGGATATGCGAAAAAATAATTTCACTGTGCTGTACATATGATTGAATTGAATCTTAATCTCGATAATATATGAAGGTGAAAAAAAATTGTGTGTAGTATGTGTCACTAAATACATAGTTTGTGCAAATGGTTAAATGTGAGAATAAACTGCCATCTGTTGTATGGTGCTCTGTTCCTTTAATTCTTTTTCTTTTCCCTCCCTCTGCTGTAAGTCTGTTGAAATTGAGCAGACCGGGTCTCACATTGCATCATCTGCCAGCCTTTGTGTATTGTACTACATTTACTGTATTCACAAAATGCGATGCGTCAAAATAAGCATTTTTTAAAAAAACTTGAAAATGAAAGGAAGACCAAGAAACAACTAAACATTTGCATTCATGAAGCATTGCATAATTACATTTGCATTTGTAAGCTCATATTTGGGCAAAGGCGTAAACAGCATAAAATAGAGAAATGTGAGAAAGAAAAATAGTTCATGTTCATTTTATGCAATCGTTTTCGCTCATTCTCTTCAAGCTGGCTATATATTGATGCAAAGTCAGTTTGAAAGATGAAAACAGAAACCCCTCGGTATATTAAGTGAAAAAGTATTTTCCCCTGAGATCACTACTGATATTTACAAGAATTACGCTTACAGGTGATGGGGTAATCCCTCTGCAATCAGTCATTTATCAATTTGTTCCTCTTCTCCTCAGGACATGGTGGTGACATGCAGTATGGAAAATGAGCTTTATCAGCTGACAGACTTCAGCCCAATATATCTATTTTTTTCCACTATTCCTTTTCCATGATGCTTTAAAAAAAAAAAAAAAACTTTTGGTGTCAGACTCACTGTAAATAATCATCTCTTGGGAAACCGTATCTCGCATCAAGTGTAACTCTTTTACATGAAGCTCCTGTGTATGTGCTGATATATTGCTTTTAGGTGTGTGAATTAGAATCCTGCAGAATTATCAGAATGATCAAGACAATGCCTTTCCGCAGAAATCACATGAAACTCTCATTCTGTTCGAAGAAAAGCACCACACACACACATGCTATTTCCTGTGTGACAAGAAGCACGAGTGGACTGTCACAAGAAAGGAGCCTCCCTGGTCAGAATGACATGGCACATCAGAACATGCACGTGCACACACACACACACACACACACACACACACACACACACACACACACACACACACACACACACACACGGAGAGAAAGGTCATATTGACAAGTAAAAACCATCTCTTTTTTACAACTCATTTTGCCACCAATCATGCACAAGACCTATAAATGTATGTGAATCTGTAAACTTCTAATTATGTTAACTATTCATCAGTGGAAGGAAACATTTTACATTATGCCTTCTTTTAGTCTTTTTTTTTTCTTTAAATCTTTCACGGTTGTCTATTCTAACACCAGTAGTTCAAAAGGTTTAAAACCTTGTTGAATTTGCTTTGGGCATTTTGCTGACTATCTGAAGAATGATCGTAAAGGTTTGCAGAGTTGTCATATTATGTACATATTTGCATTCAAATCTATTTTTCTTCAGATCTTATCATGAAGTCATGAAGTCAGCATCTTGCTGGCACGTTTCCCTGAACATTGTGCTGAGTCTCACAGGTGCTTAAGAGGTGTGAGGTTAGACTTGTGGTTGAAGTACTTCCCCTGGGAACATTACAGAAGTTTACAAGAATCACACTTGCAGCTGCTTTTCTATAATCTGAGACCTCATTAACATGATCTCACTATGACACTCTACTGTATAACCCTATTTAATAACTGCTGACCTTTTAAGAAGACTTGTTTGTCCTCCTACTCTTATTAGTATTAGCATGCTGTATGGAAAAACTTGTCTTTATCAGCTTTCATATTTTTCCACCAAGCTTTCCCATGAGTCATTTCATTTGTTTTTCCAGCTAAAAGGAATAACCCTGTTGGTGGATTATTGATGTCTGGACAGGAATTATTTCAGCTGAGAATCCTATTTAACCTCCACCCGTTTTAAACACGCTCACACCCTGACACATACACATAGAGTTTACCTTGCAGCTTCTGTGCACAGTGCTACCTAGAATAGATGTCTTATCTTATCTGTGTT
Organism: Leiocassis micropogon; assembly: GCA_028565275.1. NCBI lineage: Eukaryota > Metazoa > Chordata > Actinopteri > Siluriformes > Bagridae > Leiocassis > Leiocassis micropogon. The sequence continues at coordinate 19,687,448 of JAOVVA010000004.1, read as the reverse complement.
TTCTGTGGTGGAATCTAATTCTTTTTTTTTCTGTTTCCAGGTCCCAGGTGGCAGCTTTCCCTGCTTGCAGAGAGTCTGTTGTAAGCCAGAGGCACACATTAGGATAGGCTCGTCAAACCCTATTGACAAACAGGTGGGGTTAACATCGAGCTGTGAACCTGGGGTCAGTGTCTTCTCAGGAGCTGGTGGTCTTTTCTCAAACCCCAGGGCCTCTATTTCCCCTCCTCCCTCACTGCAGTCGCTTCATCTTGACAAAGGTAGAAGCTGTGCTCTGGGCCTCTTTGCTGGGCTATCGCGCATGCCTTTTTTCCCCCCACTGGCCACAGGGAGTCAGACTGCAGTCTGTTCACATCAGCTTTAAGACATGCACGTGGCTCTAAAGCAATACTGGCACATGACTTGGTGCATATTTGGTTTTAGCTTTTTTTTTTTTTTCATTCACTGTGGTTTAACCAGAGCATTGTCTTCTAAAGTTACTTAATGAAACCTAGCCTTAAAATCAGATATGAATGAGAGAATTATAATTCTTTAAAGCAAACAACAATTAGAGGAGCTGCACAGGACAGCCCAGAACAACAAAACCAAAATGCATGTGTACACATGGTATGCTGAATGCATGTGCACCTAAATGCATATAAACACATATTTTACTTTTTTGCTATATTGACTAAAATGGGAAGTGTATTGCTCGTGGTTTGTCTGCAAAGGTTAACTTTGCTCATGTAATCTGTAGAAAAATGCACACATGTGATTATAACGTGCTTAATGAATCATGCTAAGCTGCAGACATGTGAGCTTAAGTGCAATAGAGCCAATTCTTAGAAGTCCGCGTAGTGTTCCAGGAAAGAAAAACAACATAGATAAAGGGCAGGCACAGAGTCCTTTTAAGACTGAGCTGTTGTACTGGGAAACTGCTTGTGTGGCATGGGGTGGAGGTAGCCTCTCCTACTGCATACACCCTCTCCTTTTGTAGACCTGTATTCAGGTTTTTTTGGACACTAACTCAAGCTTTTTTAATGCCTGAAAATTGGCAAATGCATTATAGTGATCCGAACTGGGTGTACACAAACACTGCATCTGCGTGTCTTCTCATGCTAGTCATAGTAGGCTGTAAATATATAACAAATATACAGGGTGGGTAAAAATTAACTAGGTAATATTTAATGGCTATAGAACTTTCAGTATCACTGGAGCACCACCCCATTTTGCTCTTACTGTGCGCGCGTGGTTAGAACAGCATTTTCCAGGACATTGGCTGGGACGACATGGACCTCATGAATGGCCTCCAAGAAGTCCAGATCTTCAAGTGATTTTTTTATTGTGGGGTTACGTAAAGGAGGAGGTGTACAGGACAAATCCTCATAGACTGGAGGACGTGGAGACACAGATTCAGAGGTTCTCAGGAATATCCTAATTGACTTCCTTCAGAAGTCTGTGCATTCCACCCATGGCTGTTTGAGGAATCTGGTTGAATCCACCAGTGCATACATTGAAATGTTAAGATTTGCTTTAATTTTTATATAGTATAAAGTAATAAAGTAAATATACAACTTGTTTCAATAAATTTGTATTAAAAAAGGGACTTTTTTAAATTAATTTTTAATGCCGAGTTACTTTTTATCCACCCTATTCATATGTGAACTTTTTAGCAAAATATTTTAAGAGGTGCAATTCAAACTGTGACATGTAATAAAGGTATAATTACATGTCTCAGTTTGACATGTAATTGTCATTTACATAAGACTTCAAGCACAGTACAACTTGGACATTACATAAACTCGCATTTCAGATATGAAACAGGTCCGATCATGGCTCCGGTGTATTGAGAAAACTTTCTACCTTGATGGTATTCAATCACTAGTGAAACACTGAAATAAGTGCATAAGTGTAGCAGGAGAGTATAAAGAGAAATAATGGTAGTTTTTACTTTTTGAAAGCCATGGTATGTCAGAATAAAATAGAGCACAAACATCATTTAAAAGGATGCATTTGAAGGGCAATTGCATGCATAACAGCAGATTTGTTAACACAAGTTTATAAAGTCATTGCATTCATGTAGAGGAGGTTTTTGGAAATTACATTTTGTTTAATTAAAGAATGTACTGTTAATTAGTTGTACTTTACCACTAATAGTGTTTGTGGATTAGTAACAGAAATGAATACAAATCTGTTATTCAGTTTGAACAGATAATGTGTTCAAAGGTATTCTTAAATAATAAGGGCAGTATTTTTAAGCATTAGCACTGTCGCCTTGCACCTTCAGGGTCTGGGTTTGATTCCTGGCTCGGGGTCTGTGTGCATGTAGTTTGCATGTTCTTCCTGTGCTTGTTGGGTTTCCTCCCACAGTCCAAAGACTGTCTCTTGTCCTAAGGAACTATTATCATCAACTATGTGCATACTTATTTTCAGCACTTCGGCATTGGGTGTCAGTAAAATAGGCCAATAGTAATAATGTGAAAATAAGATGTTAAGTCAGTCTTTGTTACAGTGATTGAAGGCTAGTTAACTGTAGACCAGCTGTCCAAGTTCTAATAATATTTTATCTTTGTGGGTACAGTTACTCCCAGCTGTCAGTGTGCTACCCCAGCAGGAGGTCTGAGTAATTAGGCCAGTCATGTTAATCTCCTGATGCTACTGACTCCAGACTTTCTCAGGGTAACTCTCCAGGGGGAGGTTATCTAAGGCTGCTATCATAACTATCACTCAGTGGCCGAGCTTTCTAATGAGTAAGGCTGGGAATTTAAAGTGTCATGTTAACAGGATGTGCACAAAGAAAAGTACATTGTCTCCTTAAGGTCTAGCATATTACAGGGCTATGTAAATCTCACGCTTTTGTCATGAGATTCACGCTTTCGTGTCCTGTTTAACGCGCTCACACCACAGCCCAAATGAATCTCAATCTCAAGCATGAATTCACTGCCCAGAAAAAAAAACCTTCTCTCTGATCATTAGCTGTCTAGCTATTGTAGCAAATTCTGCTCTTGCTTAATAAGGAAAAATAAGTTAAGACGGCTGTATCTAGAGATTAGGTTATCTAGTTGTTTTTTAATCTGTATATTTAACAGTTCTGTTGTAATCACACAATAATGCTGAGCTGCTACATGAACAACTTGCTAGCTAAACAAGTATGCTAACCCACAAACCTGCTTAGATAAACTACTATTTTTGGGGGGCATAAATTAACTGCTGCAACAACTGATTTTGTTGTTGTTAGCATATCATTAAAAAATGAACTAGCAAGTTAAATAACACCATTTCTGCTAGCTGGCTATGTGGAATCATTTCTGCTAGCTATGTTTACATTCCTTCTTTTATTTTTCAGCCTAATTTCCCACTAACTCTGGCTACTATCTTTCCACATTTGTACAAACATATTTGGTTCCTGCCTAGTTGAGAAACATAGCAGCTAAATCAAGATCTAGTGCTTAGCTTTTGATAAGAATAAACTTGTAACAGTGGAGGTATTTTAAAGATTTCAAGTGAATGACCTAAGACAATGTAATTCATAGTTGATTCTCATAATCAAAAACATCACAGTTGTTTTAGTGTATGCATAGTATGTTGTCAGTAACTGTTAGTTAGCCAGCTAACTTTTTCACATTGTAGTCAAGTTACTAACAAAACTAAACTTTTGACCCTTGCCCAGCTGAGCTCAAGACAGTAACTCTGTGTGGAGTTTTGCATGTTCTGTTGACATTCATGTCATTTCCTCTGGGTTCTCTTTTTTTTCCCTACTTACCAAAAACATGATACCAGCTACTTTAAATTGTTAACATCAATAAATTAATGCGTGAGTGTGTGTCTATGGTGCGTCGACCTGAATAGGCACATGTTGGAATAGTACAGAAATTAATAATTTTTTTTATATATTATGCACTAATTTGAGTGTGTTATATAAAGTGAATATAAGTGCAGGATACATGGGTTAAGCACACAGCCACAGTTTTTGCATTCACCACATTTACTCTTCTTCGTACATTCTCACGATTTTCAGAGTCCTCCCCTCTATACAGCCCCTCAATCACTCCCCATACCACTATCAACTTAAAACATGGTCTACACAACTGCAAACTGAAAGCTGATGATCCTGCTATATACATTTTAAACAACATAATTTTAGCTGAGTATATATAAAATATACAGAGTCAGCCAAAAAAATTATACACAATTCAGATGATAGTATGATGTGTATTATATTAATATAATATGAACAACATTATCATAATAGTATATATATTATATACTAATATTATATATTAAATATTTACACAAGTATATATATTGATATTTACACAAGTATATATATTGACATATACTTGTGTAAATATTTTAATACCAAATGTATTGCTATATATATGTATATATACGTATATCAATACATTTGGTCTAAAATATTAACACAAGTTTTTATTTTCCTGAAATGTATATGTATATATATTTTTTGCCAACTCTGTATATAGAAATGTGTGAGTTCTTTAACCCCAGCCTCGGCTTTGTCCCCACTCCTGCACATATATACAGTATATAGAAGTAAGACAGTGTCAATATAACTAGTCCTGCAAAATATATGAAAACTAAAAATATGTCTCACACTACCATGTGATCTCAGGGTTAATGTGTGCCCAGAGTGTCAGACATGTGTGGAGTGTGGCATCCCAGCCACAGTTCGAAAGTCCCTGTTAAGTGCCTTTGTCTGCAGACTAAACAAGGCCAGGCCAGCATTGGCCCAATTACACAGAGGCCATCCCAGACAGACCAAATCCCCAGTTCAATCAGTTCATTCAGTCTATATGCAGGCACAGAAATCATACAAACACAGGTCATATTCATCTCTGAAACGCATGCACATGCAAATACATGGAGCCGTTTATTAGCCTCCAGCATCTCTAAGTATAAGCATAGAAAATATTACATTGTTGCACGGACAGATATTTTCCTCACATGCTTTTCTCACTTTTCTCAAATTCAGTCACAGCTGCTTCTATTCTTCGGACCTATTTGTGCTCCTGTTACTAAGAAAGAATCCAACAAAAAGTTCTTTCAAAGCACTTTCTTTTCAGGCATGATGTTTTATGTGATAAATGACAGAGCCTGGCTCCATGCACAGTGTAATCTCGCTCTGCACACTAACTCTCTTTAATTTGTTCTGACACACAAACTCACAGTACAATGTCAATTTAATCAGCAGACTCCTCTGTGATGACTTGGAAACACTGTTTCACTAGCTGTCCTTTTGCTAAGTTCTGTCTCTCTAGTTCTCTGTTTTCTCTCACACAAAGCTGCAAAATAGCAAAATTATTATTTTCTTCTGACTAGGGACTGCATGGGACGTTCTCTCTGGAACATTGTGTCACATCTGAACAAAGTGCAAAGAACAGAGGTCCAGAGGGAAGAGCCAAGTCCCTCATAATCTACTCTTTTATAACAGTCAGCACTCGTGTAGAAACATGTGTAGACACATGCAAACATACACTAGAGAACCATGCTTTTTAGATCTAGTCCTTTAGTTCGTTTTCCTTTAGTGACATTTTATATATCGCGAGCTGAGGTGGCTGCTAGTAAACAACATAAGAAAAAATCCTGTTTGGATAATTGGAAATTTCAACCCTTTCATTTCCAAACAGTAAAAAATAACAGACTTTCAGTTCTTAGCAATGTTTACATCTTCTTTGAAAGTCTAGAAGTCTCCCTAAATATCCTTTTCTGCTAACCTATAACACGATGTGTTGTCTGACAGCTTACTTGACCTCCAACCCAGTTTTAGGAAGGTACACTTACAGGTTAAGCATTATATTCTAGGATACACCATGTTCGGAGAGACTTCACTACCATGTAAACAATGCACTATTTTGCATATCTGTGTACAGTAAAGGTATTCGCCTAAGGCATCATATGCACTGCCAAAACCTGTTACTGTTGGAGATATCAACAAAACACCATGGGGCTGTTCTGTCACATGTTGGTGTACACTCTTTTTACACACACAAACATCTTGTTCACTTGGTCACTTTCCAGAATAGCCTCAGGGATTCCCTTTTTAGTGACCTACAGGATGTGTAAGAATAGCTGTTTCCAAAGCTGTTAGCAACACCTTTGACTCACTCCTCCCAGACTTTCATGTCATGATCCAGAGGTGAGGTCTACTCCTATTAAAGCTCTAATCATGTGCTTTATTATGTTCATCCATTCATGCATTCATTCATCTTCTATACCACTTATCATGTACAGGTTCATGGGAAACCTATTCTAGGTGGCACAAGGCAGGATACACTATGAACAGGGTGCTAATCAATTGCAGGGCATACACACACACACACACACACACACACACACACACACACACGTGATCATGACTTTGGCTTGTGGAAGGAAACCCACCAAGCATGGGGAGAACATGCAAACTCCATGTACTGCTGCCACTGCTCCTGATGTGCAGGGGGAAAAACCTAAATGCAGAGTCTAATATTTAAACCATATAGTCCATTTAAAATCTAAGCAGAAGTAAAAGTAGAGGGCCAAACATGAAGCGCTTGTAAAATAGATTATGGTACATTTGAGCACATTATTTACATATTTAATTCTTTTACATAGACTTTAGTAATGGTCGAAGGCTCAAGGATGCTGCAAAGGTCATATGCTTTGAAAGGCTAATACACTTTTTTTTTAAAATTTGCATCCTGTTAATAACAGTATTTACTAACAGTAACAAGAACAACAACACAGTACTTTCCTAAATCAAGAAACCCTGGAAAGTTATCCCGTAGTCGTTAAGCCTTGTAAGTGATAATTTGCTATTTGTAATGATGGTATTTTCCAACTTGAGTGGGATGCAAATGAAGTGTCATTTGTTTGCTTTGTCAAAACATATGACGCTTATAAGAACCTACTCTAACCAGGCTTTTTCAGTTACAGGACTGAGTAGCTGCCGGATGAACTTTGAATGGGCTGCTTTTCTGTTTTTTTTGTGAAGTTGTAGGTGGTGAAATACAAGCTGAAATTTCTCCCTACGTACAGCACAAGCATATACATATAAATAGCAGATATAAGAAATCATCAATCGGTTCTAAGAAGCTTAGGAAAAAGGAAGTAATTAACATTTCTGCAAAACATGTTGTACCAATATTGTAGGAACATTCATAAATAGATGTTTAATGGGAAATTGACAGAGAAATTAACATGCATGCACTCAATTTGAACTTTTATATTATTAAATTACTTAAACACTTGGTGCATTTAGATAGACACTCAGAGGAAAGATACTGAGAATGGTTCAGTCTTAATTATGGTGTAGACTTATTTTAATGCTCAGTTTTGTTTGAGTAATAATATTTTCATGTGAATATTCTTTTAGGCTTCTGTTTTGTATTGCAGCTCGCCATGGAGTGTAGCTGTGCTGTGTGTTTTGATGTTGTCCTTCGTCCTGGGTAACTACGTTGCAGCTGTGACTTGATTTCTTTGTCTTGGATGATGGCACCATGCAACCATCCCAGGTACCATTATTAATGACAAGTGCCAGATTCAATACTTTATGTTCCATGATGGCCTTATTGTAAGAGTGTGTATCATTGTTTTGGTGTGTGGTCCCTATGGGAACAATTTAATGACCCAGCGTCACATGGACGTTCCTTCCGAGCATGTTTGTTTGCTGTTCTGTTTATTTGCATTTGTTTACAGGATATGGACACGCAAGAGAGAACCAAATGAAGCTCCTGCTTCTTTAAAGCAATTCAACCTGCATCAACTGATGCAGCATGCACTGTTATGGCCAAGAAGCTTGACGGAGGTCTGCATATGACGTGTGGACCCTATAATGAGAACAAATGGTATACTGTGTGCAAAAGCCAGTCAGACTTAGTCAGGATTATGCAAGATGCATGTGACAATTTAATTGCTTAAGCATCACATGAGGCTTTTGGACACAAGCCCACTCTGCCAAATGTGTATTACAAGCAGCATCCCCTTACTATATTTGTCTTGGCTCTAAAAATAGCTCCAAACACTGAAAAAAGCAAGCAGGGTGATTAGGAAACAAAGAGAACCAATTGTGGCTTTTGATGCATGGTCTGACCCGAGAGGCAGCCCACATTGCCCTTTGGGCATGATTAAGAGGAGCATACGGCTGATCTTATGAACATGACACGTGCCTTACTCATGCCCTTCTCCGCTTATCACAGGCTGTTTGGGGACTTCAGAGTAAAACTTGAAAACAACAAGAAGAATAGACTCTTAGTAAATGTCAAAAGCAGACCTCATTCTCTGTACATTGTTAATGAATGTGCCATGTGACTGTGAAAAACAATCACATGAACACATTAGATCTTCTATAAAACAACAACAGCAGGTGAAGATCATCTGTCCATCAGCTTTCAAGTCATATGTTGTTCATATGTCTTTTTTTCCTGTCTGTAAATGACTAAAATGGAAGTCACAACCCAAACAAACTTAGTTTATAAAACACTGTTGGAAACAGTGTTTTGTTGATTCCCATAGTAATCTTCTCTATGTTGATGCCGTTGTCACGTGACTCGATGTTGCCGAGTATAGTTTCTATGGATTCTAAGCTGGTCAACAGTAGCCGTTGTGGGCGGGGTCTGCAGCACTGAGGGAAAAACATGGAATAATTGTCTGCAATGACTAAATTTCCCATCATACAAAAAGCCTTATTCAGTTAAAAAATGTTTCCACTGCTGCAACTGAGCTAGCAAGAATAACAATCCACCAGCAATCTCAAGGCACCCCCATGACTGTCTAATGACTGCTGTGACTCACAAAGCAATGATCCATTAAAGGTGGTGGGAGAAAAAGATCTAATATATGATAAGTTAGGAAGTCAAGGTTAATGTTGGACTGGTATACTGGTATACAGAGGGTCTACATCATCTACCATAGCAATAAATGTAACCCCCAGTCTTATGATTACAACCTCACTCATTTATTCTCCTTACCAATTATCCCGTACAGGGTCACGAGAAGCCTGGAGCCTTTGCTCCAATTTGTAAATGGCAATTAGTCTAATCTGCATGTCTTTGGATTGTGGGAGAAAACCGGAGTACCTGGAGGAAACCCACATAGTATGGGGAGAACATGCAAACTCCACGTACACAGACGCAAGGTCAGGAAGCAAACCTTTTACCCTGAAGGTGCGCGATCACAATGCTAACCATTACGCCACTGTTCTGCCTTTTGAAGAGCCTAATATTTAAAATTTTGCAATTAAATATGTGCAGCAAAAAAAAGAACTATATACAGAACTATATATA
>JAOVVA010000004.1:19657561-19678088 GCA_028565275.1 Leiocassis micropogon | reverse complement strand
TATGGTGCTTGACGGATTTTGCAAATGCACTTGACAATACAGTTCTTGCAAGAACTATTACAGAAAGGCTGACCTCTATATAGATAGATAGATAGATAGATAGATAGATAGATAGATAGATATAGTGGAACCTTGGATTGCGAGTAACATGGTCTGCAAGCGTTCTGCAAGAAGAGCAAAACGTTGAAAAACATTTTTACCTATTAAACGAGTGAGGGCTTGATAAACGAGTAGTACGCATGTGCTTTGTCTGACAAGATAACAACTGAGCCAACTAAGTCTACTTTGATATACAAGTGTTTTGATTTGCAAATTTGCCAAGGTTTATATATATATATATAGGATTCCTCAGGATACAGTTGGACGAAAAAGGAATGTTTTGTTCTACGAATGTTTTACATAACAACTGAGCCAACTAAGTCTACTTTGATATACAAGTGTTTTGATTTGCAAGCATGCTTCCGGGAAGGATAAAGCTCGCAATCCAAGGTTTATATATATATATATATATATACATGTATATATATATATATATATATAGGATTCCTCAGGATACAGTTGGACGTAAAAAGAAATGTTTTGTTCTAAGAATGTTTTACATTCTTAGAACAATTTCAAAGAATAGTGCTATTTCATTGATGATGGTACAACACTTTTAGCTGGAAGGATGTTTCTTTTATAATAGTTCCTTAATTTCTAAACAGCAGCTAACTGCTTTTTTCTGCAGCTAACACTGCATAAATGTTCTTTTTGCAACCTAATTGAAACCTCTTGAATACATAACATTCTCTGTTTCTTGTGATGTTGTATAATTTGAATTACAGGTGTAACCAAACACCATCTGTATCTGTTTAATGTGCCAAATGTCTATATTTGTTTTTGGATTAAATCCAATAGTGGGTGTGGCCTAAGATTGAAGCTTCATACAGCAGGTACAAATCAGGGACGTGCTTGCTTTGAGATATGCGACGCAAGCTAAATTCATCCTTTTAATCGGCATGACACGGCATGCTGTCTATACCTTCGTCTGCATACAGTACATAACTTGACAGTGTGGCACATTTTGCTCACGTCAGTGCCAATCCCAATCAGTTCTTTGTCTTTGTGCTCCAGGATGGTTGTGACATCAATGGGATTTGAACTAATGATGTTCTGACAGTAGTGCAGACAGTTTCTGCTGCGCCACAATGACACAATGACAGTATCTAATTTAATTCAATTACAAAATGTTTTCCAAAATGTAATCAACCTGCTAGCTTGATTAAATCTATTGCTGTTACTAAGTATGACCACACTTTTATAATAATGGACTTGGTCTTTATTTTGATCTCATATCTGAATGTTCACTTCCATCTACATGAAAGAAAAAATATTTATTAATTTATTTTTCGATAAACAGCAAGTTTCCACAAGATTTCCTGTGAAAGCCTCCTGGAAAGTTTCAATATTTGTATCAATATAACAATGCAGAACAGTTTATCTGTTCATTCCAAATTCAATTGGTTTTATTCCTAGTGTGCAAATGTTTGAGTTCTCCATAAATATATGTACAAATATTCCATCTAAACTTTGTATGAATAGGGTGGGTTGCTTCATGGCAACTTGACATGTTTTTCTCTCCAAGTCCTCCAAGGATTTCCACTAAGCCAGATATTTTTAGGAGAGTCTATCTGCACTATCTTGCTTTCTAAGAAAAAATTAAATATTCACGTAGCCTGCATGTGATGTGTAGTAACCAAATGCATGATGTGTAAGAGCATGATGTGTGGAGAATTTTCTACTCATGCGGTTGTTTCAGCTTCTGAGAAAAACCCGTCCCGCAAGGCCCCTTTTACAGGAAACACTCAAATTCGTCAGAAAGACCAACGGGAGAGGTGACTACCGAGGAAACTGAAAATGCGCCAAGATTTTCTGGAATGTGAAGCAAAGGGGCATTCTCCTACTTATTTATTAATTTATTTAGCAACGTTTGCTGTCTTCACACAGAGAACCACACTTAGAGGAGAGGAGTGTTATTCCAGTCCCTTGTTAATTCCTCTATGTTGCATGTAATTAGTGGATCTCACGGCTGAAATGCTGTAACCTGAAATTGCACTGTGCTTGTCTAAGAACAACACACCCACATTTTGTGTAAAAGCTGCAGATTAGACATATTTAGTTGAAGGTCTATTTAAACTACCCTTTGTATGAGTGAAGGGTGTTGCAGAAACTGACTGGAGCCAGGATGTCATACTGTACAGTACACTTTGTCTCATAATGAAAGGCAGGAAACAGAGGACTAAAAATATCAAAGGTTGCAGAAAAGGAAAAATGCAGAAACAGAGAGGAGAAGGATAATTCTGCAGCCACTGTGTATTTTTGGAACAATTCATTTGTTTGAGGGTTTAGTTACTTACATACAGTGTACTACTGCTTAAAAAAAAAAAAACTCAACAGCTGATGGATGAAAGCTTGTAACTCCTAGTTCTTGGAAAGCATACATGTGTTTGTTTTGACTTTCCAAATCTGTCAAAAAAAAAAAAGAAAAAAGAATGGGCTCAGTCACTTCTTGCAACACAACGGGTCGTCCTGTCCTGTCATGTAACCTAAGATCATAAACAGATCCCAGGACATGGTACTTTGATATGTTTTCAATGCATCTTTCTAGGTAGACCCATGATAGAAGCTGGGTCAGAGCCAAGAAATGTAGCTGACACAAACTGACCAATGATAACAGATAGCCAGTCGCTCTCTCTCTCGCTCTCTCTCTCTCTGTGCCTACCTCTCTCGCTAACTCTCTCACCCACTTATCGATATCCCGTACAACCATTCCTTTCCGGTAGTGTGTCGTGTACCGCTCTACCTTCCCACCCCCACCTCCATACACACATGAACAGAACCTCCTGAGCATGATGCACAATTGAGACGTGATGAGTCATTTATTGTTCCCCCACTCCTCCAGAATGAAAACACCTTCACAACATGTTATGTTGGCATTTCATTAACAGTGATTAATAGTGATGTTTTCCTATTCTTGCCCTTGCACTTTTTTCTGTTGTTGTTGTTGTTTTGTTTTCATGGGTAGTAGTGCATGTTTTCAACCTCCATGTCCGAGGTATTGATTAATAGTCTTGTTGCCAGCTTAGCTGCGTTATTTAAGTAGATGGTGTTGCAACGATTGCCCTGCACAGCATGCGAAAACATGCCTGTACTTTTACAAGCAAGTGTTAATTTAATGCTAAGAATCACCTAAAGGTTGAGACACTCACTCTTTTTTTTCCCCTTACACAATGACTCATGTGCAGACTTCATGCCTTATGCAGCAAAATTCTTTGGAAATGTTAATCATATGATATGATTTATTTTTCTACAGGAAAAAAGGTCTAGGTTTCTGGAAATTCTTTGTTTGTGTGCATGTCAGAGTGTGTGTATTGCTGGTTCAAGTGATACTGTGCCAAAGGCACAAGCGTGCCTTTCCTTATTATTTTCCACACGCAAATATGAACAACAAGGGAACATATGAACCATATCTTTTTTTTTTTTTAAAGGAGTCAGCGAGAGAAAATAACAGCAGTTTCCAGGCCCTCCCTTCCCTCTGTACCCTCTCCCCTTGCTTTGTTTCCCCCCCGCCCCTAAACTCCCTGTGTTTCTTTGGAAAACCTGCTGTCATGCCATCATCTCTGTACTTGCCACAACACTGGAATTTTTATAATTACTCCACGTTTGTTTCTACCAAATGCATATATCCTCCACTGTGTTTGTGGCAGGTTTAATGAAAGCTGACAGACAAGTGCAAGCTGCTCCTTTTGGGTCCTTATGAAGATCATATCGGTTAATATGTGCATGCAGAAGTTTCTGTTCCTGACTTCAGGGTGGGGGATTGTTCAAAATTCTTGTAAGGTACAGTCTGTGATTTTTAACGTGCAGACTGACTCCTTCCATGTGTGCCCTTTAAATCTAACATTTTATATGCCTAATTGTCCTTCACTAAGCTGAACCACTCAATTAGGCATTATATAAATGTAACATGGAAAAAGAAAAAGAAGACGCACAGAACGGATCTTGGTGTGCTGCTTGTCTCAGCATCATAAACAGAGCTCTGGGTTCATGCACCTTTAACATATCAACCAGAAAGCAACAATCTCTTACTTTTAGAAACATACTTGACGTAAACATGCCTACTAAGTTGTGCAATATGAAGGAGCTTGTGCATGGATTGGAGCAGGAAAAAGACCCTCCCCTTCTGCTCTGTTGTTTTGGCACATACCTACCCAAGTGATTGGATAACTGGGCTGAGAGTACAAACGAGACAGAATGTTCCAGGATATTCTGAACTTCATTTACAAGGAGCAGACTGGAAAGACAGGGAAAAGGCATGAACATGTGCATGAGTAAAAAGAACAACTGATTTTGTACTATGTCTGTTTTGGCATGTGCAAGAGAATGTGCAGCATTAAAAGTACAAACAGTCTGCAAAGACAAAGTATGTGCACAAAATACACATACAAGTATGTGCACATAATAATAATAATAATAATAATAATAATAATAATAATAATAATAATAATACACTATTCTGCACATGGACTTTAATTCTCTCATGGTGTGTTAGTGCACATCAAGTTCTAAGAATAATAATAGAACATGTTGTTCATTTGTCATTGGCCTCTTGCCATGCAGACTTTCAGAGGCCTCTGAAGCCCTGCAGCATTTCTGCTTAAAGGAAGTCAATTACCTCTCCACAGCAATTGCAGAAGAGTGCACAATGTTCCCTCAGTACACAACTAAGGGCTAGTACTGTTTACCAGAGTACAGTGTCCAAGTACCCACTTTTGGGCACAGTACTCTTTACAAATTTTCTCCTCCTCTTTTTTTTTTTTTTTTAAACATTTGCAGTATTTTATTCATATTCCACTGCCATTAAATGATATTGAGTCTCTAAATGACATCTTCATGCAAAAGCAGTAATATAGCATGCTTTAACTGATCCCTATTACCCTGTATGCAGGAAATAGCTGTGTATGATGACATATACAGCAGGTTGCATGTTGTCATAGGTAAGTGATAAAGGGTGGATAAGTAGCACAACCTGCATGCTGTAACTGATTGCTAGAACCCTGTATGCAGGAAATAGCTGTGTATGACGACATATACAAGAGATATATGTCTCTTGCATGTTGTCGTGGGTAAGTGATAAAGAATGGATAAGTGACACAACCTCTATAAGGCTGCTTGCAGATTTTGACACCATGGCTAAAAATGTGGCAGCGTTGTTTAAACTGCAAAAAAATGACCAGCAGATGCTGGCTGCCTAAAATCTTTTTAATCCAAATGTCCATCTAGTTTCCACCCAGTACAGACCACACCCTGCTCATGAACCTCCTAGATTAAATTGTCTGGTGCAAGAAGGGCAGCTTTCTACCTGATTGACAAAGAAAGACAAACATTCTTAAATTCTTAAAAATTAATATTAAAACTTGAAAATATATTTTAAAAAATGAAAATATATATATAGTAAAATGTTGCACCTATAAGATGTGCATGTTGACAGATTGATAGATTTTTTTTTTTAGCCATAAAGATGTGGCTCAATAAACTATCTCTAGAAAGTGGTCACAGTGACCTTTCCTGAGAAGAAGCTATGGGAGCTGGGATTAGTTTGCATTATGGCATCGGTAAACCTGCCAAATGTGCTTCTGACTTGATGGCAGGGTCAGTGTGGCTGAGTACAGGAGCCAGGTTAGTGCAGTCTAACCTGCATACAGTTACCAGTCACAATGGGTTAGCTGAGCTCATACTCCCCAACAGTAGACGAGGAATGCAAGCTGTAGAATTCCTATGTAGCACCGTCACTACATTTCAGACATAGCTCCTGGCAACAGGCTGGATTACTGAATAAGGACGATATACCCCCCCCCCCCCCCCCCCCCCCCCCCCCCCCCCCCCCCCCCCCCCCCCCCCCCCCCAACCCCACCTCACCCCAACTTTCCTGCCAAAGCCTCAACCTTACCACTAAAGGGAATGCAAAAGAGCCAGACTAGAAACAACTTGGAATTGCGGAATGTCTCCTTAGTCAGATACCTGAAAAACTGATATAAATTAGACTAAATTAGACTCTTTCCATACATTACAGCAATCACAGACTCTTGTGGAATTGCTTTGAATTATGTGATTTTGTTATAAAAATGAAATAATGCCTTTTATAAACTGTGAGTCCAACAGTCAGCTACAAATCAGTTCATGCATCTGTCATACATACCAAACAATGCAGCAGCTCCATGAGCACTGCATCAGGTTTCATCCAGGGTCTTTGAGTGCAATAAAAAGTATTTTTAAAAGGTGCCTCAGCGGTGCAGTAAGAAACATTGCCACTTCACTATTTCAGGGTGTCTAATTTATATCTGCATGGGCTTCTAATAGGCTCTATGCTTTCCTCTCACCTTTCAAAAAACATGCATGGATTACCTATGTAAATTTTATTTTTAAAAAATTCCTTAGGTGTCTTGCAATGTATGTGTGTTTACATAGTGTCCCAGATAGCTGACATCCCATTCTGGGTGTACACAAACATGCCAGAAGAAGACACCATTTTAAAATCAAATGTATGCACCAAAATTTGTTACCATTATTATGACAAGAGACAAATAGCTGTGAAACTTGAAATACCAATTTATACCATTAACAGAATCATGGTTCAATTTAAAGTAAAGTATTTAAAATGTCACTGGAAACCTGACCTAGTCGACCTGGGCCTTGTCAAAGATGTCTGTTCAAGGACCTGTCTATTGAGAAAAATTCTTTACAACAGGCAGAAAGATTCCAATTCCAATTAGGAACAGCAAATAATTATCTTTATCAGATTAGTTATTATGAATGTGCAACCTGGAAGAAGCCCCTTTTAACAACAACTTACAGTATATTAAGAAGAGAAATGAGTTGTTGTCTTTTGCATTATCCAGGATAATCTCCATCTGATTACACATATTAAATATGAATGATTTCATAAGGTTTTAGAGTTTTCAATCTCTCCCCCGATTTCCTCCAGGTAATCCAGTTTCCTCCCGTAATCCAAGACATGCATTGTAGGCTGAGTGATGTTTTTAAAATGCCTGTAGCGTATGATGCATTCACACACCCTGGATATGCATTCACACACCCTGGATGTGTGAATGCATATGTGATCGAGCCCTACGATGAGTTGGCACCCCATCCAGGGTGTCTTTCGCCTTGGGCCCTGAGCTCCATGAGATAGGCTTTAGGCAACACCGACCCTACACAGTATGGAAAATGAATTAAAGAGTAAATTAATCTTAAACTATGCAAAATATGCAAAAATATATGCTGACCCTGGATCAGAGGACATTTATAAGTTAGATAAACAGTGTAAACTTATCAAACAGCAGGTATAAACAGAATAGAAAACAACAAAACTGATAAACTAATTAATCTAAAAAAAAAGGATGATGACATACTTGTCCATTTACGTGAATCTGTATTTTATATGAAAAAATTTTTTTTTTTAAATTAGCAAATTATGATGTTCCTTTCTATATACAGAGGTGCCTGAAAAAATGTATACACACTTCAACGTGAAAAATATAGGCATAACAATGCATATGTCATGTGATAGCATCAACGTTGGTGTGAGTGCTTACATCATAAGAGGAAACATAATCCTACACATTACTATCCTACCCATAATTCAATTAGAGTTTAAAAGAAAAAAAAGGTTTATATAACAACTGCTGAAGTGTGTATACATCTTTTAGGCCCCTATCACACACAAACAAACACCTTCTAGTTCCATGGTCTTTCCTGATTTTCATTTTCTTTCTACATTGTAAAACAATGCTGAAGGCATCCAAAATATGCAATAATCTCCTTCATAGATTCCTTCATAAAGCCTTTATAACAGCTCTAATCTGAGGTGATGTTAATTGTTGATTTCTGAGGCTCGTTACTCTAAATGAACTTCTCCCCTGCAGCAAAGGTAAGTTTTGGTCGTGCCTTCCTGGGATGGCCTTCATGAGAACCAGTTTCATTGTGGTGCTGCAAATGCACTCGACAATACAGTGGTACCACGGCATACAAATTTAAACTGTTTCAGAGGCGAGTTCATAAGGTGAAATCAGATTTAAAAAATATATAATCAGTTTCAGCAACCCAAAAATATTACCAACATTACCAATTTCCAACACTATAATCATATTTTTGGATATAAAAACACTTTTTAAAAAAAAGGCATGGAGTCAAATATGATATAAATAGACATTAAACCTCATGTAACTTTAATTTATGGCTGCTTTAAAAAACAAAACTGAAAGTGGTTCTCTTTTCTTCTTGCTACTGTCCTTGATATCATTCTTGATTAGCCATTGTTTGGTTCAGCTTGGTTCGTCGCTCGCATGCCGAAAATGATTTGTATGCCGCGGCAAATTTCTTGCAAAATTTTAATTCTTAAAGTGAAAATACGTGAGGTGGGGTGTTCGTAAGCTGAGATAATATTGTACTGTTATTGCAAGATTTACTCCAGAACAGCTGATCTTTGTGTCTTTAAATAACAACTGACTGTTGTTGTTACTTAATTACCTAGTTCTATAGGTGTTATTTCATAGTTTTTTTTTTAAGTCAGTATTGTTCTCCTAGAATGTGGAAAACAAATCCAAACTTTTTTGCCTGGTAGTATACATACACACTGTGTGTGTGTGAGAGAGAGAGAGAGAGAGAGAGAGAGAGAGTACGGAGAAGTAATCTCTCGCTATTTGTTTTGTGATCACGCTTCTAGAGGCTGATTTCAGGGATCACTTCACTCTTTCAACCGCATCGTGACGTTTCACGCGCGTCGTGACTTCCGGTCGTCTGACTTCCTGTCATCGCAAGCCACAGAGGTAACCTGACGCCACAGGAGACTGGCGTTTAAAAGCAGAACCTCTTAGCGTTGTGTTTATCACAAACGGCATTGGTTTGCATCAATCCACAACTGAAAACTACTTGGGCAGCAGACATTGCAAAAAACAAACAAAACATTGCTTTTGCGATGATTAATTAATATTTGAGGGGGGGCACCAACTTTTTCTTCTCGAGCCCGAATTAAAATGATCAAAGGCTGCATATAATCTATAACCCAGCTACATTAATAAATATGCAGGATTGGGTTATTTGGTGAATAATAATAAAATAAAAAAAAGTCCTAAATGGCAGATACAGTCTGTTCTTGCCAGTTTTAATAGCAGTGACTGTAGCCAGTTTCAGACTGTCCTTTTCCAGTCTAGCATTCAGTCACTTTCTTAATTAGGCAGAGCATGACTCTACCCGAATCCAGTGCTGGAGGTACACATGCTTAGTTATGTAAGTCCTGTGCCAGGATATTTTTTCCCCCCGGTACATTCTATTCCTTCCAGAACTCTCCTTATCCTAATATATCTGTGCACTCACTGAGTGCAGCTAGTCCTAGTGTACAGATGTTATAATTTACAGCTGGTAGAGCAAGTTTAAATTGTCTTATGTAAAAAAACTTTTAGTGCTCATAATTGAGCTCCCATTGTTTTATTCCTCCCTTTCTTTGTCATCGTAGGCTGCATGTGACTCTGAGAACAATGCAATACTATACAAAAAATGAGAAAGCTAAGTCACCTTTTGCACCGGATAACCTTGGCTGTGCGTTTTCATAGCCCTATCTGTCTGTCAATTACTCTATTCTGGCTCTGTCTGCCTTATTGTCATACCACTCAATGCTGGGCACTCTTCATGAGACTGATTCCCAAGTCTTGCCACTGTTTTTGGGACACAGCCCGGACAATAACCCTTTGTCCCTAGAGCTGCTGTGACTTTCGGTCCCAGCTATGTCCTGCACCCTTGCTACAATGTGACGTCACTGATAAATTTCTTACAAAAAAGCGATTTGATATATACTGCAATGCAATGGAACTGTGGATCGGCAGAAAGGACAAAGATTGCAGTGTCTCAGTCCTGCATTTGTAAATGAGCAAATGTCATCATTAAGAACCTTTTTTGTGTGTGCTGTCAGCTATTGTGTAAAACTACAGTACCAACCTCATTTTTCACATTTAAAGGTCATAACTGGTCATGACAAACAGAAACAAGTTGTTATAGGATGTTCAATGGAGATTGTGTTATCCAGCGGACCAGGTGTATTATGAAGATACTATCAGCTTCTGTGATCTGTGCAAGCTGGAGTTTCACACTGTTCTAGAGCAAAGGTCACTCGTTTGCCAAGGCCGTTCTTCTGAGAAATGGAGCTACAATGATTTCCTCCTGTCTTGATCTGGCACAATAGCATGTGCCTGGAGAGGGCAAGGTCCCAACTGGGGGAAGTGTTCACTGTGCGAAATCTTTGCCAGGATCTGGCACTTGAATCAATGCACTGATTTTTCACAGTCTGTTTTCAAGTTTTGTTTATAGCGTTTCAGAATGTACCCTATCTGACATATTGCATCTTTCACTTCTAGCATGCAACAGAGTTTCCTGACCAATATAAAGACAGTCACTAAAAATAACGGTCATAGGTTCAGCCTGACGTGTACATTCTTTCCTGCTCTATTTTATTTCCAGTCACACATGTTAGCATGCAGACTATCTGAACTCAACCGACTGACTTTTTGTGCATGTCATGTGAACTCTGTCCTGCTGGAACTGTGCTGTCAGTCATGTGCTTGGTCAGTAAATAAAGGCATGTAAGGATGAGTGAAACAAAACACACTTGCACAATTCACTTTATATGAAAGCATATAAATGATCAAATCACAGAAATCATATCACACACTAACCTTGTTATCCGATATCTAGTTAACTGAAAATGCATTCTCATCCTTGGGTGAGGGTGTGTATGTGTATATATTCCCTGGAAAAGACCTTTTCCTGGCTGACGTTTGGGTGACCACTTTTTGACCTACAGATATTTAACAAGTGGGAGAGAAGAGGTTTAGTGCCTGTGGGATTTTTAACCAATTCCTCAGGAAACCAGTCTTGCGTGTTCTCACAGTATCCTGATCTTTGCTTAACTCATTATGTACAAAGTATGTGTGGGGGGGATTACTTAGTTTTTGGTGGGAAAATAAAGGTGTTCCCACACATTCAGGGCATGATGGCGCATCCACTACAAGTAAAAGAGAATTGAGTAGGGAGTGGATCGTGCATTTACAGTGTTGTAAGTTAAATTTGTCAACGTCTGTGGGAAAAATAAAATTCGCATGTTTGATGTTTGGTTGAATAGTTTGTTCGGTAGTGTAGAGAAATAAGCACTGTGTGCTACAAACTGTTAAGCTATTACGAAAATAGCCATGAAACACGCCTTCATTTATGGAACATTAGATGCCTCGGGAGCTGTAGAGTTGAGTCATGCTTGTGACTTTGTTGTGAGCCAACATTCTCATTAGCAAGCATTCTTCATGGCAACAAGTCTTCATTGCTGACTGCATGCAGTTTACCACGGTGAACTGTTTATCTAAAGGTGACACTAATGACAGTCAATTGCCCTGAATGTGGCTTCCGACTTTGTTAAACTGGGTATTTAAATGCAGTTCTCCAAAGCTGTAGGTGGATACAGGCGGCACTTTATTCCGGCTTTTAAAGATATTTGAAATCTCTCTCTCTCTCTTATTTGTAGCATATCCCCATAACAACCTAATGCGCTTTTAAGGCAAACAAGGCTCAGATTATACAGTACATACAATACCATTCATTTAAGGTTTCGTGCTGGGAACACAGGCTGTCCCAGAGTGCTCACCTTCAATCTGGAGACTACTTTCCCACATGCTGTGTCTACAAAGCCTTGGGAAATCTGGGAGGATGATTTATTTGAATTGAACCAGGAAGGACTGCTGACAGTGCTGGGAAACCTTCTCTAGCAGTTCCTCTCCAGTGCTCCTGCTGCAGCAGCTGGAGAAGCATGTGTGTTTGTGTGTATGCGAATGTGTGTGTGTGTGTGTGTGTGTGTGTGTGTGTGCATTTTGGGTGTGTCTTTCTAAACAAGGCATGTGCAGTGGGAAAGCACAGTGCTTGTTGTTCGTACAGTATAAAAATAAAAAAAAAATGTAAAAAATAAAAAATCATTGTGCTCTATAATTCAAGTACAACCGCAGCAAAAAGGCCTGATTCACATGGTACAACAGCGCTCATTGATTTGCATGGACATTAAGGAAACCAGGAGCGTTCTCTTTGGTTTCCAAGAGCCACTTCATACGGAGCATGCTCAACACCCACAGTGTTTGCTGCAACAATGGCCTGGATTCATACTGTAGCACAGGGAGTGTGCCAGTGTGTTGATCTTGGATCGCATTTCCAATGCGCGAATCATATTGAGGTAAAAGGGCAAACTGATCTAGAAACTGTCATTCTTGCAACAGAGACACATTATGTCCATAGCATAGTCTACTTTTTGTCAGGAATATTACTGTCTACCTGTGTACTGTAATTCTATATGTTATAAATAGTTGACTTGCACTGCTCTGTGACCTCAGACTCTAGTCTATCTGTCTGTCCTCATAATACAATTGACATTATTGTTTCTTTGGAGGTGTATTTACACTGTTGTACATAGGATGATTAAATTGACATTTCTATAGACATTGACAGAGAAAAACAGACTAACCACATGCTTTTTTCCACAATTATTCAGACAGCGTAGGCGCAATGCTTTTGTTGCACTTGAAGACTGATGACTTAAATCTACAAAAGTTCAATCCCATAGTAAAAAGAAATGACAGAAGTCATTTGTGACCCTGGTCAGTGGTGGAGGGGAGGGGCACAGGTTATTTTGGGAGGACCCCTGTTTAACATGCAGAAAAATACAAAAACTGAAATTCTATTAGCATGTGGCAAGACTTTATACCTTCCACTTTAGACCTTAATGTTTTTAAATGAGCAAACGTATATTTTAAAGTATATTTTCATGTCTTAAACATGCATTTCCTTTTCAGGCTTTACACAATGTCTTCAACTGCAGATATACACTATAGCAGTTAAGGGGGTTCATGTATTACATCACCTACACACATCCTACTCTGAAATATGTGTAACATCAGCACAATCGCTCAATTATGGCATGTTTTGACTAAGAAATTTCGTAATGTAACCGGTTAACATGTTTTAGCAGTAATTCTGAAAAGATTGATGATTAAGAGTTTTGTCATTCAATGCACTAAGATTGAAGAAACACTGAGAAAAAATGAAACTTATACATAGCGTTCCTTTCTCTGGCCGTCAACACCTACTGGAAAATGATGCTTTTAGGCTCTTTTGCAAACACAACCATGCCATCAACTGTGGCATGGGTTGTCATTGGGGAGTAATTATATTTCTTTGTGTTATGAGTGCAAGACGGTAATGAAAGTGAAATTAATTGTAGTGGGGAATTACATTCAATTCTGACACAAAGTCAGCATTTAATTCTTCAAGGCAAACCCCTGCTGATTTTTTTTAAAGATATCGATGATAGAAGAGCAAAGCAGAAACAGAGTGCTTTTCAGTGTTTTTCTGCAGGTAACAAATAAAACACATAGTTTTTCCTCTTGTGTGATTGCATTTTATTCTTGCATGGAACTTTCTCCATAGACAGCAGCATTTTTCTTCACGTAGAACATTTTTATGTACAACATACTGTGTTTAGTTTATCATTTAAATGAATTTCTCTTAAAAAAACACACACACAATTGAAGTATATAACCAAATTAATTGACTGTTAAAAGATATAATTGAAGCCCTTTATTTCAAGCATAGACATTCAATATTAGCAAAATACCCAAGTTTTGCAGCCGATTACATTTAATTAACAGACCACCAAAAATCATCATCATAATTGAACCAGTAATTGCGCAGCCCTGGGGATAGATTAGTCCCAGGACTTTTGTCAAGTCAAGATAAGACTTTACAAATGTATTAATGCATAATGAGATTGTAAGTTTGTCCAAAGGAGGAGGGGAAGGCAGTTTACCAGGGGTGTCAAAGAGGTCAAAGCCCTCATCCTGTCTCCCCCTTCCACTTATCCTAATGGCTTTCTCATACATGTTTACCTGTCTGACTCATATTATTATTAAGCCTCATATTATCACCCTGCAAGGAAATAACAAAATTTGAATGGGTTACTCCAAAACCACTTCTAAGTAAAAAAAAAAAAAAAAAACTCTTTTTTTGGAACTAGCATGTTGTTGACTGTAGACTATGAAAAGGGGATGCCCCGCCAACTGTGATTTGTTGCGGAAAGAAGTTTTTACTACACTGCAGATACGCAGTGACTCAGAAGGTCTTATTAGGCAGGCAGACGCTCGGGCTATTTACAGGTGGATTATTAGTCACAGTATTACTAGCAAACATTTACTCATATCAAGTATGTAGAATTGTTTAATAGCGTGCAAGCATTAGTATATTAGATAAAATCCTTCTCAACCCAAAAGACAAAGATGAAGATAAAGTGTTTGCGGTGCTATTTTTAAATTAGGTTATCTACATAGGCGGCTAGAGTTAAATATTATCTGCACAGCTCTATTAATAGAGCAGCTGCACTGCTGTTCAGTTAAACTTTGCATGCAAGTTTTCTCATATTCAAAGCATATAGCTGTTAAGGTTGAGCTGAGAGCCGTATTATATGATATCCACTAATGGATTAGAAATAAGTGGGATGGAATCATAGACAGCCACGGTGAAATGCAAGGGTAAGTACAGAGCAGTCGCTTGACCAGTGTAAAGGTGGAGAAGTGAATTTTTGTTCTGGAGGAATCGCCGACTCCACCTGATCCACCCTGATTTTTTTTAGCTGACTGTTCATTTGTCCTTTCATCATCAAAGATTAAGGCCGCAAAGAAGGAATGCTTACTAACTGTTCTAAAAGAGAACAATCCATGCCCACACTCTAGACAAATATGCCGACAATGCTCCTCCGTAAGCAGGGCATGTACATCTCGTTCTTTGTACATCTGATTCATCATCTCTGTTTGTTGGACTTTATAGACTTCTGGACGTGTGGGTGTGTGGTGGCACACCTCGGCACACAAAGCAAACCTCGGGTTTCTGGATGCACGCGAACCACACCTGAATACTTTCAGACTTAAATGGTACTACAGAGGGCAGACACCTAGATTCCAAGAAAGTGTAATGACTAGTTCCAAAATGTTATTTGTCAAGAAAAAAAAAATCATGTATAAACAGTTATCACTGTGTGGAAAAAAGCCAGGATTAATTTGGATACTTAGGAGGCATGTTTGATCAAAATCCAAGCTTTGCTTGGTATCCAATTGGTAATTGGTATCCAATTATTCAACCACAATTTGACAGTGTGCACTTTTTGTCCCTTTTTTAAATGCATTTATAGGTCATCAGTCGTACATGTTTTCATTGGATTGCTGCAAAAACAATACAATGGAAGACTTAATCAAAAGGGACTTTTTGAGCAAAATCCTGACAGTTAAAACTGGTCTTCTGTCCTGTATGATTCATTGCCTTGGTATCTGTGTGATCTATTCTAGTGTATTAGTTTAAAGCATTTTAATCACTTTGATCAGTCACCGTCAGCTAGCATTTGGCTTGCATTTGAAAAACTACTCACTGTGTCTGATAAGCAAAAGCATTTTGGGGGCTCTCTGCATCCCCAGTAATGAGTCAGTTCCTTTAAAAAAAAAAAAAAAAGACTGCTGAGCTCATTACCCCCCACCCATACCTCTGTGAATTTTGCAGTGGATCATGGATTACTCACACTTGTTTGGCGGCTGATTTTCATCTTAGCAGATGTTTGAAAATGATCATATCAGTTCGGTTCCATCGTCTCTTCAAAGTAAATGCCAAGAGAAGAAAAAGTGAAAATTGTGTCAACGTTTTTTACTAGTGTCATTTGTGTTCATGTTGCACTCAAAGCATCCTATAAAGGGAATGAGCATCACACAGAAATCATTAAGACCACAGGATCAGCCTTAGTGTTTCTTTTGCTTCAAACAATGTGTACAATTGAGGAGCTGACTTCTGGAACAATAAAATGTCAGCCATACAAAAGATGCCTTACCATTTTTAGTAAACAGCTTTTTTTTAAAAAAAAAAGCATTTTCGTTTTGGGATCATTTTCCAAGTAAACAAGTACTGACCTTTTTTTTCTTTGCAAACTTGGCCTTGCTTCTAAAGCTTCTGCTTCTTTTAAACGCTGCATTTGAAAGATGCATTCAAATTGCTGGAAATTTATTGACTCAAATGTTGACCTTTGAAAAAAAAAAAAGATGGGAACTGTGATGTTCTGGGGCCTTCACAGTTTTTGTATGAATCACTAAATTATTTTTCAGATGGCTTTGAAATAGGGTAATCGTGGGTCACTGATAACGTGTGTTCGGGCGTACATGTACTTGCATCACGGTGTGTCAGACCAGACACAGTAAACTATATCTATTTTGAGTGATAGTGTTCATTTTAGCTTTATTGCCCTGATGGAAATACCTATAATTAAACTCATGAGTCAGTTGGAAATTACATAAGACCAGCCTCTTGTCTGTGGAAGTGGATGAGACAGTCCACACAAACCTGTCATGATGTTGATTAGTGTGATTCAGCTTTTTTGACAAATTCTGTTTAGGCTAAGTTCTCCAGCTGTTGCTTTCATGGACGTTAAGGCTTATGGGTCATAAGAGGAACACTGAACACAAAGGCAGCTTCCTCAGATTTAATGCTTTTAAAATGGAACCATGGGGGGTTACCGTGTGTTTTTGCTAGGGAGTTTTGCCAAAGCACTGAATGATTATATCTTGAGAGAAAGGAAATTTAGGGAGAACCCAGACACAAAATTTCACATTGTCTAGAAAGCATGAGCAATCCGTCTGAGATGGTGGGACAGGAGGAAAAATGCAGACAGCCACGATTTGTCTCGAAGACCGTCTTTTTTAATAAGGAGGACTGAGTCCTGTTTACCCTGTGTTGAAAGTCTTTCCCCCTTGGCTGTCTTGCCACACATGTCTGGGTTTTTCCCTCTGAGTCAATGCTGACTGATGAACTTTCTCACTTTCTTCTCTACCGCTCTCACACACTTTTTTTCTCTGTGATCAGACTATGAGTCTGAGTGTGCTGTATATCACTTCTACATGTCAACCAGTAACACCACCCCTCTCTCTCGCTCTCTCTCTCTCTCTCTCTCTTTCTCATTGCAGACTCAGGATACAGACAGACCCGGGTGTGCCGCGATTCTTGACTGCAAAAATCGAGACAGTAACAGCCCCTGCTCAGGGTTGAGTCTCAGACTGGGAGGGAACAGAGACAGTGCGTAACAGACAGGAACGAAAGCCAGAGCAGTGCTGCAAGCCATCTGGCCGGAGCCATGCAAAAACTTATGCAAATCCATGCAAATATTTTGCAAATAATTCCTTTGTGCAGCGTTTATTTGTTAGTGCTCTTCCTTGAGCCGTGACTTGGATCTGTCAAATGAAGTCAAAGGTTTGACAGATTATGATCAATTTTTTTTCTTCTTCTTCACCCTGAGGTCAGAGCGTAGTTTTTTTCACTAGTCATTCATGCATTCACCACACCTGAAAACCTCTCTTACTATTTGTCACTGTCCTTTCTACATCCTGCTGTCTCTACATACACACCCAAGCTTTATTAACTGTCTTAACTTGACTTTTCTGTGCACGTCCATGCATGGATATGATTTACATCAATACTGCACATTTTAGAAAGGCTGCACGACAACTTCTATATGCACGTTTACTACATATTGTGATTGTCTAAAGCTACTGTTTTCTAAGTGTACAATGATCTGTGTAGTATAGCAAGATAATATACAGAAATAAAGAAATAAACAACCAATTCTTTATTTTATATGCTGAAAAAAAATTCTAACATTTGAATAGTTTGATTGATTTGCATGAAATTGTCTGGAGTTTTTATGTCAAGTATAACGTGTTCTCTGGCTCCAAATATTTTGGTAAATATTTGTTTCATGTACCAGCATCAGACTAGACAAAAAAGCTGTTTGTGATTCATCTGGGAATGTTATGTCCCTGATTTTAATCAGCTTTGCTAGTACTTGATTATTTTTGGGAGGTTTTTCCTCAGATAATCATCTGCAAAATGTTCTTGCCTAGACTACACCACATTCCAAGAACAAAAGTACATGAATTCCATAAACAAGAAATCGAGCAATTAGTAAGGCATTGCCACACAAAAATCATGATCTAATGATCTAATTCTATTATTTAAACAATAAAATTATTCATTCTTAAGCTTTCCAGAATTCCAAACTAACATGTGATGCAAAAATAAATTAAATAGTAAAAGATACCAAAAATGTCATACAGAAACTAGGCCGCAGATAACTACCTAGCAGCTGTTAGTTTGGGGGTGTGCATGCAGGGGTGTGTAGGGGTGCAGTACACAGAGAGGAACATTTGTTCAGTCAGGGGTGACTCACCCACCAGCTGTGACTCTGCTCTGCCTCTGAGCCACGCAGCAAGCTGACTACTCTTTCAGTTATTGTCGCTATACAGTTATACCACAGCACTGTTGAAGTCTCACATCAAATGTTATGGATGCATTTACTGTTACATAACAACTCTGACAGTAGGTCTGGCTGTAACATAAATATTTGTATACAGTAGGTATACACCGATCAGCAGTAGTGTTAACACAACTGCCAGGTAAATTGAATAAGATTGATTATCAATTATATAACCATGGAGTACCATAGGCACTAAAGGCTCACCCATGCCCGAAGGGAACAAAGGCCAGCCTGTCCGGTTCAATCCCACAGAAAAGCCAATGCAGCACAAACCACAGGAAAAAAAGCCAGTGCCGGCCATGATAGAAAGGTATCAGAACACCCAGGATGGGATGCGCCAGAAAAACAAGTCAAGGATCTGCACCTAAAGGATCTGCCACTAACATCCCCGTGCCAGACACCACAGCACACCACCAGAGGTCCTGTGGAGCCATACACAGAGGGGGACACGAACCTACAACCTAGGTGGTTTTAAAGTTATGTCTGATTGGTTTTTATTAATGTGCACATTAGTAATTCTAATGCAATTCTCATTCCATCCAGAGTTATTATTAGCTGAGGGCGCATTTTCATCATTTTTTCCAAGTCAGTGGTTGGAAATTACGAGCTACGATCTTAAGCTCAATGCAGCATAACTCAAGGAAGAATTTTGAAAAATGGACTAGGGATGGACTGACTGTTTATAGCAATATATAAAGGAGACAACTTGTTTTACAGACATTTGTCTGTAATGACAGTAATGTAAAATATAATTGTTTTATAAAGAACAATGCGTTGTTTTCTAATAAATAGAGTAATTGAAAACAAATAGAAAATTACTTTTGGCCATGCTTTTATAAAAAAATATTTCTCTGCTTCCCATCAGGCTGAATCACACCAAGCTGGCATCCATGGCATCTGCAGAAAATATGTTGGGTGGTGGTGGGGGGTGCTAAAGGCTAGATGTGGCAAGTAAAAAACTCAGAGTGACACACTAAATAGTCCATAGTGCATAGAGGATTTTATGGTTATGCAAGTTAATACAAAGTTCAAGACACTAAATATTATAGTGTTACATGATTGCAAAAATGCATGCTTGTAAATTCCTTTGGTGATCTCATATAAAAATCAGATTAAGATTAGCCAAGGATTTATTAATTGCCAAATTCCAATCTGAATGCATCATCACAAATTAATCAAGGGTGGGGGTTGCTTAGGCATAAATATATAAATATTAATTATTGGCTGATAACGAACCTTTTATCCATGCCAGCATTTCATTGTGTTAGTTAAATATATTTTCTATCCTTTGAATCCTAGTCTTGAACTCAAAATCAGTACAGTACCTTCCTCATAATTAAACTCAAATGTGTAAGTCAGTGTACCTACCTCCTAGCCTACATGTTATGGTTTCATTACACACCACAGTTAACCACAATCTAACCACAAAAAAAATTCTTCTGGACGCATATCATTGTCACTTTCCTTTCATTTGAGCTCAAAAGATACTCTTGGGTAACATATGGCTCAATAAAACTTTATCCCCCTATTCCAAAGCAATTTTAGCAAAATACAACAAAAAATTCCTTAAGATTGAGCTCATTAGACCTTTTTGTCGCAAAGCTTAAAACCCCCTAAGTTACTCAACTTTTCATCACTGATTGTACTTCATAAGAATTTCTTTATAAGACTCTCACAAGACAATTCCTATTGATTTTTAAGCGTGGACACTAAATGCAATGTCTATGATGGGGTGACAGTGAACACAGCTGGCTCCTCTGTCTGCCTGCTCTCTACCTTGCTCACCTCTTCCTTGTCCTCTTCATGAGCCTATTTACTATCATGACCTTTGTCTCTCCTCCTCACTTTTTCTCTGTCAGTCCCTATCGATCAGCAATTGCCAGCTTTGAGTAAGACCGCCTAGGCGACCCGGTGGTGTAGTGGTTAGCATGGTTGCCTTGCACCACTAGGGTCCGGGTTTAATTCTCGGCCAGGTCGATTCCCATCTCTATGTGCATGGAGTTTGCATGTTCTCCCTGTGCTTGGTGGGTTTCCTCCCACAGTCCAAAGACCTGCAGATTAGGCTAA
>JAOVVA010000004.1:19632537-19657461 GCA_028565275.1 Leiocassis micropogon | reverse complement strand
GAGTTCGTCTTAAGGAATAACCTATTTTTCAATTTTGTTGAACGAAAATTCACTTGTCATGTCCTGTTTCTCTGAGCTGTCTGATAAAGTCAGTTGAGCCAAAAAGCATTGAAATTATGTCTACTCAGTAATGCCATGTTTGTCAAACTTCAAAACCTTAAATATATGTCAGATTTTTCAAAGTTTGCACTGCAAAAAGATTTGATGACAGGCTTGTCATTAAGGGTGGTGCAGGGCAGTGGGGTGGCCAGTAATTTTAAGATTGTGGCCATGACCCCCCCGGTCACCCTTTGGGGTCACAATTGCCTGATATAGATTAATTTCCTATAACAAAATGGCACACTGAGTGCAATTCCTTACTTAACAACTAGCCTACACATTGTGAATATTAGGGCTTTTGACAGTGTTGGGCTTTTTGACAGAAAACATTTTTTAGCCTCTGGCCTTGTTGCAGTTTACCATAAAACACTGATCATTTATCAAAGTTGTCTTAACTCTTTGATGTTATGCGTGATCGTTTTGTCTACAATGATCCATTTCAGCCTACAACAAACCTGATGCAAAAACAGTAATTACACATTTGGAAATTCACAAAAGCATGAATGGATTTCTTCATCTACAAAGCCATTTGCTTGAAGACATAAACCCATCGTTGCTTAGTCAGTCTTTTGTGCTTTAAAACGCAACACTTTTGTCTAAATAGGCATGAATGTCTGTACCTCATGGGTTTTAAACTATACAATACGGCGAAAGTAGTTGAAACCAATGAGGCAGCGTTTGTTTGAAGTGTACTAACCACCTGCATGTTCATGTCAGGACATGCCTACTGTCCACGAGACTGAGGAGAGCCTCTACATTAAAGTGAGTGAGCGATAGGTTTTTCCTGCTGTTAGAAAGCAGCAGGTGTGTTTGTAGAGTAATGGTGGTAAATGACAGTAAGTGGCTGTATCCCTTCATAAGGAGAAGACTCCAGACTGCTCCTTGACCTGGCTGCCCTTGGGCCATCTCTCGCTCTTGCTCCCCCCCCCCCTACCTCTTCTGACAATTTAAAGACCGAACTGTGTAAACTGTAATAATATCATGACTGTACACCCATCAGCCATAACATTAACACCACATAACATTAACAATAATTCAATAAATCAATTATATACCAGTAAACGTTGCACAGGATTATGGGCACACAAGGCTCACCCATGCCAACTCATGCCCAGAGACCATGTGGAAATAGGGGCAGAGGGACCAGGGCGGTCCCAGCGGTACAATAGAACCCAAAACCCAAGTGGTCTAAATGTTAATTTTGTTAATGTTATGGCTGTTCGGTGTATCTCTAGCTATGGCATATGGCACTTACAGTATATCCTCAGTAGATAACATCATGACGTGTCAGAACTGTTATGCTTTTCATAATGCCTCTGATTGGCACATTGGAAGAAGCTTATATCTCAAACGTTTTAAATGTTATGCATCAGTATGTGTCATGTTGTCAATGAAACAAATCCTGCATAAAGACTCTTGGTCTTCAGAAGTTTTTTGGTATTTTTGTTAGTTTGGTAAACCAAAATAAGAATACAATCCTTTTTATTAATGTTGGAAAATTTGTTTTGTCATTGGTTTACCTGGAAATACATTTTATACAGTTACTAGATAAATAGTTTATAGCAGTGTTAGCTTCCTTATTACATTCTTATATGTGTAAATGTTGCAGGTCAAAGTGTGTTAACGCTTTGTGAAAGCTGGTCACTAGAGACACAACGACCACTCCGTTTAAGGCCACACCACCAGTCCACACCAGCTGTTTAAGGATCCTCTTGCAGAATTTGAAGTGTAAGTGCTGATGTCACTTCTGCTTTATTGAAAGCTGTACATGTACAAAGAAAAAAGCTGGTCGGCATCAAAATAAGTCTCCCCTATTCTCGTCCACGTTTTAACCCGAAACCATCTTCACCACTTCTCATTTATGTTAAAATGTTAACTCGTTTTTCACTGAGCCCCACGGGTTTCGCTTGGTCTATTTGTATGTAATACACCAAGTTACATCAGCATCAGGCAGATCGTAATGCTTGAAAAGAGACCTTTAACAGAGTTCTTAAGAAATACCCCATTTTGTATTTGTTTTCCCAAAGAATCAATTTAAAATTCTCTCTAAATCAAGGGACACAGCTAAGAGAATCAGTGACTCTAGTGTCTAAACTGATTGTTTCAGCATGCACTTTGATTGCTTTGACATTTCAATAAAACCAGAGTCTGCCCAAATATGTATTTTGATATGGATAATGAAAGAGTGGCCCTCTATTCTTACCGAAACACTGGCTTTTGACATACAGTATAAATGCATGCTTTATTTATAACCGACTACGTTTCTTTTGTTTGGAGTAGAGTTTCGGGAGGGTCTGACTTGACTTCTGGCTGAATGAGACAGATGAGTAAACGTTTCAGTTTAAGACCACGGCCCTCGTCTTGGAGCTGAAAGGGCTTGAAAAGCAGAACTTGCGCTGTTGTGGTTGTTTCGCTGGATTGAGAGTTCCCCTTTTTTCCACCCTTCAGAGATTTTGTCTGATGTGTGGGTGTGCAGACACACAAATGATGGACTTAAAGGGTCGTCACGCACATGTATATGTGTGTATAATTGTTCGGAATCAGACAGTCACACTTTGGCCAGTTGTTTAGCTCCTGCTCCATCAGTAAGGCTATTACTGTTGTGGTGGGTTTTGTGGGAACGCTTCCCCTCTGTCCAGACGTGTTTTTTTTCCTGATTCTGGGGTGTGTGAGTCACACAGATACTGTACGCACGTTTGTGGGAGTGTGTGAGTGTGTGCGTCCATCTGTAAATAAACATATTATCATTCTCTCCAACCAGCCACTCATAGCTCTGCCCTGTCTGGGCCAACTCTTTTTACGCCCACAGTTTCAGGCTTTTCTTATTTTCTCCCTCTTATTTTAGTACAACCATACACACATAACAGGAATAGCATATGTTTTTTGCCAAGTCTCTGGGAAGTTTCTAAATGCGTCTTTAAAAAAGTGCAGAATAGATTTTTTCGCTCCTCAACGTCACACTTTTGGTCAGCAACGACAGTTTGAGGTCACTGCCATGTGTTGCTTTTCCAGTACCTTAACTGTCCCCTCCTTTTTTTTGTTGGGAAAAAAATAAGGACGACATGATGAGAAAAAAAGAGGGTGTTAACAAGCTGGCGAGAGAGAGAGTTGGGAGTGGGGTGGGGGGTGCTGTGGGTGAGACTGTATTTTAGGGATTCTGATGGGAGTCAGCCATGTGGTGGGGTTTAGAGGGTAATTTAGCTCAGGCTTTGTGATGCTAATAGCGGCACATGCATACTAGACAGACAGAAACACACAAGAGCGGCTGTTTGACATCACAGAAACTAGATTTGTGATTTGTGTTTGAAATTACATGTTTTTCCTGCATTTTTTCTGCACTTTGTATTATGTGTCATGTTTTGGCACAATTATTAGTAGTTTACTGTAATGGCTGTCTCTTTGAGCAACTTAACATTTACAAGCATAACTATCATATAAAACGGAAGAACGCACTTACTCACAATATCAAATAAAATCTTATAAACATCTCATTAATCTATAATGACATACAGTACCATTATGTTACGTGAACCATTGTCTGGACTCAATTGCAATACATTGGACTAGCTGATAACTGGAGTGTTGGGCACAAAGCCAGGAATTAATGTGTGATTTTGGAAAGGTACTTTTGGAAGAGATTTGGGACGGCTTCATTCCGAGATCATGAGTGGAACAGGAGTGACACATGTCCTGAAGCAAAGAAAAACACAGATGTCGGTACAGCTGGGGAGGCTGGACACCAATTCCAAATAAGACAATGGGACATGTCTGTGTTTTTTCAGGTTGACAGTGAAAGGTTGATTCACAGGGAGTAAACAGGGGGAAAAAAAGGGAAAAAAAGGAAAAAAAGACAAGATATGGATATGTTGTGCTTGTCTAATTACTAACACTCACTGATGTGAAGTCTTTCGCTGCTTTCAAGGATTTATATATCTGCTTTTATAGGTTCCAAAAATAAGAATGGTCTTAGAGCTTAGATAGATTCAATTATTTGTCACTCTAACCCTTTTTCGCATAGTTAGGATCTAGGGTGAGAGTGCAGGGTCAGCCATAATGCAGCACCCCAGGAGCAGATAGGGTTAAGGGTCTTGCTCAAGGGCTCAACAGTGGCAGCTTGGTGGTGCTGGGGCTTGAACCCCCAACCTTCCAATTATTAACTCTGGGTCTTAACCGTTTGAGCCACAACTGCCTTGAAAATAATATTGTTATTCCAAAAATGTTATTATATAGCTATATAATTGTCTAATATGTTCACTGTTCACTTACTGTTCACTTACTTCTTACTTTCATTAAATGTTTGTTCTTGTTGTGGCTATGGTATCACTTACTTTATTTGTAATGGGGTAATAATGTGTACAAATATTTGAACATTTCCAAAACTCTACAAAGTTAAAAATAGAAGCTCAGTTGTCAAAGATCACTTCGCTAACACACCATGGCCTGTTAATCATCTACCTGGAAAAGAAGCCAATAACTTAAGGTATTTATGACTTTTAAACTGGAAGTTGTAAGCATTGTGTGAAATTTTGTCTCATAAAATACACCTACTCATGGGAAATTTGTACATTTTTAGAACAAAATGTCTTCCAAAAGTTTATATTATATATTTTTTTCAGATAGCTTTCGAATGACCTTGACCATGGAAAGGCCATGGTGTACATGCATAATGTCAGCTGTGTCATCACAAGTTCATCATGAGTGGGAGAAATGACTCTGTGTGTGTTTGCAAAGTTTACAAATAAGATTTAGCTAAAAAGTGTTAATTTCCCCTATGTACAGAGACTTTGGGACACCTTGTACTTTTTGACCTGAATAAGCTTTCGAGGAAAGTCCCAATTTTTCGAAGAATTGTTTACTTTCAGGGCTTTTATGTTTCAGCCAGAAATTTTTAACTCGGTACCATAACGGCCCCTGCGTGAAACCTCAGTTTACTAACACTGAACCTAGAGCACATTTTGAATGCTGTTGTATTAACAGCTGTCCTAGGGTATGAATTCTACATATGACTGGATCTTTTATTTATTTCCCCAAAATAATTTACTAAAGACTATCTCTTTAAAGCACACACTGCAAGTATGGTTTTTCTAGTTTTTCTTTTTTTTTTTTTATAACTGGATGCAGTGACTGGTTTGTATTAATGGAAGTCATGAATTTTTCACTTGTGCAAACTTGATGTGACGCTCAACAGTGTTTGCAGCCAGGTTGCAAGCATCAGCACAACAGTGTCTCTTTTGTTGCTCAGTTATAATTACAGAGTATCACCACACCCTGTAAAGCCCACTGTCTCACTTTGACCCTCACAGTGCTGTCACGGTCTGTCCCATTGCCTCTTGATTGTGGCTGGGCGTGGGGATGGTCGAGGTTAAGACTGGCTGCATTTGAGGTTTCCTTTTAACTCTGGGATTGTCAAGCTGGATGGAGTTAATGCAAACCCCCTGTCTCTCACTGAAACCAGTCCTAAGCAAGCACTCCCACTGGTTTTACCCGTACCTTTTAATTACCTATGGCACCAAACAATGGCAAATGCACAGAGGACCAAAGAGTAGTCTTGGCCAGAGGTACAATAAAGTTTCAACAGAAGTGGTTGTTCATTGCATTCGTACAATAGAGATGTCTGTGAAGTTTTCCAGTTCAAATAATTGAAAAGAAAACATGACTTTTTCTACTAGTTGTCAAGGTGCATACCCTATTATACATACACAAGTTACAATTACTCATTTTGGATATTGAAATCAAACTCAACTGGGATTAAAATAAAACAATAAGATAAAAAAAAAAAAGTTTTTACATGCTGGGGCTGGTACTTTTGTGATCCAAAGGTCTGCCCAGGCCCGTCCCACTGGAGCCAAGAGAGAGCTTTTGCCCTTGATCTCTCTGCTATAAATGATGTTTGAAGGCTGAGTTCAAATGTAGCACAATCATTTTTCCAGTGGGGTAATTGCTTTTAACACTTAATGAGACCACCCAGGACCTTGTGCTAACTTTAATTGTTACCATTCTGTTCTGTCTTCTCTCTAACTTGCCCTCTTTCTGTATCTACGTGCATGTACAGTAAATCTTACTCTCATTATACTCATGCAGTTATTACTGAATGTCTTGAATAGTTATAGACAAATAGGAACAGTTCCTTATCTATATGGTTCCAAAACATCGAATTACCATTAAAAGAAGAATCTAATTTTTCCTAAAAAAACAAACAACAACTGATATACAGGCTACGCAAACAAAATCTCTCAAGGCCAGAAAAGCATGTGGTTGGAATGGAAGTGTAGATGGTCTAAATTGCACAGTGATGAGCCACCGTGCATGATTCATATCTATTCTGAATATCTGTATCACACACACACAAACACTGCTAGAACAAATTACATTCTGTGGTTGCATATCTGATCTCCAAACTGAGCAGCTGTATATTGTATGGTTGTTCCACCATTAAAAATGTATTGTGTGTCTCATGGAATATTCTATTCCAGTTGGCTAATCGATGTGTCATGTTCAGAGAACTTGAAATGCCACTAATAACTCAATCTAATTAGACGTAATGGATTTTACGAGCAGATAGGAGCAGCACCAATGGCCTGCCTAGTGATCAAACAACTACTACGTGCATACAGTATAAGCAATGGAAAAACTCCCATTGTTCAGTGTTCTACAAAATTATAATTGAAAGTCATTTATGTAAGCAAAAGAAGGTGGATGAAGTATGTCAGCAATTGTACCTAATAATATTTAAATAAGCTCTCCAGAATGCTAGTAAAATAATAAATGTACTACTAAAAATGATGGCAGTAACACTCGAAGCAGTGGTGGATCAGTGACTAAACTAAGCTACAGTAGTAATCAGGAAACCGTGATTTAGAATCACAGAATGTACACAAACTTCTAGTAGGCTTCTGAGCATCCTGTATTCATATTTCTTTAAACATCTGATAACGAGTTAGACAAAAATGTACAGTAAGTAGAAATGGTTAAGGGAACTGAGACATGTTGTTGATATTTAGTTAACATATATACATTTTTAAATCTGGAGCTATTTAAAAAAGTGTGTCTATCACTCTCATTAGGTGCACAACATATAATTATTTGAAAGAATTAAACACTGTTCACTTTTTTCATTATTGGCTTCGGTAGGTCAACTATGATGACCTGAGTACCACTATATAACCTCATTTTATTGCATTCTTTCACTTTTAATTCGAATATTTGTAATTTGTGAACAAATTAACTTCGAGTAAATCTACATTGATCAACCATTACATTGAAATCACATATCATTAACACATTAATATTGATTATCATTTATATACCAGTAAACTGGTGACTGGAACACTCAAAAGCCAACCTGTCTGGTCAGATCCAATAGAAAAGTCAATGCAGTAAAAATCCCCGAAAAAAAGTAAATGCTGGCCATGATAGAAAGACACAAGAACACCCAATGCATTACAATTTGCCATGCATGGGACCCAGTAGAGGCTCCTAAGGCCAATGTCCAAATTCCACAGACCTCAATCTGATCAACAACCCAGGGGATATGGTGGATAAACAAGTCTGATCCACTCTGCAAACCACAGCACTACCCATATCCTGGTGCCAGACACCACTGCACACCCCCAGATACCCTGCAGAGCCATGCCCCAAGAGGCCAGAGCCACCAAAGTGGCACAAGCCAATGCCAGAAGACTTGGGCATAAGGCAGTGTACACCCTGGACTGGGTGCTAATCCATCACAAGGCACAAGGAGAACATGCAAACTGCATGTACACAGACCTGAGGCGGGAATCGAACCCCGGAGTTACCAAAAATCCCTATGTGCCATTGTGCCACCATAAAACACTTCATAAAGTATTTTACTTTCAATATGTACAATATCCCCCAATTTGACAGCTACAGCTATCAACTGGAAAGTCTAGTGCATTTTTTTTCTGAGACATGATGATCCAACCAATATCACTGTTTTTGAAAAGTCGTTTATGCTGTGTCACAGGGAGTCATAGTAAATTTTGAGAAAAGTATTAATTGGCTTCTTTTATCAACATTTACAATACACTGTTATATTCCATCCAATATATAATTCCTTTTACAGCCATTTAACACGTGATCATGAATAATGGTTGGCTGCAATGTCCTATGACGTTATTCCAATGTTCACTGCTGTAAGGGGAAGTTACATCGCTGAGGACCTCAACATTTTTTGCAACCTACATGTGCGCACCCGTCATATACTATAGGCAATTTTGAAATGCCAATCAGCCTACGGTGTATGTCTTCGGGTTGTTCGGGGAAAACTGCATACCTGGAAGACACCCACAAAGCATGGGGAGAATGCAAATTTGACATACGCAGCCCGGAGGTCCTGGAGGTGTGAAGCAACAGGGCTAACCACAAAGCCACCGTGAAACCCATACTATATAACGTTGTTCGTTATTCACTTCTAGTTTTAAAAATGTGTTCAAATTCAAGATGAATGAAACTATTGTTTCCTTAACTGCATTTTGCACTTCTTACAGAAGTGCTTACATGTGTCCATCAAAAAACATCCCCTTTCAAGCACAAATAGATCAAGTGTTTAGAATGCTATCAAGCCATACAAACAGCAATTGTTTTTACTGCATTGCATCCCAAACCGAGTCAAATTTGTAGAGATACTTCTTAAAATTCTGCAGGTTTGCATATATCAAAGAGAATGGGCTGCATTTAGTGTAAGGGGTGGAGGAGCATTCTTGACATGAAAAAGAAGGCCACGGCTTTGGGATGAGAGGGGTGGGTGTAAACCAGCCTGTAATTTGGGCTGCTTCTGCACACTTTGCATTCTGACTGCTTCCCAACCACTTTTCTAGCAGCCTTGCAGAACTCGCAACTGAGCCTGTGTGCAATGATTAGATGAGGCAGAGTGACGGCGGGTGATTTTGGGAAACCACTTGAGGGGAAAGAAAATCAGTTGAGGACATTGGTAAGCCTCTTACTGACTCGAGCCCTCCTATTTTTATTTCACAAGGCCACCACTCCCTTAAGTATAAATATAGTCATGCTGGACTAAAAATAGCCACTTATGGGGGGCTATTAATAGCTCCTAAGGCCTCAAAAATTTAGACTGCCAGAAGTTTTTAGAAATGAGGCATGAGTAATCGTTACTGGGAAAAGAAAAGTCCCACTGTTCCCTTTCTTGCTCTCTTTCTCTCGCTCTCTCTCACTCTGACTCCCCCTCCCAAGCTCAGTGTAAGAGGCTCCAGTATGCAGTCTACAAGTTCAGTTTCATTCTGCAAACGTAGCTGCTCATGAAGTCTTCTATTGTGCTTCAGTATGACGCCTCTGGGGCAGAGTCTGCATACACTCTCTTTCCACCACATTGGAGAGACTGGTGAAACACACTGCAAGCCATTGTCTGCCTGTAAAACATGGTGGATTTGGCGTACAAGAGCACTTATTATTATCAAACTTTGCCCACTCTATATAGGTCATATAATCCACTTAAGTGTCAAGGTTAACGTCACACCTTAAAATAAACATAACCAATCAAAGGATGGCTTTTTGTTATGGCTTCACATGTCCTAAGACACAGACTTCACAAAGGCCTTATGTTGGAGCACAATAGGCATGATCTTCAAAAGGATTGCTATGTCAATTATGTTGTCGCATAAAGCAAAGTGTGTGCAGATCAGCATAGGTAAATATGAGTCAGTATATGTTTTCTACAGAAAAATGTTTATCTTGAGTCAATAAATTCTGATAAATGCTTATTGTATTTACTGTGAAATTGCAATCAAGTAGTTTGGAACTGCTTAGTATTCTTTGAACTGTCTCTAAGCTGTTGTCATGACAAGCCATTTGCTGTTTTTCCGAGTAATCCTGCTATATCCAAATGCATTATTTAAAAGAAATTGGTAACACACACTGAACATTCATTTCAGTCATGACCTTGTTGAGGCTTGAACATCTGCTGACAACTAGTAACTGGTATGTTTAATTAGGCATGAGCTACTGGTTTATGGAAGTGAGATAAAGTCCCAACGATGCCTTGATTAAAGGCATCACATGGTGCACTGAAAGTGGAAGCATTATTTACAGTCTGTTCAATTCGGTTGAACGTGCAGAAGCATGGCACCAGTTCTACAGTTTTAAAGCAACCCAAACTGTGCACCCGTGCCTCCAGGACAACCTCAAAATTTGTATGAGAGCTTGGGCTGTAAAAGAGCCCGTTCTGTGGGTGTAAAATAGGAATCAGGCTCTATGCATATGAACCAGACTTCTTGTACCTGCCGACCTCAGGGTGGGAGTCAGACTGGAGCACAGAAATAGTAGCAGGCTGGGTGGCACACTCTCATTACAGATCACCCACAGATCAAGGCTTTATGAGCAGGAACGAGGTGGAAAAAAATCATCTGGAGCCAGGCAGAATGTCTCTATGTCTGTGCCTTTTTGTAAAGAAAGCATAAGCTGGTTGGTTTTTCTGGGAAGGGCCAGTGCTCCCTCCCACCCTCCACCCTTCTCTCTGTGCCTGCTTACCTAGATATTCCAAAGCTGTGTCTGAAACGACACCCTATCCTGTAAATAGAGCACAGTTTTGAGAATCATGTCTGGCAGCATAGTGGAGAATATCCAGAAAGCAGCATGATAGGTGCCTATACATTTACAACAGACAGTGTCCATGTGGATTATACACATGATGTTTTTTGCTGTTTGAATATAAATCTCACAGCAAATGTCGACTAGTACATTTTTTTATTCATAAATATTAAGGATTCTCTGCATCATTTCCTTAAAATTCCAGTTTGTTCTGATAATCTAGTTTGCTGAAACACAAGCTGAGCTGGTTAAACAGGTACACCATATTTGAAAGCTGTGATTTTCTAGCCTGTTGGTCTACCAGCTTGATCACCTTGACCTACATTTTGACAGCTGGTAGCATTAAAAAAAAACAAAAAAAAACAAACAGAAAACCAGTGAATATGTTGGGATTTCAGCCTGCTTGAAATGATCTGCAATGGTTCTACAAGCTTATTCACCAGAAGATAGCCAAGCCACTCACTCTTAGTTCACAGGGCCGTGAGAGGCATGGAGTCATGGAGTCCCAGGAGTCCCAGAGGCTTAGGGCATGAGGCAGGGTACACCCTGGACAGGATTTCGATCCATCATAGGGCACATACACACACTCACACTTTCATTCACACATTATGGGCAGTTTGGGAACGCCAATTAGCATAATCTGCATGTCTTGTGAGGAAATTGAGGAAACCGGAGCACATGCATAGGGAGAACATGCAACCTCCATGCACACAGACCCAAGTTGGGAATCGAACCCTCGACTGAGGAGGTGCAAGGCGACAGTGCTAACCACTGAGAAAAATGTAGTACATAACTGCAGTGCCTATTTAGTGCGGTAATGTGCTTATACTTGCAAATATTTTGCAATAAGATAACACTCCTCTTTCCAAGTTTCTTTGGAAGCAGTGGCCTGGAGGGATTGTAATATCAGTCATATTTACTGATATTTCTCTTGCGTGCATGGTCTTTGACCCAGTTTCTAATCTGAAGTATTATATCCAAGGTTTTAGGAGGAACAGTAAGCCATGGGCTTAGCGGGATACATTCTTGTGCTGCAATTCACATTATTCACTTCTTAATCACGACGACTGAATAAGGCTGTCTCGTGGGTTTCGAAACGCCTTTTGCTGAGGCACGCAGCATTTTTTCCCCCTTCGTTTCTTTTCCGCATTCCTGACATACCAGCTGGGTAACTGACAAACCGAGCTATTTTTGCCCTCGCATCCTAACTGAAACATCTGTTGAATGTGTGTTATGAATTTTCAGAGAAACGTTTCAGCCTTTCACACTCCTTAGTATTATGTGAGAGCGGTGACACTTGTCAAAATCATGCCATGAAGTATGCGATGATGATTATTCGCTGTGCACCGGTGCCATGCCTAAATCGGTTCATCTTACGCTTGTGTTTTTGTCCTTGTGCATTTTAATAGACGACCACATTGTTTTATTTTTTTGGTTTTCTGTTCGTGTCGGGGGAATCTCCACGAAGCATCTAAATTGCCCATATATGGTCAATGACGTTTCCGGAGATACCGATGCGTAATCGGTAATACAGCCACGTCAGAGGTGAAAGCAACACACATTTAGCTCAGGGAGTGCTTAGAAATAGACACGCTCCTACCACACGAGGGTAAAAATAATGGAATACAGCGTAAATGTTCCTGATTTGAGGATTTACCCTATTTCTGACAGCGTCGATGTAAATGACTTATAATAATTACTAATATAATTCAAACACTTGTGTGTAAGAACATCTTATCACGTACTGTACAAAGGCTATCTAAACCAAAGTACAAACTCTTAGCCAAGTATGTCATTGTTCTTATTTTTTTTATATAAAACATGTAATAAAGTAAGCAAGGTTATGATAAGTTGATTATAATGTTTGCGCATACAGTATGTTTGCAGTGGGCCACCAGTTAAAGCACAATGCACTGGGGAGTCCATCCAGCCCTTTTAATCTCCTGGACAATCCTTAATCTCCACAGCCACCTCAATCCTGTGACTACCTGTTGCCTTTGGGTTCATCTCAGCCACCCCATCCCCCATCCCAAATACACACACACACACACACACACACACACACACACACACACACAAAAAGCAGACCTTCTGAGTGAACCTTGGACCTTGAACCTCTGAAGCACCAACACTGCCTTGAGTACCACAGTTCCATCCAGACAGTGCACATGCTTATTATTCATTTATATTTCACACTGCATATCCTGTGTAGACTTGCACAGAACCTGGAGCCTATCCCAGAGAACTCCGGGCACAAGGGAGGGGATATCCAGCATGGGGTGCCAACCCATCCCAAACACACTCGCTCACACTACATGCAATTTGAAAATGCCTATCAGCCTACTACTTTGGGCTGTGTGGGAAAACCAGAGTATCTGGAGGAAACCTACAAAGCATGGGGAGTACATGCAAATTTCACTCACAGATCAGAGTCAAGATGGAAGTGCAAGACAACCTCCCCAATGAGTCACCATGCCCCTTTGCTGGCTTTATTAATTATTTTTAAATAAGATTTTGCCTTGGTAAGTGGAATTTTGTTTGTGTTCAACAATGACCTGCTAACCTGTACTCCTACATGTTAATTGCAGCAGACACTAATTTGGTCCAGACTGCTTATAGGATGATTTATCATCCAACAGTGTAAAGGCTCCAAGCAAAGAGTAAAAGAGCAAGTTTACTATAATTCTCAAGATGAATTTCGGATACAAACAATACAAGAACTCATGGAGAAATTATGTATATCCAACGTCTTCCAGACTAGAGAGTGTGCCAACGTAAACAGTCTTGTATGACCTCAGAAATGCCTGTTCCCTGAAGTGTAGTGATGCAACCGCAACGGATATGATGCGGATACCAGTAGATGAGGATGTGAACACTTTCGCTCAGCAAACAACGCAAACCATGTCCATTTGTTCTGTTTAAATAACCTGACACTTCCCTATTTGAGTAGTTGACTACCTGTCTCTGTGTGTGTGTGTGTGTGTGTGTGTGTGTGTGTGTGTGTGTGTGTGTGTGTGTGTGTGTGTGTGAGTTTGGTTGGGTGATGCATCAGAAGCTTTACTCACCACCACCCCTGCCCCCACACACACCATCCCCTCAATTCAAGACATAAGTCAGATGCTTCATTTTCACACAATAATTTATTGAAACAGCATTG
Organism: Leiocassis micropogon; assembly: GCA_028565275.1. NCBI lineage: Eukaryota > Metazoa > Chordata > Actinopteri > Siluriformes > Bagridae > Leiocassis > Leiocassis micropogon. The sequence continues at coordinate 19,643,642 of JAOVVA010000004.1, read as the reverse complement.
ACATTCACATGATGTTCAAAACACATATATTAATCTTTTTAGTATTGGGAATAAGTTAAAAAACATAAAAACATAGAAAAACAGCATTTCATAGTATCCATCCACATGTCTTCTAACACTGGCCTCTTTGCAGCCGTGAAAAGCAGCTGCATTCCACATGTATAGGTATAGTAGCATAGAGATATTAGTCCAACAAATGAGAAATTGCAATGTTAAGCAAGTCCAGCAGCAGTTGTCCTACAGCTAGGTTTCTACAATGCCGGACAGTCTCTCTCTCTCTCTCATTCTCTCTTATGATTTCTGTCCATGGTGCATGGGAAACCGATTGCGCGCGCTCCTACGCAGCGCGCATGCGAGCACTTAGTCCCCCTACATCGCGTGGTCCTACGGTTCTCTCTCTCTCCTCCTCCTCTTCATTCTCCACCACCGCAAAACAACGCTCCCTCACAGCGGAGGACGAAACTGGGCCGCGAAGCCCAACGAGGAACTTTCCTTTCTGTTTCCTCCTCCAGCGTCTTGGCTGAACAGTAGCTGACGCAGAGCGGGTAAAAAGAAAAAGCCCCCCTCGCCTCTTTCTTTCCTTCCGCTCCTCACAGAACCAGACATGGTTAGGTATGATTTTTTTTTCTTTCCGCGTGCGCTCGCGACATCTTTCAGCGCTCATGCAGTGACAGACAAGGCACCCACTGGTTCCTGCAGCGGATCTCATCGCAGTAATTTCCCACCTCCTTCAGCGCTTGGCATTTAAGTGGCTGGCACTGAGGATTCTGCAAAGAAAAAAAAATACAAACACCCATTAGGTAGGTGAAGAAGTTGCACAATCAGAAATCCTAATGCACGCAAAGATGCATGCGACTGCACTTGATGTTGATGCTTGATACTTACAGTGACCAAGATGCAGTGGAAATCTCTGGGCTCGCCGTTGTTATTGCTTTCCTGCGAACTTGGTTCTCCGATCACCTGCGCCAGGCGTCTCAGCCCGGACACGCGCAGGATGTTGATGTCGTTCTCGCAGCAGAAAGCTTGCAACAGAGTGAAATGAATCTGAAGCGCGATATCGTCCTCATCCTCCTCGTCCGTAGCCAGGACGCATAACACCACGCTGTCTGGATCTCTGTGACAGGCGGAAGAAAAAAAAATCAATCGGTTAACTTCGTCGTCAATAATGCACGTCTAAAAATTTATATGTAAGAATCAGGATAACTACTGACTGATCGATAGCGGAAAAGATACTTACACATTCATTAGTTTTGCAGATTCGTACACGCCAACAGTAAGGCAGTCCTGTCGCTGTGCTGCAACCAGCAGCTCCTCTAAGGCTTGACTCACAGCATCCATCCTGGAAAAACAAAATAATAATTTGCTAAGCACCTAGTGCACACTTTTGCAGTTGTAAGCTTAATGCACTTGTTAATGTTACTGTCTGTGCATGCAATGTCAATGAAGTTAATTCTTTAAAATGGTACTTACTTTTTCTCAGTAATGTTGCCTTTAACGACTTCTTCCAGAGTCATGATGTTGTCAAGTAAGCAAAAGTAGGCAAATCCAAACGCCTCAAGTGAAACTGCAAATGATAGATTCCGGTTAGAAAGCGTCTCCGAAACAGCGCGAGAGAAGAGTAATCCAAAGAAAGTGTCTCCGATTGCTTTAGTCCTGATTCGAGTCTCGCTCTGGTCGTGGTAAAGTTTCGTCTACCGGCTGAGAGCGAAACCCAAGCATTATATTTGCTCTAGAATGTAGGCGTGGTCTCATCCAACGCTCTCTCCTTCTATTGGTCTGGAAGCGACCGGGAACTTTCTATGCCTTTCTCGTCATTGGTGGTGTACAGATCCTCAAGCCTAGGCCCCACGTGGGCTGACTTGAAGTCTCCCCCCCACCCCCCGCCTTACCTATTGCAGTTCTGTAGTTGTTTATGTCATGATGGTTTTGGAATTTCCTGAGTTTCTCTTGTATTTTCGCATTGCTTTGAAAAAGAAAGAACTTGCATCATGTCAGCTATTTAACCAGAAATTAATTTGGAGGCTTATTCAGCTATTTTACCCATCCATACATAAATATACGTGGGCACACATAGGTCTTTACAGGTGAATAATGTACAATATATAGCAATTACTTATATAAAGGTTTTAATGAATGCATGTAAGCCTTCTTGCACTAGTTTAACTTCTGCAGAAGTTAAAGATATTGTCGTATTGTTTTCAGGTCTGGTTTTTGCATTTTGCGTAATGCACTGTTTTCATTCCCAGTCTGCGCCGGCATTCTAGAGGATGATCGGGTTTATCTACGTTACCTGGAACTTTCTTCACGCGCTGTTCCTGTTCCAGCTGGTCTAAATATAGGAGGCCGGTGCACTCCCAGCATGCTGGTGTTACTGCCTGCTTCTTTATGTACTTTAGCTATTGCATGACTGGCCTCCCAAAAACTGTTTACAGGGTCAACTAATAGGGGCATTTATTTATTGATTTTAATGGGGCTTTAAAATGTGCACAAAAGACTTCTTCTTAACACCCACCAGTTATTTGCTCTACTCTATTATACTCTCTAATAATCTCAGAGGGCAAGTGATTCATGCATACCCCATGCTTTACCACCATGGTGAAACAAATGCCTTTGTCCTTAGCCTTTAGCCACTGCTTGGAAATACAAGCACACATGTACACACACACACACCTTACCCAAGCTTTGTTACCTAACTCAAATTACTAGGCCCAATGACGCCCCTTAGTGGATGAGCACATTGAGTTTAGACAGCGCAGCCCTATTTATACAATACTCATGCACAAATACTGCAGTGCATGATCTGCTACCGTCACCAGGCGGTGAGAAAACGTAACTGCATCCTTGCATACATTAACCATTTATACCAAATGTAGAATATAATGAAATGAAATGAAATATTTAGTAATTAAATAAAGTAAAATAAAATAATGCATTGTAAAATTAAAATCTATGTGATAAGGTGGCGGTAAATGTACAACAAACATACAAACAAGGAAACACGCAACTACATTCCAAGAGGTTGAAATTTAAGCCAGGTAATGCCACCTGCCGGGGAAGAAATGTAATTGTATCAGAATTGATATTTAATATGACTAATAAGCACGGAATATATAAATAAATAAAATAAACATTTAAATTATTAACCAGATCTGTAATTGATTATACTTATAATTATCACTATTAATTATTTTTTTTTCTTTTTTAAGTTCTTTCTCTGTGTGTGTGTGTGGTTTACGATGAGCAGACCACCTCTTTCCTTGATGGGATTGCATTAGTGAGTAACGCTTATTTGACACCCCAGCCTACAAAAACGTAATATACAGGAAGCACTTTGCATGAGAGCCGGATGGGGAAAAGGCTCGACGTTTTCCCCTCATGTTAAGACGATGGTCACGCTGCCACCATTGTCCTCTGGGGAACCCCTGCAGCTGGAATAAGCACCATTACACACAACTAGAAGGCAGCCGTGGCTTAAACACGACAAATACCACATTTATACCTATATTAGGCCTGGCTTGATATTTATGGAAACAAAGTATTAGCTACACATTGCATTAACATTCAGCCTATATTAGTCTATTAAGCTCTTTCTTAGCTGTACCTGATGACAAATTACCTCGACTGGCTCTTTTTATCTTGTTTTAAGTTAGACGTACATGGTGTAGGGTGTTTAAGAAACACTTCTTCCCCAAGATGCTGCTTATTCACTGAACATCTAGGACTGTGAATATAGTTTTTCGTTTGTTTGTTTGTTTTCAATATTCTTCTTCATCTTCTTTTTTTCCCCCTGACAATACCTGTTTGCACTGCTTGCATCATCCATGTCCTACTGCACATATTTTCCACGGTATATATTGTTATATTTATATTTGAGTTCAATTATGTTTGTTGATCCTTACATTCTCTTTATTGCTGCTGGCCTCTGAGAGCTACCAGAATTTGGTTGTATTACTAAAATGACAATAAAGTCTCTTTATCTTTATGTACTGATTAGCCATAACCTGCCTAGTATTGAGTATTGAGCTGCTGTTCCCTGAAAGCTACCAAACAAATTTCGTTGTATTACTGCAATGACAATGAAGTATCTTTATATTTACTTGTATCTCTTTATATACATACATATACATATAACCTCAAGAGTGTTATATATGTGTGTGTGTGTGTGTGTATATATATATATATATAGGTATAGTAGCATAGAGATATTAGTCCAACAAATGAGAAATTGCAATGTTAAGCAAGTCCAGCAGCAGTTGTCCTACAGCTAGGTTTCTACAATGCCGGACAGTCTCTCTCTCTCTCTCATTCTCTCTTATGATTTCTGTCCATGGTGCATGGGAAACCGATTGCGCGCGCTCCTAATTAATTGTATATATATATATATACAATATATATATACAATTAATTAATTAAATAATGTATTTGTTTTGAGGTTGATTAAACATTTTCTGAATAGTTTTACCCACACTGTAGCTCATAATATCGAAAAGTCTTCCCTGCTTAGGAAAAAAAGTCATCAGTTTTGAAAGCTGAAAGAATCGGCTCTTTCGGCTGAGTTCATACAAATGATCCGACTCACTGAAATGAACCGAACGCCCATCACTACTTAACGTCGTTCTGTGAATCGCCCAATAGTCGCTTTCTATCAATTCTGACGTAAGAACGTTTAAAAATCAGCGCAGTAAAGCGGTTCACCTGGCTCCAGGTTTCCCGCGGAGAGACAGGACAAGTGGCCAGAGCAGGCAGGCAGGAAAACTCAACTGTCCTTATTTCAACTTCAGTTATAATACAGCAAACTAAATAATCTACTCTTTTACAGGCTGCTCAGGCTTTTGTATATTATGACTGAACCCCTGTGTCTTCAGCATGTCTTCTCCCATCTTTACCGACATCTTTCACTGTAAAGAGAGCGTGCTCTTGAAAGGTTTATCCTCCTACACGGACGATGGCCTGAATGATAGTCTGGACGGGTAAGACTTAAATCTATGGGTCATTCTACAAAAGTGGTGGAAAATGTTGTCACTTAGTTTTGCTGATACCAAAATCATTAAAATTAACATAACATGCACATTCATTGTATATGTTCAGAAAATATAGCATGTACCTCCAATCATGAAACACATTTTTTAAATATAATATTCAACATTTAATTGTAGCATTTTTTTAAAAGGCAAAGATCAAAGAAATACATTCACTATGATCCAAAACTTGCAGTTGGACCACATGCTTTTCATCTAAAGATATCATTTACATGAAATGAATCTAATTCACAATAACATCAATGTCTTGTAAAATAAGTTAAACACAAAAAAAAAACTAATTCATATTTTTCATATTATTAATAATAGTCACAACAAACTGTCATTGGTGTTACTGTCACACAGTTTATTTTGAAATGCATTTTGAAAGTTTTCCTGCGTCAGAGGTAACTAGATGAAGAGCACTGGACAAATGCATATGGTATGTCGGATGTCTCTCTTCATTTCTTTAGAAATGTCTTTATTTTAAGCAAAGTTTTTAAGTCTGTCATTGTCATTTTGTAAAAGGCTATGATTTTTCTCCAAATTGCCATCGGTGTACCATCATTGGTGTAAATGCATAAAATAAACATGCCTTAAGCTCTTATTTATGTAGATTCATAAGGTTTTTAAAAGTAAGTTTAAAGAAGTTCTAGGTGTGAAAGAAATTAATTTTGGGAGATTTTTCGACCCAAATTCCACCTTTTCTGTAGAATGACAATACTCTGGGGCTCACTCGCAGTGGTGATGGTAAGGTTACATCAAACAATAATCGTATCTACCAGTTGGTATATATTCAAGTCACAAATGAAGACTACTGGGTTGCAGGAGCTCAGCAGAACTGACTGATGTGTTTGAAGAGGAAGGGTGTGAAGGTGAGGATTGGACTCCACCACCAAGCGAGCTGCGATGCAAAATAGCTGCCCAGCTTGAGTATTACCTCTCTGATGAAAATCTCGAGGCTGATGCCTTCCTTTTAAAACATGTCCAGAGAAACAAGATGGGTTATGTCAGCCTGAAGTTGTTGACCTCGTTCAAAAAGGTGAGTCTGCAAAAATTTGTATCCAGTTGGGATAAAATAATTAACAGTACTCTTTAAGGTTTTAAGTAGAACTTGAGTGGATTGTGCTAGCCTATTGGACACGGTTCCGAGTTGAACCTCTTGATTAAAGCTAAGAACACATGGGGAGCCTTTTTTTAATTATTATTATTTTTCTAAATTAGAGGTGGTAGAAGATTATAGTGGCTGGACTTTCCCTGTTGCTGAAATGACAATATACTTATTGACAACTTGCACATTTATCTCAATTCACTTTCCTGTCTTGGCAGATACGGGATCTGACACGTGATTGGCGCACTACCCTGGCTGCTGCCAAATCCTCTCAGCACCTGGAGGTGAATGACCTGGGGACCAAGGTACGACGGAGAGCACCGATCCCTGACCGGCTGCTCTGCATCCCTACAACAAAGCTACTGCTGGTTTGGAATTTCCTACCCAATGGCAGTTCATCCAAGTTTGAAGACAGCAGGCCATCTAAAACTGAGCAGCAAGGGATCATGGAGACTGCCATGCACATGTTTGGATCACACGGCACAATCACTTCTCTTCGTATACTCCGCCCAGGAAAAGAGATCCCTGCTGAGCTCAAACGCTATGCCAAAAAACATGCTGAGCTTGGCCGAAACCTGTGTGCTGTGGTTGAATACGAGTACTTGGATGGGGTACGCAAGGCATATGAAATCTTGAAAGCCCAGGAACAGGCACAGAATGGTAAAGGTATCAGAGTGGTACTCCTCGGGAGCCGGGGAACACGGAAGCAAGGGAGCAGCCACGGCCGGGTAGAGGATGAGTCAGAGGAGGGCATTGACGATGTCTCAACCAAACGCAACCGGAAATCTAAAAAGCATTTATACTGTCTGGACGATTCAGTTTTGTACAGTTCATCAGAGTCGGACTTCGCTCCAGCTTCACCACGCCCTAACCGCAGAGTCTCTCGCCCCCAGGCTCAGTATGGTAGCCCCCTGGCTATCCCTCGGGTTTCAATTTCCCATTCCGACCCCTATCGAAACCCTCTCAGTAGCCCGGTAGGCAGTCCTCTATTGCCGCACAAGCTTTTTCCTGGAGGTCATGCTGCCTCGCCACTAGCCACTTCTCCATTAAGTAGCACTCCGACTTTGGCCTGTCAATCATCATACAACAGAAGCAAGTTCTCATGGGATTTCTCACAGGACAGCATGGGCTATGGAGGGAGTCCATGGGTCCAACGGCGCAAAAATGCTGCCCAGGCTTTTTATCCAGAGAAAAGCTGCCCCTTGTCCCAAGATCAGATAAAGGGAGCCATCAGTGTGCTTGTGGTGCGTCAGCCATTGGGCCCTGATGGCACTAAAGGTTTTCATAATTGTATTGGAAGAGGAAGAGTGCTGCTGCCATAGTGATGTGCTGGTGGATCTCTGAAGTACACTTGAGTTGATCTGCTGAGCAAAATTTTATTTAAACTAGTGTTAAGTACTATTGCCCATGTCCATGGATAAAGAGTATTCCTTTATAGTATAATTGTTTTGTATCAATGAATAAATAAAGGTTGAACTGTTATTGTTGCATGCTGCAAATTATTTGAAATATGTTCTTAAACACTAGTTTAAGCGATGTTCAGTCCAAGTTTTATGTAACGGGTTTGATTTTTGTTGCAAAAATCTGTATACCAGTTTGAAGACTCACTTGATCATCATGTAGAATGCATTTGCTTTTTCTTCCCCTGAAAACAGCACTTTAACAAGCCAGTACAGAATAGCAAAATAGTTTAGTTTATTAATGTAGAATAAATAATCCCATAGACCAAGTGATCACATTTGAGGCACCAATTAACTTTGTAGAAAATAAAAGGTAATGCACACATGCCCTGATTACACTAGCACTGTGCCATAATGCAATAGCACACTTTACCTTTGCATAAAACAGTAAGATATTTAACAGATTAAATTTTTTTTTCTATCTGTAATGTTCCAAATAGGACAGCTTGTAGTTAGAATATGTGCAACATTTACCCACTTGAATGTCATTTTTTTTGATGAATGAATGAAAAACCATACAGTGAGATGAAACCATTCCTGAATGCTTGCATGAGTTCAGCCTAAAATGATTAATAATAAATTATGTCACATGTACCATACAGCACAGTGAAATTATTTTTCGCATTTCCCTGTTAGGAAGCAGGGTCAGCCAACTTACAGCGCCCCTGGAGCAGATAGGGTTAAGAGTTCAACAGTGGCAACTTGCTGGGGCTTGAAACCCCGGCCTTCTGATCAGTAACCCAGTAAGTCACAGCCTTAACCGTTTGAGCCAAATTACCATGTAACTGAAAATAAAATGGATTTTTCTCTTACCTGATTGCTTGTAAAATAGCAACATGGGTATTACAATTACAGTAAATTAAAAAATAAAGCATTAAGAAACTGACTAAAGATTTGCAACCAACTCTATCTTATTGACCCATCTCAATGCATCAGTAATCTCTGTATTTGTATAAAAAAATGCTAGTGCCACAGAATCAAACAGGATGAGACACTACAGGATAAAGGTCATGTACACTACAGGTGAGGCATCTCATGTTCTTGTCTTGCTGAATGATGGTTCTTAAATAATTGTGGTTAAAAAAAAAAAGATAAACCTGGCAAGTTTAATTACATTACTTAGTAATTTTAAAGGTTTAGAAATTAGTCAATGAGGTGAAAACCTAGTGAATAATTGTCTTAGGACGTTCACATTTCAACCAGCTTTACAGAGATAATGTCATGGGAGCACCTGACTAAATTATACCTATGGTATTGTTCAAAAAAAAAAAAAACCATCAAAACTTGCCAGTGTTTCTCATATTGGACAAACTTCCACATCTGCTCTACCGAAGACACAAAATACGAAAACAAGATAAGTTCATTCTTCTTTTCATACTGTCGTTCCGAACATTACACCCTCTAGCTCCGGATCGTCCATGTCATCCTCGCTGAGAGAAAAGTCTTTGTGATTGGACAGTCCACATGGGCTGCAGTTAGACTCTCCATCCGTGAGCGAAGTGTCTGCTGTGGCATTCACTAAGTCAATAACAGGACCCATTCTCTCCACCTCAGCCATCTGAGCCAGCATGCTGTCTAACAGAGGACGGCTTTTGCAGATGTTGTCCAACAGCTGGCAGCGGTGCTGCAACTGCCCAATGAGGGAATCTTTATCCTTCACTATGTGCTGAAGTTTCTGAATGGATTCCTCTGACTGGCAAAGCTTCTCATGGAGGTAGGAAATCTCCCTTGAAAACAGATTAGGAGAAAAATACTTAATCAAATTTGTCTTGAATATGTTGAATACGTCTTGTATATTGAGAACATTTCACTTTATATAAATTAGATACATTTCTTTTTATTTCAGACTGATGATGACTTAAAAACTAACAATAAAAGAAATAAAAGAACATTGATTGACTTTTTTTTTGGTGTCATCTGAAGTTAGAGTAAGCTATTAAATTTGGCCCAGAACAATCATCATATCATCAAGCATATCATCAGTTCTGATATATTAAGAAATATGCCATGTTCTTCTTTGAGCATATGATGTAATTTTTAAATAAAATATTGCCTATGGATTAAGACTTTCAAGCCACCCTGCATTTATATCACATGGGTACCATGTTAACCTAAGAATTACACAGACATCATGGTGAGATATCAGTAAACACCCCTGGCATATCATATCGCTCAGGGGAATCGATTCAGTGATTTTTTTCTTTTTCAGTGACAATTCATCTACCTATTTACCTATTTTACAGTAAACGTGCTGGCGACTTTGTTCACGTAAAATTTAATTGCACACTCATAAGTGCGTTTAAAATAATGTACAACGCCATCTGTTAAATTTTGAGAAGAACTACTGATTTTGATGACCATGGTAGATTTTTTTGATGATATAAGGGCGGTTTCCATGTAAAATTCAAATTAGCACCGGACCGATTGCAATGAACAAAGCCTGTATGTTACAACAAGCGCGGCCAAATACACTGTTGAAAACCGCATTAAAATTCGTTCAGTAATTTGTTACGTAATGCATGCAAAAACAGACAGACAGAAATTTCAAAAACCATCTTGATGTGTTATATTACTCATCTTATTTTTGCACAAATAACTTCAATGTACATACAAACAAACTTTACAGTTATTACAGTATATGTTTAGATTTGAGGTGGTGAAATGTTGACATTCCTCTGTAATCCTGTAAAGTTTGTTTAGGATAAAAAAAAACTAAAAAAAAAACTATGTCTATATATATATATATATATATATATATATATATATATATACACACAGTATATAGACGGGCCTAAAAAAATTAATCAACAATTCAACATAAAAAAATTGTCTTTCTGGAGGTCTTAACATGCTAAAAAAGTCTTGAATATCAGCACACGGGTGTCTGCTGCCATTAGAAGACCGGAGAGTCAGGGAGAATCTCCTTCACAGAAGATTTTACTTCATAGCTCATACACACTTGCACGTATGCATGTCAAACTCTGTACACACTTAGATCTCATTGAGCTAAATAATTTTCATAACAGAAAGACACAGCCATGACAATGCTTTAAAATACTGTGTGAATTCATATTCAGTGACATCCGCACCCGGAACTTTTTAGAGGTCTTAGCGTGCTCAAAAGGCACACAGGTTGTGCGGTGTGCCTGGGCGACAATGGCATAGGTGCTTGGTTTACTGCATAGCTCATACAAACTTATACGTATTGCTCGTATGTAAACTACTAGATCTCATTGAGCTAAACAATATTTACTAGGAAGTCAGTTATTTTGGGTTGTTTGCACCCAATGGATTTTGACATACTCTTCCTTGGGGATTTGTTCGATCCCAGTCAAACCAGGCCCCTATGATCTCAAAACATTGGGATTCAAAATTTTGATATTTTAAATGGTTTAGCCATGGCAAGGCCTTAAACTTGTGGCAAAAAAATGGCAAAGAACTTTATATACTCAGCAAAAAAAGAAACGTCCTCTGACTTTCAACTGTTTTTACTTTCAGTAAACTTAATGTGTAAAT
>JAOVVA010000004.1:19600128-19622832 GCA_028565275.1 Leiocassis micropogon | reverse complement strand
CAAAACCTACCTCTGCCGCAGACGAGAAGTTCATTTAGAGTTATCAGCCTGAAAAATGACCAATTAACAGCACCTCATATTAGAGGCGTTATGAAGTCTTTACAGAGCATAAGTAGCAGACACATCTCACCATTAACTATTCAAAGGAGATTAATGCATTTTTTTGGACGCCTTCAGCATTCCTTTACAATGTAGAAAGAAATAAAAATCAGGAATGATCATGGAGTTGAAGTGACCCCAAACTTTTGAACGGTACTGTGTATAAATATAATATAATATAATGACAAGTGTTAAATGTAAAAAGTATAACATTGCCCACTATGTTTGCAAAGTTTCCCATTGTGATTTCACTGCCCATAGTTATGACAATGGTTGGTTAAAAAAAGGGTCAAAATTATTGGCCTCCATCAAACATGCAACACAACTTAGAATATTTTGGAAATTAAGTTATTGACCTGTTTAAAACATTATTAAAACCTGGAAGCATAATGCTGAACCATCACCTTCATAGAAGTAATGTAGTTGAATCATGAATGGAGATCACTTAAACACTTAACTGCATAGTAAGAACAATAAAAACACCAGTAAAAAACATAGCTATTTTTAATAGTGAAAGGAAGAGCATTTCCGCACACACACACAATGTAATGAGAACTTACAGGATTGGGACTAACCATCTGTGTAGCTTAAGAAAACCACTTGTTAGTGAGACTACTAAGAAAAAAGGCTTCAGTCTGTTAGTGAGCATAAGGAGTGGACTTTGAAGCAATGGAAAAAGGTCATGTGTTTTGATTCAGAATTATAAGGCAAGCGCATGAAGTGATTCACAAGCCTCTGAAGGCAGTGTTGTGATGTGGGGTTGAATGTTGATGACCTGAATGTACTGACTGACCAGGTTATCACATTTATGCATTTTTGTTTTCTCTGTTAGCATGGGCAATATTTCAGGACTCAAATTGTGAAAGAGTGGTTCTGGGAGCTTGAGCAATCATTTTCAAACATGAATAAGCCAGCTAGCACATTGCACATTATAATTAAAACTAATGGTGGTCAAAATAAATATCAGTATGTGTGCAACTTTTTTTCTTACCAGGGAGTGTACAAGACACAGGAATAATCTGCTAGTTTCATTAGTACTTCAGCTTAATAAGCAGCAGAAATAAATGTACACAATACTGCACAAAGTTTTGCTGGTGTTAAACTATATACAACTCTTGTTTGTGATAATTTCAGCATCTCTTGGGGCAATATTTGGTGTCACCACCTGCCTGAGTGCGCATATCAGGGACGCTCCTGATGATCCCACTAACTACTTCATCGGTGGATGTGCATCAGGAGCCTTTCTTGGGGCTCGAAGTGAGTATATTGGACATTCTTTTTGTCAAAAATGTCAAATCTGTTTGTTAATTAAGGAAACACAGTCTTTATTAATGATGCCCAGTAAGACTAAGACATGTGTGCTAATGTGCTGTTTTTTTTTCCTTCTTTTTTTTACCTGTTCACTGTAATAGCTCGCAGTGTAATGATAGGAACAACCGGTTGCATGGGGCTGGGGATCGTCGCCATGCTCACTAAAGTCGGGAAGAAGGAGGGCTGGAGGTTATATGGAGAACCCAGACTGTAAAACTTTAACTGTTGTTGTGTTCATATTGTATATTGCTGAAATAAATCTTTATGAAAGGGGAAAAAATGTTGTTAATGCTTGAATACAAGTTATGCATTATACTCAAAGCAAAAGTTTACATAACCCTACATCAGTGCACAACGAATCCACCTTGACCAGGATAGGTTACTGAAGGTGAAGTGCACTGAAATAATAACTGATGATTACTGTAATAAGATCTAGTAAAAATCTTCTTTCAGAAATGTTTTTAATCCTGAAAAAGGGTTACAATTTTTTATATTTGGCTGTATATTAAAATAGATTTCAACAGGGTTTTTGCTGAGCTGTAGTGTAAGTGTGCTCTAATTCATAATGCAATGCCAGTGTATTTTTAGGTTGGTAATACAGTATAATACCTTACACCTGTGCTACTCTTTGGCAACTTTCTGTGTCTTGGCCTAGAACATGGGTTCCTATTCCTGGTCTTGGAACATTTTTAATGCTTTCTCTACTCAAAAACACATGATTAAACTTCAATTAGAACTTGGTACGGTATTTGGATGATCAGCTGAAGACGATGTGGTTGGAAAAAAGTAAACGCTAAAATGGCCAGTAAAGGGGAACCTCCTGGACTGTAGGAATTTGTGTATAGAAGCTGATTTAACAATTTGATTATTTCTGAGTCTGGCCACAGGGTGGAGCTGTTCATTAACACCGAGTCACAGGTCTACCTACTCATCATTTTCAACAGTTTGGTAAAGAAAATTTTTAGTAAAAAGTTGGAGTTTAATAAGTTAAACATAACATAAGTTACTTTTAACCCCTACCTCTGTGCATTCTTGAATTCTTGAAAACATCTGCCAAATCGAAAGGTTTGTAATTACATCATATATTAAAGTTATTTAGATTTTTTACACCTGAGTCTAATCTAACTGCCCTCATTCCATTCATATGCACTCATTCATTTCAGGGTGGTCTGGCATGCATTTGGTTTTGTGTTGATTGAGAACTGCTCTGCTCTGCTGCCTCCAAGCAGCTCTCTTCAGATCTCAAATCCGAATAAAGCCTTCACTCTATTATCAATCAGTTAGAGAAATTGCCAAGGTGCTAGGTTTTTATTGTCGTGCGATTGAACTCCCTGGACCACATTTACAGGCAATTATTGCAACATTCACAGAGAAGGCTTTAAAACTGATTTAATGAATGCAAGAAACAGCTGCTAGCTGCATCGCTTCATCAGCTGCAGAAGGAGGGCTTTTAGGGTTTTAGACATAATGTCTTATAAAGAACAACATATAGTGAGGTGGGAAAACATGAGTTCAAGCACTTCGACTAATGCAGACATTAAATGTTGCGGTAATGAGTGTTAGTATGTTTTATTAGCAGAACATACTCTCATTTCCAATGAGCTGCTGACCAAATAATTTATGCAGGTTTAAGTTATTCTAATTATTATAATATCATGGTTTATGGTCCATTTAGTTTTTTTTTTTTTTTATCAAAATGTTGACTTTGTTTAACTAGTACAGACTATAAGTAATTTTTCAATGTATAAGAAATTAACCTAAAGTTTGTCATTGTTTATGGGAATTGACATTTATTAGGGCTATCTGTCCAAATCAGAGATTTATATTGTTTTGGACAGTATAACAACTGGATATTTATGATGAAATATCACGCATGATATGAGTCTGTGTTCTGTTTTTCCACTGAAGTCTCATTTATTAAATGATGAGTTGAACCAGGTGTGTTTGAGCTGGAAAGGATCTCTAAACTGTGCAGGACTTTACACCATGCATTACTGGCGTAAATGTTCTATCTTGTTGTACATGTCAGCATTTTTCCAAAGTTGTCAAAGTCTGAATGAAACACGATTCGGTTGAGCAAATCCAATTTGTTCCTCCACACAGAAAAATGGGCTTGGTACTTGCTTAAGAAAAGCAGGTTAATCCCAGAACCAGTGGAGGAAGTGCTTATTACAGATTTAGTGTATAAAGTTACAACCTTATCTTCAGTATCTGCTTTATTTTGATCATGGTGATGGTGAAACTGGAGATAATCCCAGGAACACTGGGCACAATGCAGAAGAAAACATCATTTCAGTTTAGAAACAAAAATATAGGCAGAACATGCAGAAGTCTGTTTAAACAGAAACCTGAGATCTGGATTTAACCCAGGAGCTGTAAGTCAGAAACGTTACCCACTGCACCACCACCCTGCCCAAAGCTTCAAAATTCTTAACCCAGATTTTTCTACAAGTATATAATGTTATAAATTGTGAGCTATATGTTTAGAAAAGGGATACTTTAAAAGTTAAGAACCATCTCCGATAAAACCTCAATTTCTGCAAAGAACCTGTACAAGCCAGATTTATCATGTTTTTTTTTTTTTGTTGGTTGTTTGTTTAGATTTTTCCTAAGAAATAAGACTTGCGTAAATCTGAAAGAAAGATTTGCTACACCTATAGCCTCTGAGTTTCCTTTCAACCTCAGGATCTTTATTTCTCTAAAGAATTCCTGAAGTATTGGATTCTGTATAAAATAATCCGCTGACTTTTGTATAACGTATTGATCCTGTACCGTGACTCCTGACTTCTCCCATTCTAACGAGTCGGCATGTATAAAGCAGCTGATGTGGACTTTCTCCTTGACTTACTTCCTTAATTGATTAGCTGTTTTGCTTTGCTTTCACAAGTAAGCATTAGCAGCCGTAGTGCTAGCTGCTGTGTCCCATTATTTATTATGACTGGTGGTAAATGTTGTGCTGGTCTTTAATTAGCATATAGTCTAACTTCAAGCTGCTATGTGTGTGTGTATTCTCTGATTGTGAATAAGCATTGATCCACATTGTGAATTCAGGTGCATTGAGGAGTTTTTGAACATTTAATTAACATTTGTTATCAGGGTGGGCATAAGACTCCTCAAGATCAAGACAAGATCAGTTCCATATTCATTTCAACACATCTTGGATATCAGTGTTTGTTGAAAAGTTTTCTGAACAATGAACAACACACTGATAATCCATTCCAAATAAATGTTCATTCAGAAGAACATCTTCTTCATTACATATCATAACAGTGCAGGCAGCAGGACTATGCAACCTTTAATATTGTTTAACACACAGATGGAGTGGTTGCTAGAAAGTAATGAACAAGAGGTTAGTTTTTATGATGCATTTATTCTGGTCTTTCAAAAAATGTCTTCCTGTATGTAAAGGTAAGTGTTGACATGTATACCCCTAATGAGATGCATACATGCAGCTTGCTATTGGATTGAGATCTGGTGACTGGAGAGAATTTTGAGTACAGTGAACTCATTGTCATGTTCAAGAAACCTGTTTGAGATGATTTTAGCTTTGTGTTATGTTATCTTGTGGTCAAAAAGGGATGGACATTGTCAGAGACAATACTCACTCACTCATCTTCTATACCGCTTTATCCTGTATTCAGGGTCACGGGGACCTGGAGCCTATCCCAGGAGGCTTAGGGCACAAGGCAGGGTACACCCTGGACAGGGTGCCAATCCATCGCAGGGCACACACACATCCACACACTCACACACCCATTCACACACTATGGCCAATTTGGGAATGCCAATTAGCCCAACCTGCATATCTTCGGACTGTGGGAGGAAACCAGAGGAAACTCACCAAGCACGGGGAGAACATGCAAACTCCTTGCACACAGACGGGAATCGAACCCAGACCTTGGAGGTGCAAGGCGACAGTGCTAACCACTACACCACCGTGCCG
This sequence comes from Leiocassis micropogon, assembly GCA_028565275.1. Lineage (NCBI taxonomy): Eukaryota > Metazoa > Chordata > Actinopteri > Siluriformes > Bagridae > Leiocassis > Leiocassis micropogon. Next base: position 19,617,479 of record JAOVVA010000004.1, on the reverse strand, counting down.
CCTAGAAACAATACTCAGGTAAGCTAAATTAACCTAAGAGGCCCAAAATGTTCAAGAAAATCTTTTTTACATCATTACATCACCACCAGCAGCCTGAACTGCTGACATAAGGCAAGATGGATCTATGCTTTAATGTTGGTTACACCAAATTCTGTCCCTTCCATCAATGTTGCTGCAGAAATCAAGACTCATCAGACCATGTAATGCTTTTTCAGTCTTCTATTGTTCAATTTTGGTCAGCTCATGCGAATTGTAGCCTTAGTTTCCTGTTCTTAGCTGACAGGAGAGGCACCGGTGTGGCCTTCTGCTGATATAGGTTACCTGCTTCAAGGTTTGACATGTTGTGCATTCAGAGATGCCCTTCAGCGTATCTAAGTTGTAACGATCTGTTATTTGAGTTATGATTGCCTTTCTGTCAGCTCAAACCATTCTGGCCATTCTCCTCTGACCCCTGACATCAACAAGGCATTTTCACCTCAAGAACTTCCACTCACTGAATATGTTCTCTATTTCAGACCATTCAGACCATCTGTAAACCCTAGAGGTGGTTGTGCATGAAAATTTCAGTAGATCAGTGAGAGAATTAGTACTACTCAGACAATCACAATCATGCTACGTTCAGAGTCACTTTAATTTCAGATTGGACTTCAGCAGAATGTCAGCATTTACTGTAGGCATACAGACCATGTCTGCATTGAGTTGTTGCCATGTCATTGGCTGATTAGATATCTGCATTAATGAGCAGTTGAACAATTGTACCTAAAGAAGTGTCCAGCGCGTGTGCAAATATACATAGTAAATTATTTCCATGTACTAAACTAATCTTCAACTGTTAAGTAAGTCTTATACAATCAGAGGTAAGTCAAAACTGCATGTAATAGAGCTTAAAAGAATAAGCTTCCAAACCACGAGATTCCCGCCACTGAATAATTTACATAGTGCTGAGCCACGGGAATCCAATCCACTGCAGCCAAACTTCTCACACACTGAGATTTGGCTGCTTGCAATATCAGTCATACACACATCCTGACACACAGGAAAAAAATTAATGCAAAAGAAGTCAGCAAAAATACGTAAAAGGGGCAATGTGCTGACCTTCATGAGTGATATGTTGTTTAAAAGGCTTGTCTTCACAGACAAGATGGAACATTGTATAGTAGCCCATAAGCTGTCCCAGAGGAAAACTCCCGCTTTAGCTATGTGCCTTCACAGCAGTGTGCCATTTGAGGAGAGATGATGACAGACACACAATTTATGCTTTAATTTTTTTCCCCTGACCGATTTATAGGAGCGTTTCTCTTGTAGACTAAATCTATTGCCAAGTTACTGCGGTAGAACTGAGAGTGTTTAATATCATGTGTTGTGGAAAAAATACCTGTAAATTCATGCAGTGTTTACTTACCTAACAAAAGCCAGGCTAGTTGTAATTTCTATAACACAGAGTGTTCAGTCCAATGAAATACTTTATATACAGCAGCCCACAATACTGCTTACAATACTGCCAGGTACTGTATCCAAAGAATCTGCAGGGGATGAACAAAAAAAAACTATATATATATATTTATTATTTATCAGCATTTATATGAAAGCTGCTTTCTGAACACACAAACAGATGTATAACCTGCAAAACAGATGAACATACGGCAGTTCATCAACTGTTGTAATTCTATACAAAATCATAATATTACTCGATTGGGAAAGTGTTCGGTAAAACTATTACCAATGGAAAGTTGGGGCTGCATACTGTAAGTATTCACAAGCTGAATTTAGGCACAGTGGTGCAGTGGTCTCGCACCTCCATGGTCGTGGGTTCGAATCCCACCTTTGGGTCGGTGTAGGTGGAGCTTGCATGTTGTCCCCATGCTTGGGTCCAAAGACATGCAGAGTAGGCTAGTTGGTGTTTCCAAATTGGCCATAGTGAGTGTGTGTGCTTGTGCCTTGTGATGGCTTGGCACCCTGTCCAGGATGTAACCCACATCAGGCCCCGAGTGGGATAGGCTTCAGGCTTTCTGTGACCCTACTTTGGATAATCAGTATAGAGAATTAGAGAGAGAGAGAGTACATTTAAATGATTGGGATGGTCCAGGTCCACAGGCTGTATTTTTCTACCCCCCCTCTAACACTATAGCTACTGTAACAATGCTGTTTCATACACTATAATTAAGTTTACTGTAGCACAAAAGACCGCACTAATTTGCACTAGACAAAGCCTTAGCCCGAGATCTCATTCCCGGAGGAACGTTGCAGTAGCCAGCCTGCTACTACTTAGTGCAGTCTTTACATACATTATTACCTAACATTTGATATACCTTTTTAACATTTAATATTAAAAAAAAATTCAAGAATATCTGCTAACCCAGGTGAAACAAGTTTAAATAGGGGACATGTGCTAGCCTAGCCTAGATACATAACAGCCTGCTACTTTAAATAGGTAATCCATATACATCATGTTAAAAACAAATCATAATTAACTTTCCACTATTTAACTGGATACTTAAGTTGGATACTTAACTGATAATAAGTTGTTGTTATACTCTACAACCTATACTGTAATTAAGGGCAGCTAACAGGTAACCATAACCATAACTAGCTAATAGCTATCAAAATGATAGCTAACACAAAACATTCTATTCCTCAGCTAGCAATGTTAGCCAACAAACTACCTACTTAAAATAGCCATCAAAAATTTCATGATTCATTTAATTGACTTTTAAATAATTGAATCCTTTTTTAACTCAATCAAATGAACTTAAGATAACAAAACAGTATTTGGCAGCAAACGAGGCTTTCATCGGGTGTAACCTGGAGCTTAAATTCTGTACTTGATTCAATAACCGTAACCTGCACACTTCGGGAGAGGAGAGTCAGAATATTATCTCTGTCTAAGATCAAATAAAGTTTGTTTAAGCTTAGCATGCTTGTGATCGCTGTAAAAGGCTCTTTAAAAAGCATTTGGTGTGTGTCAATGATCAAAAACACACTACGCTGGTTCATATCAAGACCTGTTGGATTTCTTTTTATTGGGCTAAATTTGTTTGTGTTGTGTTATTATGTAGTGCTGTGCATCTCTCAGCCTCTGTAGCTAATGTTTTTAACCTAAAAAATGAAAAAGCAAGCAAGTATCTATTAATGGATGCTTGTGATAAAGTTTTTTCTTTTCACAAAAAAAAGTGCATTATGGGTATCTTCCATGCACATGGTTAGCGATTGTTTCATTTACTTAGTGGTGTTTATAAGCTGCGCCATATCTGCTTGTGGAGTCAGCATACTACCATACTATTGTAGAACTCCACTTTCAGCGCCTGTATCTGAATTTATAGAGTACAGTTCATCTGCTAACATGGATTGTAATTCATACATTAGAATTCTTGTGACATTTTTTGCTTAGCGCAGAGAGACAACTATACAACTATAGAACTATGCAACTATACAATCCACAATATTAAATGGTGGTTCAGAAATGTCAGCAGTATGGGTCGACGAGCCACCCGATGGCGAGGTTACAGCAGGAGAAACAGGCCTCTGTAACTGAGCCAACGTGCCACAACATCTTATAACTTCAGAAGGCATTTTATACAGATATTCAATTAAAAATACTATACCTTATATCTACTTAAAACAAACTACCAACCACAGTATGGGTATATAAAAAATGTGCCAAAACATACAAAATACATTTTGCAGGAGCCTCAGGAGTTCATGTTCTACCTCACTGCAACCCAAGCCAGATGTCAGGTATCTTCCTAATGTTTTGTCATTGTGGTATTAGATAAAGGCAACGGCTAAGGTTGAAAGTTTACATATAAAATCAATAATAATTGTACACATCTTTTACTTAAAATGTTATGGTCATTCTGGATATATACTTTTATACTTTCTGGATAAGTCTATTTTAGTGTTGTTGTTTGTCTATTGGCTCCTCCCGTAAAAGGCTCCAATCTTGACCTAACTTCGTACAGGTTTTAAACCAGATGACCTTTCTGATGCAACCCTCCCATTTTATCCGACTTTTGAACCAGCACTGCATCCAGTGGTTGGGGTTTTGTCCCTGGCTGGGAATTGAACCTGGGCCTTCTGCTTGGCAGTGCGGAATAAATGTCCATAAAAGTCTATTTTAATAAGCGTCACATATTGTAAAAAGAATTTGGTTTCAACAAAAATCAGGTTTCTACTAATTGGAAAATTTTGAGGTCAGTTTCAAGGTTATATTTTAAAATACTGTTGCTGTGTGTGCTTATCAATGTCTTTACTGTTTTTCTTTTTAATTGTCTTTTAAATGATATTTAAGAGCATGATTTACCATTGTTTGGGCTTCTGGTAGTCGACCAAACCCCCCATATACACATCATAATCCTAGAAAGAATGCAAAAATTCAACAAGATAGACTAATTTACCTTTTTGCAACATCATCCACATTTCAAATTGTTAGGACGAGTGCAAGCATGGTCAACCAAGCTCGTCTTACACACAGCAGCAGATGTAAGGCCTCAGTTTCTCAGCCAAGCACAGCTGCAGGCTTCTCCTTCCTCTTGAGATGTTTATAGTCACTGTGATCTAAAGGCAGCAGTGTGTTTCACAACCCACTTACCTGATCGTCAGTCTTTAGCCAAGACCTAATCAGTATTCACACAGAGAACTGTCTGTCCCTACACAGTCTCTTGACCTTAATAACCACAGTGTAAACTGGAAAAGGGATTGAATGACTTTGGGGTGTGATTGCATGGAGATCACTAATTTCCACACACAGCTGCCATTTTTACTGGGATTTTCTTGCCTCAGACGGTGTGTTTGGACTGCGGTTTACATTTGTCATGTCACTAACCTCCCTCTGTCAGAAAGCAAGGGAAACCTTTAGCGATGGACGCAATCCCAGAAGAGAAATTTCAGTCTGGCTGCTGGGATTACATTTAGACCACACAAAACAGTTTTCTCAGCCCCCCCATCCTAGTGGACTCTTATTAACGCACACTTGCCAACAGAGAGGTCTGTAAAATCCCTGTCGGGTCTTGCTATTATCTTCTTGCATGAGCAGGAAATAGAAAGCTAAAAAAATTTTCTACAAACTCAATGTTTAACATTTAATCTTGTTATGAAGCCTAATTAACATATATATATATGATTATGTTATATGTTTTAGAGGACCACTAAGGTGTAACACAGTCTATCTCACAGCTGCCAGGCATTATTATAACAAGTTAATGTCAAGGTCATTATTACGAGAAAAAGGAAAAAAAAAAAGTTGCTGCTGATGCACAAGTTAAACCCATGCCCTGAGTGTTTTTCCATCGCTCTATGGAAACCAAACAAATGCACTGATCCACATCTAAGTGACGTCTATAATGCCAAATGGATAATCAGTCATAATTGCGTTTGGTTGCATCATCCACTTAAACACCTACATTCACTCAAACAGTCTTCATTTTGTCAAGAGAGAATTTAAAATTCGGTCTAATCCTGTTTGATTTCAGGAAGGTATGTTAATGATGGAGGTGTGGTGCAGATAAGCTGGGCATTGAAGTTTAAATGATTGGATTAAAAAAACTATCCCAGTTACTATAAAACTACTAGCTTAAAGGAATATTTCAATTTAAATGTTTAAAGCTCATGCTTTTTTTTTTTTTTTTTTACACATAAGAATACAACTAAACAGAACAACTTTACATTTTATTTTTAACAGATTTCAGAGTATGTTAAACAGGATGATTATTTTGAGGCATAATTTCGAAACTGTATACAGTAATATAAGTCTAAAGCTAAATAAGGAAAGATAATTCCCAAACTCTAATTAATCTCTTCATTGAAATGTAAACCCATTACTTCCGTACTAATGTTCACTTAGATCATCTTCCAAATTAAAGCTCTGAAATGATACCGTATAGACATTTTAAAAATGAAGTATTTCTCTGCAAGACAAGGCAAAGTGTATTGCAATGCAAATTAGATAATGTACATGTACAGATGTTGTGACAAATAAGCAAGATTTTTTTTATTGACAAATTATTTTATTGACATTATTATCCACAATAAGGATAATTTGGGTGTAGGTTTCCATTCCAACCAAGCGGGAACCACACCTCGTACTGACATCATTTGTTTAAAAAAAATTGAAGAAAACTCATGCTGGGGAAAAAAAGTAAAACTGAACTGTTTACTCACATACTGTATAACCTTGTCACACTTGTTATGGTGAATCATTTATTGACATAAAAACACATATTAGGAATTGTTATTAATAATTGCAAATAATAAAGCAATGGTGTCCAAAAATATCTGCAAAGCATTTTTTTTCCCGTGAAGAGATTATGTGAAATTTACTCTTACAGCACAAATCTTTTTGACACAATATAAATAAATGTACATTATGAAAATATGCACAATTAGACATTGCGACCGGTCGGTGTCCTGGAATTAATAGATAGTGAGCAATCTATAATTAACTTTTACCCTCCCTCCCTCCCAATTGGCCCAGAGGAGGAGCTTATTTATCCTGCATGTGTGTGTGCCTCTCACAACACTCCCCATCGTGTCCCCCCGTTCTCCCTCCCATCTCTTCTCCTGAACCATCCCTCTGCTGCAGAGCTCCAGCATTAAACCAGCACGAGAGTCATCTTCACACACCAGTCTGTTCACTACACAAGAAACTGGTCTGGTCATGCAGCAGATGGGAAATGATTACAACCTTATTAGATGCCTAGTAGCAGCAGATTTGGGTTTTATTGTTTATTACTTTTTTTAACCACTTGGAGAACATTTTTGAAAATTAACATAGGAGATTTGTCTGAGGGAAACAAGTGTGCTGCCTCCAGCTATTCCTTCGTTTTAGTGAATCACTGCGAAGGAATTTTTTGTGGAATAAACAACTTTCCCAAGGCGCTTTATCTTTCAGCATTGTATTTCACGAGAGGCCTTGTGAGAAATGCTAATCTGAGCAAAATAACAAAAAAAATTTTTTTTTAAATAATTTTCACATCTATTATCACATCAACTTGCGGAAATCTACAGCTCAGTTATATTTCTGACTCTGAATGCGTAACGAGACCCTGACAACAAGATGCGGATTTGGGGATGTTTTTTACGCACCCTGAACTCCTGGATGTCTGACGATCCTTTGAAGTTGAAAGAATGCTGCACTTTGGGGGGCTAATGTTCTAGAGTCCTAGATGAAACCTGGGCAAGACAGCAATAAACAAGGGACGATATAACTACACTGTCTTTCACCGCGTTCAAGTCTAACAGCTGGAATATTGATTAATGCCATTTTTTCCCAGAGGTCACCAAAAAACTTAGACAACCTGACAAGTCTGGATAAGCCGGGCAAACGGTAAGAGCATATCCTCTTTTGCCAATTAAGCTGGTGCTTAAGATGTCAGTTGCAGAAGAGAAAAAGCTTATGAAATTTATCAACAACAAAAAAAATACTATACAAAAGAACTATTATTAGAATGTCAAATTATACTGAAATAAATGTTTAGTTTTTTTTTAAATAAAATCCATTTGGATTCATTAACACAAAGTTACGTAATCTGGATGAACAAGCCTAAGGTACAGTAGCCTTCTTTTTTTTTTTTTACTTTTTTTTTTTATTCCTTCCCCCCAAACAATATTTCCTCATAAACTTGAATCACGGTGGTGCTAGATGTCAAACCTGTTGGATGTGTGGTTTGTCACTTTATTTCCTTATTCTATGATGAAATAGGTGGTAAAGATTTAACTAGCAGTCGTAATTAATTAAAAAGATTTTCCCATGACCTATCATGGAAGAAATGCAGTTCAATATTTCATTAAATTTAACAGATATAAATGGACATCTCTTTCAACCAAATATGGATGATAAATTATCTGTGTTTTCTTAGTGACTGAGCAGTGGCACTCTCACGCTTGCTCTCACATGTGGATATTCAAGGAAAGCCTCAGGTGTAAAACTCGTGACCTTGCATATCTATTTCTGCGAAAGCACAAATGACGTGTAATGTGGAACACAAGCAGAAAGAAAGACGCCCTGTGCAAAACCACCTACTGGGATTAGTAGTAATGTGGTAAGTGTAGTAGTGGTGCGTAGTAGTGGTGTGCTTCTCAGAATATTCTTAAGAGAACACTACGTGTATGTTACAGACTTGTACATAAGACAGAAACCAACACCCTAAGGATTAAAAAGGTTTAAGGTCCTTCTCAAGGCACCAACCTTATCTCCTTAATCATTTATTGATGGATTATTAACAGGATTAAAGTATTATATTATGTATACGCTATATTTTCAAACACACTCACCATGTTCTTAGGAACCACTGTTAATGCTGTTCACCCTGGTCAAGAGCTTATGTTAATGTTCACATTATGCAGCAGGAATGGAACTCTGTGGTGTTATTCACTGCTGTAGTAGCACATCTGCCTCACGGTTTGTCATATTGCGTTTCCCGGGATTGTGTTTTGCTCACTAAGGTTGTAAAGACTGGCTATTTAAGAAACTGTATACTTTTTTTCAGCTCATCCCAGTCTACCTATTCTCATCTGTCATGGTGTTTCCACTCATGGCACCACCATCCATCCATGATCATGGTTACAATCTCTGCGACCACATTTTCAACCTATTTGATATGATCGTAAAATAAAGTTGACCTCATGATTTTGTATTTATGCATTGTGCCGATGCCACATGATGAAATCGATGGGTAATTGTATTAATGGGCATGTGTCTAATAAGGGGACTGGGTGTGTATATTAATGTATAATAATGACTGACTCCACTTGCAGTTTAAACGCCGCCTCCGTTGGTTTATAAAGGAAGAGATTTGGTCTAGTAGTGAGGTGTAGAAATAAATACTGACTATATCCAGCCATTATGGAGCAACTCCTTCTGGCAGAACAAAGACGAACGGATTGAGAGATGAGATCATTAATAGCGTTCACATCTTGCTGCTTTGACCACCTGGCCAAAGATAGCACGATGTGTATCTACAGCATGATGTCGATCTGTTAAGTAGAATGTGTTGGCCCGTTTTGTGTATTTATTTGACAAGTCCTTTATTACATTACATATATACAATGGGTTATAGTGATTATTATGGTTGTATATACAGTATGGAGTATACCTCATGGCTTATCCACAGGACTTATCCAGTAATGTGGTAATGTTTGAGATATGAGGTTGGATCATAAGCACTTGGTATATTATTAATATACTGTATAATTAAAGTTACTGTTACAACTTAACCAAGTGCTTCAGTTCTAATATTCCTCTACGGGGATGCTAGGTTGATTAAAATAATTTCTAGATTTCTATTACTATGAGCTTATTAAAGAGATTTAACATTTGATTATGTTGTATGCAGGTACCGTAAGTTTGTTTTCATTGTTACGCATTGAACTGATAACAGTGTGGGACTATGAAAACTTCCCTTTCTCACTCAAGGAGAGTAAAAACAAGTGATGTTCAACGCATCCACTGCATGAAAAGCCTCAGGATGTACAAATAAAAAAACAAGGCTTACATAAAGGTATTTCTGACTCATGTTTGTCCCATTGATGTTGAATTCATGCAGTTCATAAATAATATATTAATGCACATTCACACGTTGTTGGACTTTCCTGTGTAAAAGCAGACACAATGACAGACTAAATATGACTAGATATAAACACGCAATATGGCAGCTGCGAAGGCAGGAGAAAAAAAAAAACAAACAAACAAGGGTTTTGAACTAAACATTCATTATATGGCCTATAAACACTGGGAGACATTCCCTTCATTTAGCAGACATCTGTCTAGTGTCATTCACTTCCATACAGTGCTTGGCGAGCTAGCACGAACTTGATGATGAACACAGAACACAAGTCCAGCGGCGGCTAAAATACCAGAACGTAAAATGAATGTTTTTACTGAAAAATATAATAAACTCATTGTGCATGGCTTTGGAGGATCAGCATTAGTCTGGCCTGAGTTTATGAAGACACCTGGAATACTCAAGTGTTGCCCGGAGATTAATGCTGATTTTTCTCGAACCTTGACAACTTAGTGTGTGAAGAAATCATTATCGATTCCCAGATCAGCATTTAACAGGAGTCACATGATGAAAAACTATCTAGGTGTGTCTATTGCACAACCTCCGGTGCAGATCTACGAGGAAGAACGAGGGTGTACGCGGGCTGCTATTCATATCCTATTTACGCTGATTACACAGTACAGGGAGAAACTGGGGATTAATCTGTCAGGTTAAAGCATCATGCTGTCACTCAACCAAAACATTTCGACCTGTAGACAATGTCTGAAAACTTCTTTTAATGTTTGGTCCACTTTGATGTTTATTCATTTTGATTAAGGATGAGATCATAGTAGAAGAATGCTTTATGGATGATCTTTCATATCTGAGTAATAAGCTACCTCTGGGATAGCATAAATAGTTACAAAAGCTGACAAAATGTCAGATGTACTGTAATTTCACAAGACTACACCATGTCACGCTTATAGAATTGTAGTGAGCACAAATGGAGATATAAAGTCCATTCATTAGGATTGTTGTTTGAGGATAAATGTTAAGATTTTTCAGCTAAACTTCACTAAGATGGCATGTTTTTCATCAGAGGTAGATGAGGATTTATGGTTTGGGTTCTTTGACAATATCCAGGCATGTTAGTTTAATGTCATGCTATTTCAAGGTACTCCTTGGTCAGCAGACTTGTTATATGAGGGGTTGTGGGAGAGACTACTCAATTAATCTATGATGCACCTGCACCACATCTTTTTTAAAAATGCTTTAACTTTATACACTATATGGCCAAAGGTTTGTCCACACCTACCCTTCACACCCATGTGAGCCTTCCCTAACCTACTGCCTGAAAATTAAAAGCACACAAATGCACTGGGTTGTCTTTGTATTCTGTAGCATTTCCTTTTACACAAGAGGCGCAATCATATTCCAAGCATGATAATACCCCTGTGCGTAAACTGAGCTCAAAAGACAAGGTTTGCCAAGGATGGTGTGAAAGAACTATCCTGCACAGAGCCCTGATCTCAAACAATTTGAAATATCTTCAGAATAAACTGCAACACTGACCACATCCAGGACTTCCTCGTCAGCATCAGTCCCTGACATCACTTATGCTCTTGTGCCACAAATGCGTTGCTTATCAGCACATAACTTAGCACTATATTATCCATAGCTACACAACCAAAATCTAGTGGAGAGTCTTTAGTTTATTACAAGAATAAATGGGTCTAAATCTGGAACGAGATGTTCAACAAACAAACACACCGCCATAACATTAATATCAGTTGAAAACCAGTGATAAATAATTATATATCAGTAAACTGGTAAAAGATTAATTGGCACCTAAGCCCTATCTACGCTCATGGGGACCGTCTGGCCCAATCCTACAGAAAAAGATAATATAGCACAAACTGTTCAAAAAAGTCACTGCAGGCCACAACAGAAAGATATCAGAACACCCAGTGCGTTATAGCCTGCTGTAGAATTCAACGTTGTTGACCTGACTTTCAAATTCCTCAGATCCCAAACTGATCAAGCATCCATAGGATGAACAAGCCTGATTCATGGAGGCCCCACCCTGCAAACCACTGCACCAAAAGATCTGCTGAATGTCAGACACCACAGAACACACCCAGAGGTCCTGTAGAGCCAAGGCGCAAGGGACCAGAGCTTCGTGGGTGCACTAGGAAAACCTAAAACCTAGGTACTTTTAATGTTAATGGTTTTAAAATTATGGCTGATCAGTGTATAGATGAATGGTCAGTTGTCCACAGACTTTTGGCCATACATAAATAAACTTAATTTAAAAAATGTATACAAACTTAAAACGAAAATACTAAGGACTTGTCCACAGGTACTGTACATGTGCATTTTAAAAGATAAATGCCAAAGTAGCAGGCGGAGATATAAACTTATCCAAACTTATAAACTTAAGTCATGCTGGCCAACTACTGTAAAAGCCTCAAAAAGTTCTTAGCAAGTATGTCACTCTCTGGTATGAAGCCCAGGAGATACACGCATGCACCACATGCTCTTCCCAACCAAAAAAAGATATTTTCAGCATTTCTAAAACTCAAATTTGTTCTAAAACAAAATTTCTAAACCCATCTACGTATACTCCAAAAGGAGTTTTCCTAAAAGTCTGCTTTTGGATGTAAAACAGAGTTTGCATGTCGATGAAAGTAGCAAAGTCAATATTTCACCATTTGAATGGTGTTCCAAGGAAGCATATGTTCATACAGGTATACACACTCATTCTGGGTGGGCAAAAGAGAAAACATGAAAGATAACAGAAAAAGAAGTGTATATTGTATTTATGCATGTGTGCATTTCGATGTCTATCATGTGCATGTGTGGCTGTTCATGCCTGATGAGCCACACAGAGTTTCTTGGAATTACACCTTTGATATTAGTTCCCAGGATGCTAGCCCTTTAGCCATCATGTCAATTTCCAGAATCTGACGTTCCACATGATTGACAATGTAAACAGGACGGTCTTAACGTTAATCCTATAAAGCTTTAAATAGCTTTTCCATCTCTTTGTAGTGTTTGTTCATGCATCTGAGCAAAAGTGTATGCTTGTACGACACAAATTATTATTTTTTATTTTTTGCTGATAACCAGAAATTTTTCAAAGTGAAATTGAATTGTTGTCAAATTACCCCCTTATGGTCGAAGTTTTTTTCTAAATTGTAACAAAATTGAGTATAGTATGCTATGCTGTGATAGAGGGGTTGATTTGGGTAATACTACAGGACAGTTAATTACCAATTGTTTCTCTTGCATGAGAACCTTGCATTAAGGAAATCTAGTTCTAAATGTCTTATTGTACCTGTCTTTGTATTTTTAAGAACCCACTCCACTAAAGAATTTGTTTTATTTTTAGTCTTGTTTTCTATCTCCCATAAATACATATAACATTCACGCTTGTTTGGTAATGGAAACGAAGGTATAAGTTAGTTGGAAGTGGGCGCCTTTTCAAAAGAACACTGTAAACAATTACATGTTTCCTAATAAAGGAAAAAGGCAGCTATGTGTAGGATTTATGGAGAGAGAATAACCTGGACCACATTTCCGGTGCAGCTTTTGAAACAAAGAAACTTCTCTACGAATGAAGAACAAGGCCGATTTGTCAGATAATTGTTTAGACAAGAATGAAGGAGCAAAGAGCCAAGCATGAAAAATTATACACAGGGAGACGCCACGGTCAAGTGGACATTTTAAAAATAACAGTATGAAATACTTATTTTGGATGGAAAATACTGAGAATGAAAAAAAAAAAGGTATTAACGATTAATTTTAAACACATGATCATATTTTTGTATCTCTCCTATTAGAAGTCGATATTTTGCATTATTTTAAGATTATGTTTATCGAATGAAACTACAGTATATTATCATATCTATATTTTTGGACATAACCAAGGTGCTATAAGGCAGCACGGTGGTTTAGTGGTACCCGGGTTCGAGTCCTACCTTGGGTCTGTGTGCATAGAGTTTGCATGGTGCCTCCTCTCCACCTCTGCGTACTCCAGTTTCCTCCGATATTGCAAAGACATGGAGAATAGGTTAATTGTCATTCCCACATTGCCCATAGTTTGTGAATGAGCATGTAGATGTACCCCGTCTCGTGGTATAGGCTCCAGGTCCCTTGTGACTCTGTATACAGGATAAAGCGATAGAAAAGAGAAAATAGAGAGTTCTTCAAAAGGGTGTTTGTCTGCCATATACACTTGATACTGCATGATAAGTAGTGAAAGAGCTGTTTATGTCCATTATCGTTTCAGCTAGGTACGTCCTGTGAATTACTTTCAGTCACTCACTGATTTTTATACCACTTATCCTGTACAGGGTGACGGGATGCCTGGAGCCTATCCCAGGGAACTTGGGGTACTAGGGAGGGTGCAGGGTACCAATTCATCACAAGCTACCAACTTCTACACTCACACATTCACTATGGGCAATTCAGTAACATTGATTAGTTAGTTTAATCTGCATGTCTTTTCACCGTCCAAGGAAATCCACCATGTGAGGTGATACTTGAAACCTTTACTCTGGAGGTGCGAGGCCACAGTGCTAACAATGAATTAACAATGACTAATCGTGGGGAAAATATTGTAAATATGTTAATACATTTGAAATAATAGCAAAAGATAATAGCTCTAAGATAATGAACATACCCATTGTTAAAATCCTTCAAATTTGGCCTGAAATATTTGATAAACAAAAAGCAAATAATGGCATAAGTGATTGACTTATCACCTTAAAATTATACAAAAAACATATTATATATAATATCTTTTAATATTTTAATTTTAATAATATTTAAAGTATTGACAAACTCTACATAAATTCCTGCATAGTTGGACAGGGCCATATCCCAGTTTTGATTTTTGTGTGGTTTATTTTGCAGAATTAGTTCAAATTAAATTTACTGAATTATGTAGATCTCATTTTTACAGTGCTTAATACGTCCTTCATTTCTTATTCTATTTGTGCACTTTGTTTTCAAATTGTTTTCAATTTGTTTTTTTAGGTGCTTTAGATATAACCATGCCTTGTCTTACTATGCCTCTACTGCAGAACAAGATCTACTTTATCAAAATGCATACAATAGTGGGATTTGTGACTGTCCACAAGTCAGAGAAATAAAGATAAATATCCATGTAAAAGCTTAAGAAAAAATAAATAAATGAAATAAAAACTATAGTGCCACGGTGGCTTAGTTGTTAGCACTGTCAACTTGCACCTCCAGGATCTGGGTTCGATTCCTGGCCAGATTTATTTCTGGCCTCTGTGTGCATGGAGTTTGCATGTTGTCCCCGTGCTCAGTGGGCTTTCTCCCACAATCCAAAGACATGCAGATTAGGCAAATTGGGTTTCTAAATTGTCCAGAGTGTGTGAGTATATATGTGTGTGCCCTGCGATGGATTGGCACCCTGTCCAGGGTGTATCCCGCCTCATGCCCTAAGTCTCCTGGGATAGGCCCTCCCGATCCTTTATACAGGATTAAACGGTACAGACGATGAGTGAGTTAGTATAGTGCCATATAATCAAAGTGCTATACTCTAATACCTCTACCTGAGTGCGAAGAAGCTTGAATGAATGTCAACAACACAGAGCCCTTGGGTCTCTCCTTGAAAAGAGTGGAATGCTCCTCTGAGGTGAGAGGAGAGACCTTGCCACTGGTGGAGCAGTTCAATCATCTATTCAAAAGTGATGAAAAAGATTATTTATAAGATTGGGACACAGCTGTTTGGGGTAGCAGAGGTGTAAAAGTCACTCTATGGTTGGATAATTTGACATATATTTTACAGTTGGCTTGGTTAACTCAAGGATTCCCTCAGAAGGTCTTGGAATTTGTAGCCATGACTGGAGAAGTTTCCGCTGACCTTTTCAGCTTCTTGCCATGATCAATGAATAAACGATCTTTTATTGTAGTCTCTATGAATGAGATATTGTACACTGAGACAGGAACTATTCATATTTTTAAGAAACACCTGATCATTTTACCATTCAAATGTCCTTGGCCATAATCCTGGAAACGTCTAATGGCTTATTTACTTCACATTGCATGAAGTGCTTTTCTGTTGACACTCCTGTCAAGGCATCAAGTACACTGAGCTCCAAAGTGCACTTAAAACATTTAAAAGAAACTTTTACAGCCCTCCACAGTTACATTTCAGACAGATCAAATTTCTAGTGCAAGCTTAAATTCATAAAATAAACCCCAAGGATTTTAGGATGTCGACAATCACTGCATGATGAATGAATCTTTAACTTTATATGAGGAATGAAATGATCTTCACAGGAGCCTCAAACACCTTAAACCAGAAGTCACTATTCATAAGACTATAAAATAACAATACGTGTAAGCCATTCCAAGCATGGAACTCAAAATCTTGGCCTCTTTTTGTCTTCCACGCTCTTCTACATAGTTAGGAACCAAATGCTAATTGAAGTCAATGTACAGTAGGGAAAAAAAGTCTGGAAATGTACTTTAAGAAGTTGTTGGTCTGGAGAAATCCTCCACTGTGAGATTATTTTTCCGGATTTACAGAACTGCTTTGCATCCAAGTGTCTCTAGTCTCTCTCATTCCGACGAGAATTAATTCCAAACACATC
Organism: Leiocassis micropogon; assembly: GCA_028565275.1. Taxonomy (NCBI): domain Eukaryota; kingdom Metazoa; phylum Chordata; class Actinopteri; order Siluriformes; family Bagridae; genus Leiocassis; species Leiocassis micropogon. Next base: position 19,601,374 of record JAOVVA010000004.1, on the reverse strand, counting down.
GTAAACACTCACTTTTCATGTGATTTTACAATATTAGAAAATGACCACGGAATTTAACAATGCTTTCTGGCAATGTACTTTGTCCCTTGATGATGTTTGAAGTGTATTTGTGTAAAACAATAATTATTAGATAACACTTCATAGATATATAGAAAAGGCTTATAAATCTATGGGAAAATACCCATAAGGCTAGATAACCAAGGCACCACAGAGTGCACTAACTGGGTAGATTAATGGAATAACCAAACAAATACGCTTTTCATATGTGTGTTGGCAAACCCCCAAAAGAGGATCCTATGACCAATGTAACATCACCGTGATAGTTTATCCAGACCCTTTGCTGTTTTTCCAGTTTCACCTCCACATGCAATTTCAAAGTAGCACAACAATAAATAAGAGCATGGAGGTATTGAATGTTTAGGGTAGTTCTCTTGTTGATTGAGGGACATCGCCCACAACTGTGAGTATTAAATGACAAGGAGAGTTCAGAAGTGAGGTAAAATATCCCTGGATATTCAAACCACTCGTAATAACATCTGTGAATGAAGTTGCTGAAGGACAAAGCTGTCCACAGGAAACCCCTTTTCACAGCAGGCAAAATACTCTGGTGCACAGGCAATTTGTTTGGTATCCAGCATGGGCAAGTATTTACTGTGGTTCCCTGAAAGTGTGTGAGAGTAAGCAAAAGATGATGAAGCAATTTGTATGCTCCCGGAGCTTTGTTCTCAGAGGAGTTAGAACATTGGTTTACACAGTTATCGAAGATGTTTTATTTACTTCTGAGTTCTTAGAGTTATTATTGGCTTCGTCTGGAACCTTTATTATCTGCGTTGTGATGATTTCACCTGTTAATCAGGTTATACATTTAAAATAGATTTATACAACTGTAAGTTCAGACTGAGTAATCTGATTGGATGAGGTTCATTCCCTGAGTATGATAAGTATGGTCCACAATAATGGAAAGAGGGGAGAGGAGCTGCCTGCCAAAACCCACATACAAAATCAGCCACGGAAACACTTTCAGCAACAACAATAACAACAACAAAAAACACTGTACAATGTGCACTAGCTTTCAATTTACCGTTATTTGTGCATTCAATCCCAGAACCTGGAAGTTAGCTGATATTCTAAAGCGGAATAAGTGGAAATATAAATAAAATCTTGTATGTTTCTCAGGACTCTCCGCCACCTCCATCATTCTTTTCATTTTTTGACTATATAGTACTGGTTAGAAATTAAATATATA
>JAOVVA010000004.1:19583369-19600028 GCA_028565275.1 Leiocassis micropogon | reverse complement strand
ATAAGAAATCAGGAAGGGGGCAAATAGTTTTTCACACCACTGTATATATATATATATATATATATATATATATATATGATAAAAATACTTCCACTTTTATGTACACTAACTGCCAGTTGAGTTGCCATCTCTGCCAGTTGGGGTTCTGCCAGTAGTCAAAGGATATGTGTTGGCGGAACATATGTTTATTTATTTAACCATGGTTAAATAACGTTAACTGAATAACATGGTTAAGTGGGTAAATAAACAAACAAATCATGATCTGTTGATAATAAATAATGAACGGTGGTCGTGACACTGCTGTATAAAAGCAATATCAAACCCGAGGTCATGCTGTTGTACTGAATATCAGCACAGCTGCGATGCAGCTGTAGACACAAGGCCGTAGCCCGAGTGACCAAAATAGCATCGCCGTGCTAATACTCAACAATACAGCACTCCCTTTCATGTAATGTTGGCTAAATGGATTTCGTTAAATTAATTCAATCTCAATAACCTAAGCATATGAGTACTGTAGAAATACCAACGGGAGCATATTGTGCTCTGGAGCATAAGTGAAAAGTTCATGAATAAATAACTCCACTGTCCAAATAAATAAAATATTGTACACATTTAAATAATGCTCATAAATTACATTTATATTGACTGGAAAATTACAAAAGGGTCAGAGCATAGTATTAAACAATGAGATTAGATATCAGAGTGTAGTTTTGGTTTACCATAATACCAACATGATGGATTGATGCACATTTTTTCAATGCAAGACACATTTATATACACACTTATATATCAACTAAATATGTTTTATGTTTCACACACAGACCTTTATACGCCTTTGTTTTGTTTTGTTTATTTCTTGCAGAGTGCCAATGCTCTTAGTCATTTTAAGATGAAGTTATGGAAGTGTGTCGCCATCGTCTTGATGCTCTGTGGTGCTGCACTCTCCGTCTTACTCTCTAGGATGCTGATTTCCTCCAAAGCACATGTTCTTCCTCATTTTGAGCATCCATCTTCTCTATTATCCTCATCATCATCGGCATCATCAATGTCTTCAAATCACTCCTCATCTGGGACCAGGGGAAAGTTTCGGAGGGTCAGGTCAGCAAATGAGGACAACTCTGTCGTCTCTGAATGTAAGAAACAGTCTTTTCTATTGCCGTATGCTGCAAGAATACAATCTACTTCCTGGTTTAATTTAGTAAAGGCTTCATATATAAATTTATTGATTGATTTAGAAGCTCAGTGGCTCTAGCAAATCAAATACAATAATACAACAATGCAGTAATTCAATAATGCAAGAGGTTAAGAGGTCAAAGAGAAAGCATGGATTAATTTGAATTCTTTTTATACAGAAGATGAAACATAAATTGATTTGTTGCATTTTCACATGAATGGTTTGGAAACAAGAAATAACACTAATGCATCCCCTGATCAATTGCTTTTAACAATAACAATAAGGTAACAAAGGAATTCATGTGTAATGATACAAACAGACACAAACACACACAGTCAGCAGAGATGAATTTGTGAGACCACCGAGTCATCTGATTAAAAGAAGGATCAGAGAATTACTCGTGCTAAGCAGGTCAGCGAGGGCTCACCGTGCTCTTTGGCCACCTGTCTTTAAATTCTAGTACTTGGCACAAGACTAATGACTTCAAGATTTTAAGAAATTTATTTCATACAGTGTAAGCCAACTTCTTAATATACAGCAACAGATTTATCCTCTGACTAAGTGAAAGAGCTGAATATTTTAAATGTAGCAGTAGACCAGATACCAAAGCACTGTCCTTATGTAAATATTCATGTTCAGGCAATACACTTACAGTGTCATAATCATAAATGGACATTTATTGAAAAGTTTTCATTTCATGTGGACCCCCCCGGAAGAATGCTCTGGACCCCAAGCCCTGGTTGGTGTTCTGGTTATGTTAATCTTTTTTCTTTTGGACATATTACTGAAATTTCTGTGGCTTAACATCCAGTTCTGTCACCATGGAACGCTGGTCTCCTTTCACCTCACCAGCTATGGTTTTATCTATAGTTCAAATAAGTGCTTACTATAGTAAAGTGCTACCAATTTAGGCTAGGCATTAGTATTAACTTATCTTCTTAGCATTAGCCTAACATGAATGGACCTTTAATCATCTCAATAGTTAACAATGAGATCAACAATCATATTCTGATTGTTTTAATGCAAATGTATAATTTGTAAAATACCAAATACCATTTTCATCCTGTATGAGCTAAGGGAGGGGTAGACATGCCATAGATGAGGAACATGTGAAATGAGTGAAAATCATGTCCTTAAACATTACTTTAGTCTTAGTTGTTAGTGTTTATTAAAGAAACTTCAATTATGACTAGCATGCTAGCATGACAATTTAAGATCAGCAGTTTTATTTGTTAGCATTTGTTCTGGTTTTTTTTTGCTTGCTTGCTTGTGTTAAGGAGGAGGATGTGGAATAAAAAAATATTTTAGACTTTTTTTCCCACTTTTAGTAAAACTGCATAGTTACTGTATTTTGACCTGAGCAGAACATTTGAGCTCACTGCACCTCCCTCTGTCCTATCTCCAGTCATGCACATATTCCAGAGTTTCACGGAAGGCGAGTTGAAGCAGATCATCCGCACATTGGTGAAGAGGAAGGCTCAAAGGGATGCTAAACTGGGCAAAAGAACTAAGCGGGCTAAAAAGGGTACCAAGCCATGTTCACTGACAGACAAGGAGGTGACAGTAAGCCAACTCGGCCTGGGCTACGTCAGCGATGAAGTTATCCTTTTCCGGTACTGCAGTGGCAAATGCGTGGCCAGCCGTCGCAACTACGACCTGGCACTGGCAAAGCTGAAGGGGCAGCGTTTGTTGACCAGAGAGAGCACGGACAGGGCTCGGCACAGCCCGTGCTGCCGGCCAACGGAATATGAAGAGATTACCTTCCTGGACAACCACAGTCAGTACCACACCATCTATGAGGTTTCTGCTCTGAAGTGTGCTTGTGTATGACATCAATTACATGGCAAATGCAGATTCTTCTTCTTTACTTAAAGACATAAGAAGAAGTTTGTAAGAAGTGCAAAAAAACTAAACAAAAAAAGAATATAACATAGAAAACAAGTCATGAAATCTGGCTTTTAACTACGCAGTCTATGTTTTTTTCCCTTCTCCATGACAGACAAACAGTCATTGGAATCTGCTCAGCCTGGAAAGTCCTATTCTTTAAGTTAAAAACTGTGTTATCTAAAATATACTTATGTATCTTGCCCTTTTACGCAGGTCTACCATCACATTCCCCATACCACACACTTTGCAAGATTTTGGTGCAAAAAGTTTTTGAAAAGTTACTTAAACCTTAGTACTGTAGACTCTGGTAAGAAAGGAAGGGGAGTAGAGACAGATATAGACAGAAATACTGTGTAGCACCACCTTTAATTAACAATATATCTAATTTTTTTACTTTAAAATATACTACATCGAAAGACTGATTTCATAAGTAAAAAAAGGAATCAACATTCAAAAAAACTCATTTAAGTTTGGTGTCACTGGGTAAGAGAGAACAAAATCTAGCCCATGAAGTTTGTAAAATCATCTAACCCTCAAGACAAACCAATCCATGGTGTGGATGGATCTTGGTGTTTCACAACATGTATCATTTAATTGTTGATAACCTATGATTTACTGGTAAAGGCACCCTGATGGGTGTCTCCTGATCGAAATGATAAAGAGAATGAAAGATAATTTATCAGAGGTTTGCTTCACCAGAAACAGGAACTCACATGAACGTACAGTGTCTCTGCATGGCCTCATGTCGATTTATTGAGACATCAATAAGCTTTCTCAAAGTTAATACCATGCTGTCATATCAGATTGAATTTTAACAATCCAGGCCTCACTCAAGCTGTTTTTATCAGACACATCTAATCACTCTTCAGAGGAAATGTTCCTTAGGGGAAAATGTGGTTCATCAACATTTGCAAAAACAACTCACACAGACTAGTCACGACACAATACGAACGCTATCTCGTTTTCTTGGGGAAAAAAATAAAAGTGTTCCATAAATCAGATTTTTGCACAAATGAGATAACAGATGGTTTAGAAATATTTCTTTCACACTCTGTGCATGATTTGAGAAAACACAAATTCTTTCTGATGCATAGGTAAAAATATGGGATAAATTAAGGCACTGTTATGTAAGGTTTAAATTCCAACCCGCTTGCAGAATTAGATCCGATTGCTGCATTTGACTGCAAAATCAGTCGAGGAGCAGGTGTCCTGTTAAGACTGTGACAGGAGGATTGTGTCTGAGATAGCCTCACCAAATCCATTCCATTTTCGTAAATCCTATAACAGACTACTCTAATCCACTTAGTGCCTTTCGAAGAGACTCAGACAAACACTGAATGCTGAAGTGGACAAAACAGTAGGTCATTTCATTACCAAAAGAATATTCTGTTTACTTAGTAGAGTTATTTGTTAGCACCTCATATTTATTTAAGTTAGATGCATTGTTCCGTCTATAGTAAAATCATTAAAACAGTGCTTGTATAGTGTCTATATACCTCAGTATAATCACTTGAACTTCTATCCCCAGGTCTAACTACAACGCAAGATAATTCCATCCAGAAATATCACCACCTCAGGCAGACTGATATTAAGCTGCAAGGAGCTCAAAGCACATTAGTCTGCACAAGTCTGATTTTAACATAACATTTCAAATAAAAAATAAAATGTAGCTAATGAGCATATTAATATTTAATAAATTCCTGAATGTAATTTAATAAAATGACCTGAAATAATTTTTTTTCTGACCACCCTGTACCAATTATATTATTGAAATAGATTCTAAGCAGGCAGGGTGTTACGCTAAATGCCACCAGGATTTCGTGCTGGTATTTATAGATTATTCCCAACCCTGTGCATTAAACCAGACGTCAGGATACTGGTGGATTTTGTGCATGCAGCATGATAAAATATAACTAAGGCACAGCAAATATTCTGGTCCTTTTTTTAATGTTCACTGGATGTACTGATTGAAACACTTCCTATTCTGACACTTTCATGTTTTACTTTCCTCAAACCAAAATGTATTATTTAAGCTGATATTATGGGTGTATTATAAAAAGAAAACACAATCTATCACCACAGATACAGCCGCTTTGCCCGGGCTTTGTTGGAACTGGTCGACCAACTACTATAAACATTGATGCAATGCATCTGTATAAAGGTTTATATATATACATATATATATTTATTACAGAGTAAGTTATGGTTTATTTATTTACATACTGTAGCATCACAGACAAAACAGGAGCATTTATTTATTGAATGTATTGGTGCCAAAGTCTCATGCATTATGTTCTTATCACAGTTTAATAAACTGTACAAGCTTTAAAACATGCCTTGCATTGGTTCATTTATTTCACACAGTTAAAGTAATGCATTTCACACTGTATCCTACAACGCTGCAAACAATCATTATAAACTTTACAGTAGTGATGTGCACATATTCATACTCAGATGTACAGTACATCAATATAAGAAGGTGCACAGGAAGCAAAACTCAATTAAAAAATTATTGAATTCAACTAGCATGGCACGGTGGTGCAGTGGTTAGCACTGGAGTTCGCCTTGCACCTCCAGGGTCCAGGTTCAATATTTTGGCGCAAAGCAGTACAGATAAATGAGTGAGTGAATCCAGCTAGTCAATTTCCTCCTACAGTCCAAAGACATGCAGATGAGGCTAACTGGCATTTCCAAATTGCCCATAGTGTGTGAGTGTGTGCTGTGATGGACTGGCACCCAATCCAGTGGTTCGCCCACCCTGCCCAGAGTTCCCTGGAATAGGTTCCAGGCCTTCTGTCACATAAACAGGATAAGCTGTATAGGGAATATGTGCGTGAGTGAGTGAGTGAGTGAGTGAGCGAAGGAACTCATTTTTTATGTTTTTTCATTTTGTGCAATGGCCAACATGAATGATTAAGTGTAGCCCAACCCCAGAGTTGTTAAAGAAGATGAATGCGTTAAAATCACATTTTCATCAACTGGATACCATACTGCGTATGGTCATACATGTCAAAAATAAAGTTAGAATTTTGAAATTGACAAAATGATTAAAAAATTATTTAATAATTTTTTTTTCTCTAAGAGAACACCTTATGGTAAACATATTTCTTAATCAATCAAAATGTAAAATGTTAAAAAACAACAACAACAAAAATAAAGTTATGTATGTCTAAATACTTCCATATACTTCTTTCCAAAAAAGGAAAGAAACAATATACTGTATGCTATGTATCAGAAAACACTGACTAAAGAGTAGATAGAGTGATACAAGAGCGATCAGAGTTCTTTGTCTATGGCATTTTGAGCTCTTTAAGCAGCTTTGAAAGCTGAGCCTACATACCTACCTCTTGAAAATGTATACTTTCGTTCATTATTTATACTTCTAAGGACTTTGAACTTTTAGTCCATTTCCTTTAAAGGAGATTTATTTTAGGACTACTTCTCAACTCCACTGTATTTATGCAACACCTCATTACTTTATTCAGGCATAATGTTTTGAAGTCTAAGTGACCTATGGGTAAAAAGCTCTAAATCACAAACTTAATTTTTATGTCAGTGGAGACATAAAATGTTTGAATGTTTTAAACATGAACAAATTATTAATGTGAGTTCCAATGACTAATTTTTTTAAATGAATTCTGAGCCATGGATGTTCTACAAATCTCTTGATCTCTTTCCAGGGACTTTCTCCACCTACGTGCTTTAGATAGTAAATTGCACTTTTGCACAGCTGTCACTTCCGTATTCTTTTGCTCAATTATCATTTCCGACTCCGAATTAATTAATTAAAATAAAATCAGTAATCAGAAACCAGCCATGAAAAAAAGATTTAAACATTTCCTACTTCCCCAAAATCCTTAAGAGAGTAAATAGCAGGCAGATGTCACTAAAGAAAGTCACAAGACCAGTTCATGATCAAGATGTGTGACCATTTCTGTCAAAGCAGAACTTTTCGCAGTTTGATATTCTAGAGCATTTACTGTATACAGTATGTCTGTCTACCTCATAATAATAAGAAAAACATCAGCCATGATGTTTTTATACAAGCCTTAGAAAAGCTATTGCTATTGAAAAGCTACAGTTATTTATGCAAATGTGCAAAATTGCTTTTAAACAATTTTCAAATTTCTGAAATAGTAGTCTTTCAAACACAAACACCAACTAACTAAATTAATATGCTTGATGGTGGAGGGGTGATGAATTGACCACAGGAAAAGTCATTGCGACAATGATGAATTCCACTTTATACAAGAATATTCTTGAGACAAAATGTGAGGCCATCTGCTCACCACCGGGTGATTCCAAACACACAAGCAAATCACCGTCTGAATGACTAAAGCGGAAAAAGAAAATGAAGGTACTGGAAGTCCAGTCTTCAACCCCACTGAACTGCTGCAGAAGGATCTTAAGAGAACTATGCAGAAACTAAAGCCCTCAAACATCAATGAACCAAAGCGATGTTGTAAAAAAAAGTTCTTTGAGACACTGAATGAACTCCTACAAAAAATGTAGCTACATCTTACTGAATTATAGGATACACTATTTTTCTCCACCTGGCCTCTGAATGCTGGTTTATATTTTGGTGGAAAAGACGAGGTTACAGTACATAAACAATAATTTTTTTAATTGTATCTTTAGGCACTTTGCAGCCTATACTGTAAAACATTTGTTTCCATTAAAAATACATGTACAAATTAAACCAAAACCTTCCATTGGAGCCCTTTTTACATGCTACTCTTTAAAACTGAATGATTGCATTATAATTGATTTATCTAATATTAACATTATTAAATATTATAGTGTCATTTTACATATTAGCCCTTTAATATCCAACAACCAGCCCAACAGTTTATCTAATTTGCTTATCAACAGGTAACGTTGCAGATGCTCAAATGCTCATGAAATCCTTGCAGAGTATTGAGATTTTTCCCTCATACCATAATTAATTATGTGCTATTCCTAATAATGTTTGTGCATCACCTGCTTAATGTTTAACAGCTGTAAAAGCAATTGCATTTGTACAAAGAAAGCAGAATAATTGTGACAACTTAGCAGGAACATTAGCCTGCAAGTCTTTAGCGTCAAAGTCCACACACCTCCCCCTGTTCTACCTTCAGTGGAAGCGATCCAAATCAGCGAATTCAGAAAACTACTTTGACTTGTATATATCACTTTATCTCCACTACACAAACATCATCTATCACTGTCTCCCAGTGTCCTCATTTGTTTATTTTTACATTCAGACATTACGTGTGAATTTACAGGATTTTAGAGAAGACAGTGCACCTCTTTAGGGAACCTACTAAGACTAAACATGTGTAAGACTTTTGTTTCCTTTAAAAAAAAAAAAAGAAAGAAAGAAACAGCAGCAGCCAGACAACATTACACTAATCTCCACAGGGCAGCTCATTTTAGTGCATCTATTTATTTTAGAAGTTTTGAAATCACTATTTGTCAAAATCCCTGTAGTAGTTTTTTTTAAAAATAATAAATAAATAAAAAATGCTAAATAATAAAATGGCTATAGTGTAAGAATTTGACTAAGCTTACACCCTAAACATGAAGGAACTAAACATGCTTTAAGTATGAAATAAAACACACTGAGGCTTAATGTTACAGAAAAATTATCAGAGTGGTACAGAACGCGACCACTACAAAATCTCTTACAGTATTTTAAATCTTCAATACAAATTGATCAATACATGAATTAATGCTTAATTTCTATTTAATTAAAGAACAAGGCATCATATTTTTTACTCATTTATAGTTATATTTAATGCATTGGAAACAAATTTGTTTCTGTTTGTCCTGACATTATAACAGGTCTGTTGTGCTCGGTCCTAAAACTTACAGTCTGACCTCTGACTGTTATAAAGATCTGACAACTCTGAAAAATAAATGTTTAAAATAAATGTATGCCACTTTTAACATTTAGTATATAAACGAAAATGCATTAGAACAGGTGCATTAATATGAGGTTTAATATGAGTTCAAATCAAACCGGGACTTGTGATAAAATCCCCTTATAAAGCTGATTTACATAAGACTTCAAGGACAGTACGGTGATGAGACTCTTAACTGTAGTAAATATCTTGAAAAATAAAATAAAATAAATTACCACCAAATTGCGGGAACTGTACACACAATCATTCACAAACATCACTTGCACATTATAACAACTCAGGTGTGAGTTAGTGCCACATCCCTACATACATTTTTTTTCCTTGGTCCAAGCCATTTCCACATGTTGGGGCATCAAAGGTGTTCTTGGGACGCCAGCGTTTCAGACGTGAAGCAAGCAGTCCGATCATGGCTCCGGCGGACTGAGAAAACTTACTACCTCAATGGTATCCAAGCATGAATGAAGTGCTTGGATGAGTGCATTAGTGTAGCAGGGGATTATATAAAGTAAATAAAGGGAGTTTTTTCCTGTTCTGTTATTCTGCACCATCAAAAGTCATAGTTTGACTTTGTGTGAACATCCCTCATATATACCCTTACACTGAAATTACTATCTGATGTGTTTTTAAAGCTGAGAACAAAATAAACACCTTTTGAGCTATCAGGATCTATTATTTACATTGATCAAGTTTGATTAGTTGTATACAGTAATAGCATACAAATAACATTCATAATCAGTTTCTTCAAATTTATTGAATCTATGATTATATACATCTATCAAAATGTGCTTGAATAACTGTAAGTAAATTATATAAATTAGACAGCTTTAAGCCTTTTTTTATTTTATAATGGTCAAGATATGCGATTTACGATGCTGTTATCAGAAGACTTGCTGTATTATAAGTGTTTTTCCATTTATAATACATTAAACTAACTGCTTTTAGTAAAAACTAATGGGGCTATTGTAAAATATTAACAAATCACTGTTTACATACTGTTTATCTTGAACACACAGCACTTGTTTGAGTTAATATTTCAGTTTCCAAATGTTTGGGAAGTTCTGCATTTATATTTGCTGCACAGCTTGGAACAGCTTGTTGGATAAAGTCATTTTAAAATCCATGGGATGTCAAACAACTGATTTAGTTATTTGATAAGATTGGAGTACTATAGCTATTTAGCTGACTGAATCTATTAATGACTTTTTAGCCAGATCTCTCTTGTAAAAGATTTATATCTCAGTGGGGCCACCCACCATCGATGAGCCACTATAATTTAAAATAGGAGACATGTTTTGTGGCTCGATCCCGCAGGCAGACATAGGAAATCTGCTTCTAAAGTTTAAAAGAAAGCCTTCCAACATAACAGCCAAATCTCTTGCATGAGCTCTTAAAACATCAATAAAAGTTGCTCTGAGGACATTTTTGTCACATGCGACACACGTGAACGAGCCTGGCGGCCCTAGACAACATGAAAAGATTTTATGATGCATAGCTGGCGAACAAATGCCCTGCCTCTTCAAAAATCCATATGTTACTCAACAAGATCAGTTCCTTTAATGACTCAGTTTAGTCACAAAGACTCCAGATTTTAAAAGTCTGCTGCAGGACTTGAATCAGTGCCATGGTTATACTGCAAACATAATGATGGAGTCGGTAATTGGTGTTACCACTTTGGACACTTAGGTGACTCATGTGCAACTCTGTTTTCACTGCTCACCATCTTTGCTTACTTTGAGCTGGAGTGGAAAACCAAAAGTGTGGCTATGCCACGGCTGTCACTTACAAATGTGATTATTATGCTTTTAAATCATGGTTGTCTTTGCGTACACAAGGTTCATTTTAGCTATCAGAATTCATAAACATTTGGAAAGCGCCAAAACACAAGTGTGCATTTTCTGATCTATCCATTGTGCTTGGAATAGAACCGTTTGGAAAACTGTGAAATGCAATGTTACACGATATGTACCGTAAAACACTCAGGATTTCTAATTCGATCAGAGTAAACCATTATATTTTACGGAGCTGTAATAATCTATTTTTCTCTGTTGTTACCCCTTTAATGGGAACTGGTGTTAAATATTTACCTCATTTCCTCATTCTCAATTTATTGGACTATTTTAAGCCCAATTCTGCTTACAGCAGCTATATGATCTCTAAACAAGCCCACACTAACCTAAACTATGATGTTTATGACCATGTGGTCATGCCTAGAATATGAGAGCACTAAATAACATGTGCTTATGGGATATATGAAGATCTTGAGAGTCTACTGGTTAAAAATAAGTAAATGGCTAACAATTCTTGACTGAGAAATGCAACATAGACTAATTTAAATGGGAACTAATTTGGAATATTATGTAGCTTAAAAGGCTAGGGCATTGGTGGCTCAGTGGTAGGTGTTTCAGTGCCGGTCCCAAGCCTGGATAAACCCTAACCCTAACCCTGGGCGGGTTGCATCAGGAAGGGCATCTAGCATAAAAAGCTGTGCCAAGCTTGTATATGTGGACCGGATGGTCTGCTGTGGCGATCCCTTACTGGGAGCAACTGAAAAACCAACAACAACAACAACATGTACCCTAAAAGGCTTTTTTTTTTTCTCTCTTTTTCTTGGTCTCATTCGATCTAAACTATAACGTGAATGGTAAAATAATGAATGAAGTATGAATCCTTCATCCTGTATACAGGCTTTATCCTGTATACAGGGTCACGAGGGCCTGGAGCCTATTCCAGGAGACTTAAGGAACAAGGCTGGTGCAATTGCCGAGCACACATACACACCATTTGCATGTCATTGGACTGTGGGAGGAAACCCACCAAGCATGGGGAGAACTATGCACACAGATATGAGGTGGGATTCGAACCTGGAAACTGGAGGTGCAAGGCGACAGTGCTAACCACTAAGCCACCGTGCCACCTTAAAACAATAAAATTATTTTAAATACAGTACAGTGCAAAAGTATTGAACAACTCCTCATTTCTTCATATTTTACTTCCAAAGCGACATACTTTCTACTCTTTTTTATATAGTCTTCTGGAATAGTTCTCCAGACTTACTGAAGGACTTCTTTAAAACCCTTAAAATAATAAAATGATTTCAAATTCTTGAGGTCAAAACTTTTGCACAGTAATGAAGATTACTGAAGTTAATAGTTTCCAAGCATAGGAAATTATCTCTAGCCCTTGATGTTGACCCTTACCTGTTAACTGTGCAGTGGTAGGATTAGATTCGGGTAGGCTAATTGGCATTCCCAAATTGCAAATCCCAAATTCGCAGTGTGTGAATGTGTGTGTGTGTGAGTGTATGTGTGTGCCCTGCGATGGATTGGCATCCTGTCCAGGTGTACCCCGCCTCATGGCCTAAGTCTCCTGGGATGGGCTCCAGTTCTCCGCCACCCTGAATACAGGATAAAGCGGTATAGAAGATGAGTGAGTGAGTGAGTGAGTTAACAACTAGCTTAGTATTTGGCATTGTTGCCTCACATTGCCAAGGTTGGGGTTGAAATCTTGCTGCAGGTCTGTATATGTGCTGAGTTTGCATATTCTCCCCATGCTTGATGAGTTTCCTCTCACAGTCCAAAGACATGTAAAGTAGATTGATTGGTGTTTCCAAATTCCATTACTGTATGAGTGGGTGTTTGAGTGTGTGCTTGAGCCATGTGATGGGTTGGCGACTCACTAAGGGTGCACCTCACTGTTTGCCATGAGTTTCCTGTGATAGGCTCCAGGGCCCCTGGGACCCTAAACATGATATAGGCATAGGTATAAACAATGGATGGATAGATGGAGATGATTAAACATACAATTGATCAAATTAAGAAACATGGAATTATGCTGTTGGAAGCATCTATGCGTATGCCCAAATAAAATAGATTAAAAGCCAAAACTTTAAAGATAAAAAAACCTGACTTGAACAGACACATCTGTCAAAATGTCATATTTTTTCCTCAAAACTTAATGGAAATTCCTTGTTGGTTTTATATTTCCTAAAACACTTCTAGTCCTGCCAGACACATGAAAGTAGTTTTCAATATTCATAATGGAGCATATATCAAAATAGATTTGGATAAGTGGAAACCTGACCCTTAAATTGTGAGTAATATGTTTTAGAGTCGTGATATGGTGTGTGTGAAATGTACATAAACCTGCCTATACTGTATATTACAAAGTTGTGTGTTCACAGTGCATCCATAATTTCTCACTTCTACTAATCACAGTTTGACTTCTATTTCCATGTTGGCAAAACAACACAGCCAAGTTCGCAACGTCTTTCAAAACCTCACTAATGATTTATTTAAAAGAATGAGCTGAAAGAAAAAAGAATTATAAGCATATTTCAACATCTTGCTAAGTATCCAAAACTTGTTGAAAGGAACCACAAACCAATTCACAATTTCATCTATTATTAGCTGTCTCGCAGAGCCCACATTTCATATGGCAATCGTGGTTAATTTTTTCGTTACTTTTACGAGTAAAAAACAACTTAATACGTTATATAACACAAAGATCAGTCTGCAGACTGAGTCGTTGTTTTTAATTTTGTTTAGACTGTCTCCTAATCGCTGTTCTCTTTCCTGGATCTTGCATGAGGAATTTAAAATTGAGCACTAGGCAAATTAATCAGAACTTCCACAACAACGTTCCTACAGAAACCTAGTCAGAAAACACATATAACTGGTGATGTGCTGATACAAAAACATCTGAGCATTCCTTAATATTCAGAGAGGTAAATGCAGTTCTATACAGTGAAACCTCGGATTGCGAGTAACGCGGTTTGCGAGTGTTCCGCAAGACGAGCAAAGATTTTTAATAAATTTTGACTTGGAAAACGAACAAGTCTTGGTTTACGAGTACCGAGTATCATGTATCACGCATGCGCTTTTTGTTTTGATGCAGAGTGTCACATGATCACAACTAAGCATACGGTTTTTCTCTCTCTTGCGCTGCAGAATTGTGGGTAATCGTCTCCCCTGCTGGGTCTTAATGCGCATCTCTTACTGGTACAGTATAATCAACATCTGTGCACGCGGGTACTGTTTACTATAACACTGTGACCATGTGTGTGTGCGTAAAACATCTTTTATCTTAAGTCTCATTAGAGAGGTTAAAGATCCATTTATCAGCCTGCTCTGTGGACACCGTGCCACACACACACAGACCCCTCCTACTTTCGCCTTCACAGACACACACACATACTCTTTCTTTCTGCTCTACACAGAAACACTGCTCTGTCGTGATTCTTTTCAAAGGTAAAGTGCAGGTTAATTTGTTATATTTTTACTTTACAGCAGTGATTCTCAATCGTGTCGCTCAATCGTGTGTCATTAGAGAGATTTCTTGTTTATTTTTCCAATAAAACAGTGTTTCTGTTGTGTGCATGTGTGTGTGAAAAGAGTGGAGGAAGGGTAACCTAAGGAGAAGGGGGAGAGGGGAGGGGCTCGGGATTTATTTTTACTTTTTTTTTAAGGGAAAGTGCAGGTTAAATTTTTTTATTTTTACTTTATATTTTGTGTTAACTATTTTATGTATTTATTTATATTAAATGAATAATTTGAGTTTCCAATATTTCTTATGGGGAAATTAGATTTGGTTTTGGAGTGTTTTGAAATACGAGCCTGCTTCCGGAACAAATTATGCTCGCAATCCAAGGTTCCACTGTATTTTAAAAAACTTTTAAATCCAAGTATATTCATTGTTTATTGTGCACAATAATAATTAATAGCAATGACCAAAAGAAAATCAAGTACTAAAATAAAAACACAAAAGAATCATATTTATTTATGAACTGTCTACATTCAGTTATAAGCATTTATAATAGGATTTATTCCTATTATTCCATATACATGAGATGTACAGGTACTACAGTTAATTTTGGACAGTCCTGATCCTGTACTGTTTTGAGGATGAGAATCACTCAGTGTTCTTACCACGGAGCATAGGAGCTGCAAGGTGGACAGTGATGTTCCTGTGATTGGTTCGGTTCAACACCAGCCATAACGCACATATAGTGTGAGTTGAATGACATTTTATTGAAAAAGACACCTCTCAAGATGGGGACAATTGTACAAGGTCTAACCCTTTATAGTGCACCTTAGAGCACACCAGTCATTATTCACTCACCAGCCAGCTGCCAGTCACTGAACACAGTAAGCACAGTAAGGGTCTGAACACAGTAAGCACAGTAAGGGTCATTCCCAGAGCTCGAGCCCCTAAATCTCAAGGTGTGTTGTCTGCTCTGCCACAGTGATCCGATAACCTGAAACTGTAGACATGTGCTGGTGAACAGAAGGCACCTGTCAGAATCATTAACAATTGGTAGACTCATGGTCAGATCAGTCAGAAAAGGGTTTCGTCCATAAGTTTCTTTATCCTGGCTGCCTTTTAAAGACAGGTGATGACAGCAAAATGGTGAGTTGGAATGCAGCGCCAGCCGGGGAGAATTAGTCAGCATTGACCCTTGCCTGTTCAGTGAGGAACTGGCTGAGGTGCTGAACGCATGCTGTAGTTTCACTTTCCCCAACAAGCGAGGAGCAGTGAGATGTGTAGACACGCTGGCTGCCGGCCCACTGTCACAGCTCTAACTAGCCAATAGTTATGGAAAGATATGGTAACAACTGTTACTGGAAAAGGGAGGGTCAGTGACAGCATGTTGAGGTTTGGTTTGATGGATGTAGTTCACAGGCAAAGGTCTCATGATATTTTATGTATGCATCCATGTATGAATCATTCTCTATTGGTTATATAATAATCCCATAAAATCCTATAAATTGCAAAACACAATGTAATGGTTAGCTGGTGTTAATAGAGTAAAAAACACAAAACTACAAACAAATATAAAAGAAAATTAAAAGAATTGTTTATTGATAAAAAAAAAATTTATATTATGATTTCGACTACATAGTAAATTCTATTTGTGTAAAGTGTTTTGTACATGACAATGAAGTAATCTACTGTGGAAGCCAGGAACTGTAGTACTTGGGCTTTGACTTTACTATTATCCAGGTAATATTCGTCTTCCACTCTTTTGTTTACATAATGTTGTAATGTTGGAAATAGTGTATATATATATATATATATATATACACCCTAAAAATACTGGGTTAAAAACAACCCAGTTTGGGTTGTTTTTAACCCAGCTGTTGGATAAATATTGGACTAACTACATGCTGGGTTAATTTAACCCAGCAAAATGGGTTATTTTAACTGAAATTTTGGGTTAATTCTACCTCACAAATAGGTTATTATTATTTTCATGTTTTACAGTGAATCTGTAAAAAACAAACAAACAAAAAAAAACAACAACTACCCATGTCTATTAAACAGTTAAATTACTTTGATATACTGGTTTATTACAAAAAAAAAAAAATTGTTGTTGCAACAACAACAAAACCGGAGAAGCTTACTGAGAGAGATACGGACGCGATGTGTTTACTGATGTGTTTACGTGACTTCTTAATCATTGACAGACACCGTTATAAACCATCTAACGTAACAAAGGTAAGCATAATATAGTTTTCCGACTACCCACACAGTTTGCAACTAGACAATCACCTTAATCCATTGTTTATTATAAACGGGCGATTAGGGATTATATAGAGACGGATGTACATAGAGAAGAAGCCATAACCATGTTCTATGAGAGTGTAAGTTAACTTACACTCCGCATTCATCGTGATTATTAGAAAAGGCGATCTGCAA
>JAOVVA010000004.1:19530134-19544150 GCA_028565275.1 Leiocassis micropogon | reverse complement strand
TTGTAACTGGAGGTCATGCTGTTGTACTGAATATCAGCATGCCTGTAATGCTGTTGCAGGCCTGAGGGTGCATCCCCATTTCTTCATATTAAATTAAATGATGTAGATTAAAGTAAAGAAATTGGAACAAATATTTTGCTGCAAAAGGCTGCAAATTGCCTAAAGATACAATTTTAAAAAATGGTTGTTTATGTAACAACCTCAGCAGCAACCTCATTTCCCCTCACATCAGCTGATCAACTGTCATCATCTGCACCTGTTTGTCACCACTTTATGCCTTATGTTAGATGTTTTTTTATGTTTGGATCATTCATAGGTCACCATGTGGCTAAAGACCAAAAAAAAAAATATTCCTTCAAAACTGGTCAAAAACTTGGCAAAAATGAGAGTAAAAAAAGTTCTCCAGAAAGATGGAGGACTATTCCTCAAAAATACATTACAAAGAAAAGAAGGTCTGGCTGTTTTGTAAGCAAAATACTGTATTAAGAAATGAGGGGTGGCTTAAGACTTTTGCACAGTACTGTATGTGTCTGATATAGTAGCTGTCCTTAAAAACATTAGACAACATGATCAGAGGAAATCACAATAACTCCTTTTCTTTTTCTACCATTCCAGCATGAGAGCAATATTGTTCATCGTGACCTAAAGGCTGAAAACATTTTCTACACTACCAGCTACTGCATCAAGATAGGTGATTTTGGTTTCAGCACTGTAAGTGGCCCAAGTGACATCCTGACCACATTTTGTGGCTCTCCTCCTTACGCGGCACCAGAGCTGTTTAGAGAGAAAGGCTACGTGGGCCGTTACGTAGACATCTGGGCACTAGGTGTTTTGCTGTACTTCATGGTGACCGCGACCATGCCATTCAACGCTGAAAACCTGGGCCGTCTGAAGCGCTGCATCTTGCAAGGCATCTACACCATCCCGCAGTACGTCCCTGAGCCCTGCCAGCAGACCATTAAGGGTATGCTAAGACCTGTTCCTCCAGACCGCAGCAGCATTTCCCAGATCATAAGCTGTTCCTGGATGAGTGGCATTGACTACCCAAAGCCCTTTCCTTGCCTCAGCCTTACACCCGGTCACCTGGTAGAGTCCTCCCAGGGCCTGTGTGCTGAGGATGAGGCAGTCAAGTTAGCGTTGGAAGACTTGGGAATTAGCAGCATGCATCTGCAGAATAACCCTTGCATAGACTTGTGTAATCCCATCACGGGAACGTATCGTATTTTGCTTCATGGCATCCAGAAAAGGAAATTAGTAGAGACTGTGGGATATTCAGCACTGAATCCCGAAGATTTATGTGACAGGAAGCAATGGAACAGAAAGTCTGAGGCGTCTACTGTCTGTACAGTGCTGTAAAGAGCAGATAGACGATACTTGTATAGCACACAGGACAATATCAGAATTGTCTTCACCTCCTAACACGGTTTAAGGGTACTACATTAGAGCGTAATCTCATTGCATATAAATAATCCAGTTGTACAGTAGTATAGGCTAATGCATTGAGGGGTACTGTTAAAGAAATGCATTTTTATAACTTATATGTAAATATGATACATTCGGAATGTACTGTATGTATTGCATATATCATCATATTTTTTTGATATTCTGCATGGAAACTTAACTTACATGGACTTTTTTACATTTAAGATTATGTAATTTTCAGCCTATTAATGTACACTTACCACTACAATACATTACAGTTCTATATTAAAAATAATTAATTACATTTCACTGTAACAAGGCATGTAGGTGACTCATTAGTGTGCATTTGTAAGCAAAAGATTAAAACCCCTCTCTTGGGTAGTAGTAACAGATTTTCTCCTTTGATGTAATAAAGATACTGTGTAAAATATTAAACATTTTTTTGTGTCTCAGAGTTTTCTGTTTTAACCCTAAAACTAGAAATATACCAAGCTAATGCATGTTACTTAATGGTATTTCCACGAGATTAACTTGAATGTCACTTAGTGGTTACAAAGCCTGGAAACAGTTAAAAAGATAAAGCTAACGCTGCTTAAAGTGTTATACTAGAGGCTTAAGACGAGCGACTGACGCAAGGTTTTTAATCACCATAATTGTCCTTCAATGCAAATTAGGTTTTTGTTCTTTTTTTGGCATCAGATTATGTATCATTTTTGCCAGACATAGATGTTAATTTATCTATCTGGTATTCATTTAAACATTTTCATTTAATTAATAATTTAATACATTATTTCATCTTGGCCTGGTATTTGGATTCAGATTAATATCGCATGAGCTTAAATAAGCATATTGATTTGTTCTGTTGTTCTTACCACATAATGACTCAAAGACAAGCTTTACATTCTTACAATTTGATTTTTAATTCTTATACAAAGTAAACAGGAGAGAAGTGAAGAGTATTGTAAATACATGATACTATCTTGTACCAGCTGTAGACCATACACAAATATTTTTGCAACTTATCAAATATTTGAATGGTGCATTACATTGTCCAATTGAGACCTGGCACATATATATATATATATATATATATAAACTATGATAAATGAAAATACTTTGCAATGATTACTGAAGCAAACACATAAGGCACTTTCCAGTAAACAGGAGTAAACAGGTGCATGTGTTGAATTGTTATAGGAACTAACTAGAACACAGGGAACTGAGCTCAGAACACTGAAACCCCCTGGTGGACAGTGAAGGTATTGAGGTTTTACAGTGTTCTGTGACAAGTATAAATGTCTTGTGTATAGAGGGGGCCAGTCCAGGTGATTGTGACTATTTTATTTGTTTTAATTCATTTTTTTTTGGAAGTTAAACAATGCTTAGAGGAGCTTCGTTTGGCTTTTTCCCATGTCAGATCAGGTGAATTAGTTGTGAGTCCCATAGTTATATTTAAAGAATGCTGGGTCCAAGAGATACTGAACATTCACACAGTCATTTTAGTCAGTTTAGGTATCCCGTGCCAAGTTTGGACATAGACCTTACTGTGATGGTGAGTGAAGGATACCACTTGTGGTGGCATTTGACAGTGTGATGTTTCTTTAATGGACTGCAGGTTTAAAGTAGGAAACATGGAAACTGTGTAATGCATGATACTGGGGTGTAATAGTAGATCGTATGTTAACTCATTAATAAATAAGATGGCTGAAGTGGCCAATATACCAAGGCATTAACTGACACTTCAAAATCTGCTGAATAGACATGACGTCTGTAATAGACCGCCCAACCAGATGTATTGGTTTGTAAATAGTTGTTTCTGGCAGCCCGCATGAGCAAAATGCTTGTGTTGATGGACCAATTATCCAAAATGTTTGTGCACCTGCTCTCATATCACTTCACCCATTGCTTCGGCTGCACTGGGTGTGCCATTCCAAGCCAAGAAAAGTGCTTATTATCTCTTTTTCAATTTAGTTATACAAAGAAATAGAGGGGTAATTGGTGTTTAACCTAGCTTATAACCAAAATGACTCACTCACTCGCCACCTCTTTTTTCATACCGCTTATCCTGTGTGGAGTCATGAGTTGCCTGGAGCCTATACCGGGGAACTCATGGCACAAGGCATGGAACACTCTGGATGGGTCCCAACCTATTGCAGGGCAAATGCAAAATACATTCGCACACTACAATGCCTACAATGTATGTCTTTGAATTGTGAGAGAAAAACAGACTACCCAGAGGAAACCCACCAAGTCTGGGAGACAGCATGCAAACTCCACCCACACATACCAGAGATGCAATTTGAACCTCCATCTAAGCAAAATGCTTCAGGTAAACACCATAAAAAATCTACTTTCTTATATAATGTATATCCCAAGGTTGTATATTATATAACAAATTGATATTTAGGTCATGACCTGCCGCATGAAGGCATCCAAACTACTGCTGTCAAGAAAAAAAAGTCCTGTTTCATATCTGCATACTGAACTTCACTGTAGGGGAAGTGGTTAGTTTGAGCCAAGAGGATGTGATGTTTACCAACGTGCACAGTCCTATACCTTGGTTAAGAAATACCTGTTTTTAATTGTAGCATTGTGACGCACTGGAAAGCACTTAAGCAACTGTTTGTTTTGATAAATCCCACATGGCATGAAAGGTTTATACGTTCAATTTGCACACATATCCAATATAAATGAGGGTCCAGATTCCAGTTAAAATTTCACGAATTGTTTGTACACTCTGATTTCCAAAAAGATAATGATAACTATCACCCATGTATAATGTTTCGTTCCCTTCTGCGTCACTCTCCGTTTTGTTAGTGCAAGCATGTTTTAATTATTTGACTGCAAGATAAATCCATTTTTTTTGCACTTTGGGGAAAAGGCATATTACAAAATAAATAAATCACAAACTGATAGAGAATGTTATTTGGTTCACAATGTTGTCAAAAAGCACGAATGCCAAAATATGATGTCAATTTTGTGAAATTTATTGTGTTTTGCAAAATGCTATAACTCCACCTCCCATCGTGAACTAAAACAAGAAAAAAAGTGTTTCTCTCATCACTTTAATTACACAGAATGTTGAGGATAATAAGAAACATTAAAACCAATACAAAAAGTTCAGTTTCCAATACATCCTTCTCTACCAGTTTCAGTTTCACATTGGTAGTTAATGATAGTGTCTTATCATAGAAGTCCATGAGTGCTGGGGAAACTGCAATGGCAGTAACAGACTGTAAGCCTTTTTTGCCTTGGCTTCAATATTCTCCAAAAAACCAAGGAGCGTATTTAATTTACTCACGGCAGGCGCTATTTGTCCCTGCTTATAGTTTTCTAAAGCATTATGCCATGTAATCTGGTCATTTGCTGTCACATTTCACCCAAGAATGTGTATGTTCAAAGTTTTTAAAAGAATAATATGTTTTCATTGATTGATTCATCTTCTATACCGCTTTATCTTGTGTACAGGAGAGACAGGGCACAAGGCGGGGTACACCCTGGACAGGGTGCCAATCCATTACAGGGCACACACACACTGTGGGTATTTTGCCAGTCAGCCTAATCTGAATGCATTTAGACTGTGGGAGGAAACCAAAGTGCCTGGAGGAAACCAACCAATGGGGAGAACACGCAAACTCCACACACTGACCCGAGGTGGGAATTGCACCCTCGACCGTCAAGGGGCCGGGCAACATTGCTAATCACTACACCACCATGCCTGCTGAATGATATGTCATGATTTTCAAATTAAACATTTTGTTATTAACAGCCTGAAAAAAAGAATTTAGCATGTTTTGCAAATAAACTCTTCATTTATACATACAGTATGTACATGTTTACGCTGTTCAACTTTAATTATTGCCAGTCTACAGGAGTTAGGTATTTTCAGGAGGCACTACATATCATGTACATTACCGCTCCAAACTGGGATTAGTTTCTAACTCCATGGTCGTTCCTGATTTTAATTTTTTTTCTACACTGTAAAGCAATGCTGAAGGCATCCAAAATATGCAATAATCTCTTTTAGACAGGTAATGTTGATATGTATCTACTCATGAAAAGGCTCTGTAAAGCCTTCATAACGGCTGTTGATTTTTGCGGCTGGTAACTCTAAATGACATCTCCTCTGCAGCAGAGGTAAGTTTTGATCTTGCTTTCCTGTGCAGGGCCAGTTTCATCATGGCGCTTGATGGGTTTTGCAAATGTACTTGACAATACTGTTTTGCAAGAACTGTTCCAGAAAGGCTGACCTCCGTGTCTTAAAATAACAATTGATTGTTGTTACATAATTACCTAATTCCATGCGTGTTATTTCATAGTTTTTTTTTTATCCCCAGTATTGTTGTAGAATGTAGAAAAGAAATCACTAAACAAAGACATTTGCAAGTGATCTCGAACTTTTGAGCGGTAGTGTACATTTAGCATTGAAAGCTTGGATAGCCATGTAAAAGATGGATATACCCTGGAATTTTAAAATCATAATATTTAATGTGCTACATACTACATATAATTAGGCCTATATTAAAGTGGAAACATTTTTGTAAAATGAATAAGAGCCGAGAGACAACCTCCAAAGGTTAAATACTAGAAAAGTTTTTTTAGTATGTTGCCCTATAATACTACATAAAATGTAACATTATGTTGAAGGATCTTTGTGTTGAAAATAATGGCTAGAAATTATCGACCAAAGGATTGTGTAGAATTATGGAATGTAATATTACTTCTGTAAGGGGTGAACATTTACTGGATGCTCACATTTGACCTCTGATTACAAGGCTGAATATTGTGGTATGCCTATTTATTTTTGAACATACTAATATGATGTCCCTTAACATGTTTTCAGATGTTCTTCCAAGCAGCCTATCTCTATTATCATTTTTTACATTGTACTTTCACTGTTTTGGTGTCCCAGACAGTCATCCTCCTGGCAGATCAGTTGATAGGACTTTTTGTTTTCCTCAGTCTCAGTGTTGCCAATATCTGTGTCCTGGTTCTGCAGTTCCTTTCGTGACAGATGTTCCACAATACCAGCTCCCAAGGAGTCTCCCAGGACATTGGCAGTGGTTCTGAGACGATCCCTGAAAACCAACACACAGACAGATCTTCTCAATAAAACATAACACATGACTTGCATTCCAAGGCATTTTCGAAATTTGATTTGAGATTTTGCATCCATAACAAGATGCATGCTATATTTGGTGCATTGGCTACCGTACTGGCTTGAAAACATTTCTTATTCTCTCAGATTATCTGCTTGCATTATGTATCAATAACCTTTTGCAAGAGTGCTCTCTGCTGGAGCCACATGCTTGAATGTGACATTTAGTCAAGACTTACAAGAACCAATCCACAGCAATGATGAGTGTTATGTCCTCGGTGGGCAGTCCCACAGATGTCAATACAATCACCATGGTTACCAGACCAGCCTGAGGAATACCTGCTGCTCCGATGCTGGCAGCTGTTGCTGTGATACTGGAAAATGACATTTTAATAAGGAGGATATTGAAAGGAATTCTCAAGAAGTGTTTAGGTATCATTTTTCTTTTTTTTAATTCGAAACACACCAGTAAGCCATAACATTAAAACCATTAACATTTAAACCAAATAGGATTTGGGTTCCTCTTGTGCCACATGGGTAGCACTATCTGCTCGGGGCATGGCTCCAAAGTGGCTTTGGGGATGTCCTCTGGTGTCTTGTAGTAGGACTTTGGGGGTTGTTGGATATGGCCTCTGTGAATCAGATGGATCCCATAAATCCTTGAATCTGGGGAATTTGGGTCAGCACTTTTGGGCTCTTTGCCTGCCAGGTCAAACCTGCCAGGCTGCGATAGGCTGGATGTTCTGATTCCTATATATCGTGGCTCAGAATTTACATTTTTTGGCAACTTGCGTTGCAATAGCTTTTTTGTGGGATTGGACCAGATGCTCTGGACTTTGATCCCCGTGGCCATGGGTGAGACTTGGGTGCTCATGATCCTGTCAGCTTGCTGTTGTTAAGTTGCTTGCTGTTGTTAAGTTGCTCATCAGTGTTCAGTTCATCTGGCAGTGGTGTTGATGTTATGGCTAATTGGTATATTGATTATGTAGCACTATAACATAACGACCTTCGAAACAACAAGACTTTAACCATTCTTATTTGGAATAATTCATTATTACCTGATGGTAAGGATTTGTCCAAAGTTCAGGTCCATGTCATTAACTTGGGCTATGAAAATGGCAGCCACTGCTTCATACAGAGCTGTACCATCCATGTTTATGGTGGCTCCCACAGGCAAAACAAACCGCGTTACACGTTTGTCCACATGGTTGTTCTCTTCTAAGCAACGGAAAGTGATGGGAAGCGTGGCAGAACTGCAGAAAAAGCAAATGATATGTTGCATTGCACACAAACTGCTAAGCGTCATTATTTGCTTAGAGCTCTTTATACCACTTAGCTTCGTTCAAACACATCATAGTATTATGGGTTATAATAAAACAGTTAGTTTCAACCAAGTAACTTGATTGGACAAGAGATATTCAATGAGTGCTGTTATAGAGTACAACAGTTGTACTGACTATCAGCATGGCTGTGATATCTTTAGAACAATAAGATGCCCTATATAACTGCAAGTTCGCTGTATGGTCTCCTGGTCAAATCCCAAGTCTGTGACGTGTCCCCTGAGTCTGTGATGATGTGTCTGTTTCCTGGGTACCTTCTATTATCTGTCAAGACTAAATCATAATTTTCAGTACACCTCAGATCTTACCTCCTGATTAATCAGACTCACAAATCTGGCCTCAATCCTTACCCATGTTGGAGTCTCTGTCTCTACTATAGCCTCTTTCTCTCTTAAACCCAGCCTTGACCCTGTCTCTGTGCTAGTTCCAGGCCTTGGATTATACTCCTGTGCCAACCTCTGTCTTAGTCCCAGTCACCATCTCAGTCACTGCAATTACTCCTGGCTCTATGGACTCAGTCCTTCTCATCCTTGTTGCAATAGTGCCACCTGGTGCTACAGAGAGTGCAGTATCATTGCCCTCTCAACCATAGTCCAGGTGCCCTCTCGTCTGCTGTTTTTCACATAATAGATGCATTAAGGGAAATTAAACTTCTGTGTTGCAAATACTGGAAATGCCCTAATTACCTGGAAGATGTTCCTAAGGCCATAACCAAAGCCTGGATTAGACCACCGATAAATGTATAGGGGTTTCTTCGAGTAATCAGAAAGAAGAGTAAGGGCAGAATGAAGAGACCATGGATGAGTAAACCAATGATGACACAGAAGGTGTACATGCCCAACTGCCCTCCAACCTGTGCCAGATCTTTCATCTCCATGATCTTTCCAGCAATTAGAAAGAGGATCCCAACTGGTGCATACCTAAAGATTGTGTGAATAGGACACATCAGATGTTCATTACTTAGTGGAAGGCAAAAGAAATGTGTCACATATAATCTATTCCTACTTAACCAGAATACGTACCAGATTATGATTGCTACTAAGCGCATTATGGCTTCATTGAGGCAGTCGAAGAATTCCTTCACCGGTTGGCCCTGCTGCTTCATATTCCCAATCACTAAGCCAAAGAACATAGAAAATACCACCAGACCAAGAGCATTAACCCCATTAGAGGAGCCTGAGACTGGAATCATCTCCTCCACTGTCTCCTGTATGGTCTGCAGGACTGTGCTGTAATTTCCAACCTGGATGAACTTGGTGGCATTGGTCTCATGACTCACATTGACTAAAATAGTGATGTCCTTGGTGAAAACTGTTTTCCTGTAAATAGTTTTGTACTGCTCAACAAAAAAAATAGAAGAAATGTACAAATAAGTTCAGTTTTACTTATTTCAATTGCACATGTTTTTTTTTCTTTTCCTTAGTGATCATGAATAGCATCATATATCCCATACCTGTTTGAAACAGGCTTCGACCAAATTAGGAGGAAACATGTTTCTGTAAAAGGAGTGAAAAAGTTAATTATTGTAATTATTTGCCTTTATATATAAATATTGCCTGGGATAAAGTCAGAATTCAGTGATTAAAGTCAAAACTCAAATAAATTGATTATGGTGGCGTTAATCCCCTTCTGTACATATGGGTGTGTCTCTTCACCTGATAAGATCCAGAAAGGCATCAGCAGCTTGCACTGATTCAATACTCCCAGTAGAGGACATTGGACTGTCTCTGTTGCCTTTTCCAGGCTTTACGATGATCACCATGACAATACCGATGAACACAGCGATGATAGTGGTCACCATGTAGTAACCCACAGCTCGTGCTCCCATCTTTCCAGAAGCTCCACTATCCAAGGAAGAAATCCCTGAAAAGGGGGCAAAATGGCATAAACTTTATAACGCATTCTAACACATGGGACGCGTTCAGACTAGAACTCTTTTCTAATTATAAACTGAATCAAGTCAGTTTACATCTGTTTACAAGAGCTAAGAGAGAAGGCCAGAACAGCTTAAACATGTTGTATCCATGTACCTGTAACAAGACTGGACACGATGAGTGGAAGGACAAGCATCTGTAACATCCTCATCAGTAGCTCCCCAGGGAAGGAGAAATATTTTATTTCCCTCAAGGTTAAGTTGTGTGGTCGCATAACAAATCCCAACATGATTCCTGAGCAATATTACAAAATTCAGGGTTCATCAGTGCAAATAATCTTAACTAAGCAACTGCTGAACTGCTTTTTCAATGCTGGCATGTTAATGGTTCATGCTTACCGGCTACAACTGCTGCCACGGTGAAGAGCACAAAGGTGTTGCGGCGCAGGAACGACTCGCACATCCTGACTTTGGATCCAGACATTTGTTTCTGCATTGTGAAAAAAAAGAAAACCATGATTGTTTCTAATACCTTGATTTAATTTGCTACTTAAGTAATTATGTCTAGTATAATTTCAGTATTTACTATCATAAAATGATTTTCTCACACATTAAAAAAATGTTCAGTTTTCTTCACTTAGCAGCGACTTTAGATGCCAGTAGTGGCACTGTGACCTTTCAATCACCACATGGTGGGAAGACTTAGAGGACTTTACCTGAAATGAACGATAATAATAATAATAATAATAATAATAATAATAATAATAATATTAATAACAATAATAATTAAAAAAAAAGATCTCAGATCTGTGCAAAAAAGAATATATAATAAAATTATGAATTATATATATATATATATATATATAGCTATATATATATATACACACACACACGTCACACTCAAAAGGCTTGCCTCATTTTTTCCATCTATCACTTCTCGATACAAATTATATTAACATATTTTTCTACAAGGAAATAAGATTCATTGCATTAATAGTTTTCCTACTGTAATTAGAACAATTTAAGTGCATATTTTAAGTTTTTTAATTGCAAACATATTTTAAAAAATTACTTACCTTGTCTAAACTGATTGATGCACCGTTGAGTGATGAGAAATCAGCAGAAGTAGGCAGGAATGACAAAGACGTTTCAGAAAGTCATGCTATATCAGTTTGCTCCTCCTACAATGACTAATAATTCTGTAACATCTGATTCTGGTTCCTGATTCTGACTTGGAGAAAAAAGGGAAATGTGTAGGTTTGTGTGAGAAGAGATGCTTGAGCTTCCTCCAGGTGAAAAGAGCAACTGGTTGCTGCAACACCGTTGGTTAATATTCTGTTTGTAGAAGGAAGAGGAGGAGGAGAAAGAGGAGGAGATGGCAGAGCGAATTAATTGCAGCTGGCAAAATATGGACCTTTGTGCACATACAAGTGAAATTATCATACTTTCACAGGTTTATATGCAGCAAATTGGCTTTGAGGAAGTTAAGCATAATGATATTTGGGGGAAATAAATGCATCATACGAATACTGATATGAACAGATTCAAATGAAAGAAATCAATAGATGCAAATGATTACGCGTACTGAATTAACTGAGAAAACATGTTTTGCCATGACAACCCACCTATGTGTCTCTTAAGGTCCAAGCTTGTTGTGATGACCGTGAACTCCTCCAGCCTCCCACACATCCAACTTCCACATCCACATCATCTGAGACTCATCACTTTCCACCTATACATCATCTTGAACCAGTTACTTTAATACAAACACCACTCTTCACACCACTTAGATTCCTTCACTTATAATTCTTAATCGTGTCTACTTTATACTGTACTGTATGTTTATGGAAAATTATTTATTAAATGCAAGGCACCACATACTTAATCAAGTGCAATATTACCCTAATGCACACTTTAAATACAAACTGAAAATATCTGTTTTTCCACTACATGCACTGCATCCTGAACCTATTGTATACAATGAACAATATGTATACCTTTTTTTTGCTCTTGCCACATCAACTGCAATATTTACCCTCCTCCATCCTTATGTATTTTATATGTGGTGTTTAAAAATAAATGTTATCTTTTGTAGGGTTTTATGAGAGATCATAAGAATTTCTTTGTACATACAGTGTTCAAGTCAAACCAGACTTTTGATTGTGCAGAATAACAGAACACGTTATGAGAGTAAAAACTTCCTTTATCTCTCTATAGAATCCCCTCCTACACTAATGCACGTACCCCAGCATTTCACTAGTGCTTTGATACCATCAATGCAGAAAGGTTTCTCAGTACGCCAGAGCCATGACTGGTTTCCCTCTTTGCGTCTAAAGCGCTGGCCTCCCAGGAACTCCTTTTAGAAGCCATACATGTGGAAATGCTTGTAGCGAGGTCAGGACTGTATGGGGGATGTGGCAATATCTCCTAAGATAGTTCCTATATGTGCAAATAGTGTTGAATGATTGTGTGTACAGTTCCCACAGACAAATGTGTCTCTTCTGCAAGTGGGCGATAAATTATCTTTTAGTTTTCAAGGATCAAATTTTGTAAATGTTGATTTTACATTGATTTTGTAAATTTTTGTTTTTATTCACGAAAAAACTTTGTTTAGTTGTTCAGTCGTGTCCGACTCTTCATGACTTAATGGACCATAGCACGATATGCCTTCCTAGATGTCGTCCATGGGATTTTCTTGGCAAGGATACTGAAGTGAGTTGCCATTTCCTTGTCCAGAGGACCATCTGCGGCCATTTTTGAAACGCCAATTAGCCTAATCTGTAAGTCTTTGCACTATGAAAAGAAAACAGAGAAGCCGAAGGAAACCCACCCAGGACCTGGAGGTGCAAGGGGACAGTGCTAACCACTAAGCCGCCGTGCCACCACCTTCTGACTTAAGAACAAGTTCTGTTCCGGGAGCTAGTTCATAAGTCCGATTTGTTCGTAAGTCTTATACGTCTTTGACACTAATATACATTGTAAAGTATATAAATTGACTTGACTTAATCTGTCCCCTTTCTTGAATCCCAGACGCCATTTTGTCTCAGAGCTGTTTTCATTGTATTGGACTGTGAACTCTGTGAATTTTTTTTTGAGGATTTTCCAAAATTTGTATTATTCACCAGGATCAAGACAGCCATTTTTCCATCATGCTTCCAGACTGAGTCAATGAAACTGGCGAGGCTGACTCATTCTTCTATTCTTGTAGCATGTCACAAAACAAAAGTCATCTTGAACTGGTTACATAAACATGAACATAAGTCCAATAACCTTAAAAAAAAATATACAAACTTCATAAAACACCTTTTGGAATGTGATACAATGGGAATTTTGCAGCAAGGGTATCCAGCTGGTAAATCTTTTGCAGTTATATGATGAATCAACTTGGAGAAGTGAGGGCATAAAACATATAATCAGTTATACAGTGTTTGCTATTATTTCCAATTTATGAAATAATATATAGTATATTGCTGGCCTAACAAGCAAACATACTGACACTGAAATGCATAAACAAACCACCATTCTATAAGCATCCAAAAATAAAAATTTACATTTAATTTAATTATGTACTGTATATAAAGCAGTGACAAAAGCAACGTACTTAGAGTACATTCATGAGATAAAAGGAAAATGCTTAAAGGCTAAATTAAGAGATGAAAGTAAAGTTATCGCTGTACTCAACCGACCGAGCAAACAGCAAAAGGTCAGGCAATAGATTTTATGCTTTGAAATGTCACCTGATTATGTTCTCTCTCTCACATCTCCCTGCCATACAGGAAGCTAATTTGCTCATTTTCCTTAAAATTCTCTTTATTCATATACATCGCCTGGCCAAAAAATAAATAAATCATGCTCTCACATTTCACTGCACTGTCTTTGGTTTGATTGCGGCATGCATCATTTTAATAAGCTTATGCAAAATGTCACAATATTTATTCCAGAGTCACATTAATTTCTTCCATGATCATGTATTGATGTTGAGAGCCGGACCATGTGACCTTTTTTTCCCCCATTGCTCCACAATCCATTGTTTCTGCTCCCTAGCAAACTGAAGCATTTTTTTCTGGCTACACTGGCTACGGCTAAGGCTACACTGCTGTTTAGTCCCAATCCTTTGTGTGCTCTTCACATGCAGAAATGCTCTTACGTTCACTATTAAACATAACTAAGCGTTATGTATTTTTTTAATGATTTAATATCATTAAATCACATGCTTCCTCTGGGCAACATAATCCGTAAGCATGGTATTAGTTTTCATTGTTATGCTGACGACACACAGTTAT
>JAOVVA010000004.1:19511133-19522366 GCA_028565275.1 Leiocassis micropogon | reverse complement strand
ACAGAACAGATGGAGAGAATTAGCGTAGTTGCCATTCAGGATAGATGTACTGGAGTATGAGGTTATGGGATGAGTTATGTGTATGCCAGATTAAAGAGATGCATCTTATAATCTGGCATACACATTATTTTATTTATTTTTTATTTTTTAATTATTATTATTATTATTTTTTAATTTCTTTCATTTTGTGAAGCTGCTTTGAGACAATGACCATTGTTAAAAGCGCTATATAAATAAAATTGAATTGAATTTGAACTGAATGCTGATAACACGATGGAAGGTCTCCCTCCTCTTTAGCCAGGAGGACATGGCGTCCATGATTTTAAACAAGAATGTCAAATTTGGACTTGTCTGACCATAGCACACTTTTCCACTTTAAATGAGCCTTGGCCCATAGGACATGACAGCATTTCTGGTCCATGTTCACATATGGCTTTCTTTTTTCATGATAGAGCTTTAGTTGGCATCTGCAGATGGCATGTGGATTGTGTTTACCAACAGTTTTTTCTGGAAGTATTCCTGGGCCTATTTAGTAATGTCAATAACACAAGAATGCCAATGAGTGATGCAGTGTCATGTGAGGGCCCGAAGACCATGAGCATCCAACAAAGGTCTTCAGCCTTGTCCCTTACGCACAGAGATTTTCTCTAAATCTTTTAATGATGTTATGCATTGTACATGATGAGATTTGCAAAGCCTTTGCAATTTGACTTTGAAGAACATTGTTTTTAAAGTATTCCACAACTTTCTTACATACTCTTTCTTTGGAGATCTTATTTAAATAAAAAAAAACATCCTAAATTTTACAGAATTCGGGTTGTAAAGTGCACTGACATACATTCCTATTTTGGAGGTTGATCTAAAACAAAGCTATAATAAAATATTAATGAAATGGCACTATGAAATTTTATTTGGTTATTGAAATCTGGCCAATACATTTTTAGAAATGTTTAGGAATTTTAAAAAAATAATTTAAACTACCAAATAAACAGAAAGCAAAATAAATTTTGTTAAATAAAAAAAGCTCTTCAGTTATTATGAATAATTTACACCCACCAGCCACTTCATTAGGTACACCTGTTCAGCTGCTCATTAATGCAAATATCTAATCAGTCAATTACATCATAGTGACTAGATGCTTTAAGGCATTGTCAAGAGGCGGACATGGAGGATGCATGTTCTCCCGGTGCTTGGTGCGTTTCCTCTGGGCTCTCTGGTTTTCTCCTACAGTCCAAAGACATGCAGATAAGGTTAATTGGTTCCCCGTCCAAAGTGTACCCTGCCTAGTGCCTTAAGTCTCCTGGGATAGGCTCCTGGGCCCGCTCAAACCTGTATACAGGATAAAGTGGTATAGATGATGAGACGATGACTCCAACAACATTGTCATGATGAAAATTGGAAAATAGAAGTTTGGAAAACGTTGCCTGGTCTGATGTGTCTCGAGTTGTAAGGTCAGAGTTTGCTGCAAAAATTAAAGCATGGATCCATCTTGCCATATATTAACCAGTCATTGGCAGATTGGCCCCTTAATACCAACTGAGCATCATCCATCCCTTTGGGACCACAGGACACGTGCCATGTCACTAAAAGCTAAAATAACCTAAAGAAAAAAAAATACTGTTTTTTTTGGATATGACAATGAATATCCACACTCACCAGGTCTTAATCCAACAAATCACCTTTGGGATGTGCAGTCAACAAATTTGCAGCAACTGCATGTTGTTATCATGTCAATATGGACAAAAAATTCTGATGAACGCTTGCAGGACCTTGTTGAATCTATGCCACAATGAAATACGACTCTGAAGGCAAAATGGGGTCCAACCTAGTATTAACCCAGCAAGCCTTACCTAAAGAAGTGTTCGGTAAGTTTATACCTAAAATATTTGGACATAAATATCTGCTTTTCATGATAATTAACTAAATCTTGAATATGTGACCTATGATGAAATAGTACTATAAAACAATATTTTAAAAAAAGAATATAAAAATATAAATTTTCCCTCTGTCCCAAATTTGACAAATTTGGTTTTCCTGAAATCCAATCCAAATCCAAAGGTCAAACAATAAATTGCAGTTTAGTCAAAATTTCAGCACAAAATGTTCAGAGTGTTTGGATGAATGCTTTTTAATTATTCGTATGCAAAAATATTGGATTTTTTTCATGGCCGACAATATGAAAAAACAATTTGGACCCAATTACGTAAGAGTACACAGAGCTTTTTTTAAACAATGTGACCATCACATTTTACAATACATATTCACTACTGATTTCTCAAGTAAGTAGCACTGCAGTCCATGGCATTACCTTCATGAGTAGGTTAATTTGTCTAAACTACATAATCAATTGTTATAACTGAAATAGTAATTCTTCTTAGGTATAGCAGGAACGTTCCTGTAATTGTTTAAAGCTGGACCTGGATCAGTCATATATCACAGCGTTGAGATAGTCATCTCTGAATGCAATGCCTTAAACGTATTGTCTTTTCTTTCACTAGACATAATTTTTGTCAACGATCTGTCACTGTGCTTATGCATTTACAATAGAGTCACCTCTATAAGTTCTGCTATTTTATGTAAAAAACCTGAGGTATCCCAAAATCAAGTGACACTATTCATCTGCCCAAGGACATGTGACAGCATATTGACCTTTGGCCATCCTTCTCCATGTACACTAATGAGCAATGAGATGCTGCAACACAACATGAATAATCTCGCAGCACCCTAAAAGGAAATTACATATCACAATCCTATAAGCCCACACAGAACACGAAAGTCAAAGTTTTGAGTGGCTGACTGCCATCTGCTTGCAGGGTGTCCGACCCAGCTACTGTCCAGGCACGTACGGCCAGCTGATGGAGCTGCCAGAGAGCTGCATGTCTCGAATGAGTGTCTCGATTGGTGTCTTGCCCACCAGTCGCATGAAGAAGAGCTGAGATATGAGGTTTGCGGGGACAGCTCTGAGAGAGGGCAGGCGGAGAAGGAGGCGACCGAAGCGCTGCGGTTGAGTCGGATACTGAATGCGTTCGTATTCAGTCAGAGCCACCTGAGCCTTCTCCTGCAGACTCTCGACGTGGGCTGGGTCTGTCAGTCCACATGCATCTATCAGAGACAGAAAGTAAAATTCAGTGTCAGAGTTCCACAGAAAGATAAAGTGCCTTGGCTAAAATATGGTTTTCAAGAAAATTCTGTAAAACTAGCAAAGTGTCTTTTACATAGGTGTGCATATTTCTAAGACATTTGATTAACTGAGTCGTGAATTCGCACCACATACCTGGTGAAAAGAGGGCTATGGCTTTGAGGCAGCTGTATTCAGCAGAGTCCACCTGTAGTCGTGTAAGCTTATCCACTTGGTCCTGGAAGACTCGCACTTGGTCCATAAAGGAGACGACACGCTCGGCAGACATGGGGGAAGCGTGAAAGCCAGCGGCAGCCAGCAATGGGGCCATGTGTAGGGGCAAGGCTGATTGTGCTGCATTCAGGATGAACAGTTCGCTCCAGCTGAGGCGCAGCAGGGCCACTTGCTCCGAGACAGGTAAGTCAGGGAAGAAGGGAATGTTCCGGGCCCACTCAATGGTGCTGAAGAGAAGTCGGGCAGCCAGCTCACAAATACTATCGATGCCCATGACGGATCCATGGCCTCCAGGCAACTGTTGACCACACTGAGCACCGTAGCGACTGTTGGGATATGGTTCAGCTCTCAGGAGCTGTGAGATAAGCTCAGGCGCTGGCTGACCGTTGAAAAAGTCACCGGCCATGCCCGGTCCTCCTGGCCCTCCTCCACCGACTGAGACCATAGAGGTTGGGCTGATTCCTGAGTGTGATGGAGGAATGCGTCCACGCTGGACTGCTACAGGAAAAAAATAAAAAAGAAAGAAAGGATTTGCATTGTTAATGTCATCATGTAGAGCACAGGTTGTTCTTGTTGTACATTCATGCAAAGTAAAAAAAAAAAAACTTGAAAGGAAGTAGCTGATTAAAGGGATCAAAAACTTTAACCCTTGTTTTATGTCCTCATTTAGACTCTGAAGTGCATTTCAACCATGTATTACCTACATGCTACTACCTTTGCCAGCTGGAACAATGCAATGCTAATATGATTTCCTTAGAAATATTTTGTTTGGTTTTCTTTTATCTCTGAGCCACATCAGCTTGCTAGGCTTAATAAGAAACCTAGGTTGCAAATTAAAGTAACAAGCCTTACAACAGTTCAGGTATTGACAGAATAGTTACCTCATAAGAAACAATTCCATTCTATTCCATTACAGTCTATTGTTAAATTCATATAAAATGTACATTGATGCGCAATGAGAGCCTGAACCTGCTGATACGTCCTGTGAACTTGAGACACTAAACATGAATCTGGTTATTGCTCATTTCTCATTTTTAACAGCTTCATTCACCAGTTTCAAACAGGAACAAGACTCATGAGCAGGTTTCTCTTCCGAGGGAAACTACAGTCACATAGAAAGCCTTTAAGGCCTTGGGTTATTCTGCTAAGGCATATTTGCAAGCATATGAGGCATTTGTACACAGCTGCTCGCATAGACGTCTGCCTTCATGCTTGTATGTAACATGAGACTGAACACTAGGGGGCAGTGTCACGTGAGCCAAACTACAAAGGTGTCTCAAAAGTCTGCATAGATAGGGGACGGTCGGATCAACTGTTTCCGGGTTCATGAATTGGAAGAGTGACCTCTGAGGTCTCCAGGCTTAACCCCGCTTGATTTTTACCCGTGGGAGCACATGAAGGCCACAGTGTACCAGGACCATGAATACAGCACAAGGATTGTTTAAAGGAACACATTTAAAGTGCAATTACATGAACAACATTAGATGTGTTAATGCTAGTTGAAGAAATGATGGTGTGTGTTTACAAAGAAATGTAGATCAATATAGAGGATGTTTAGGAAAAACAGTTGTTGTATGTATGAAGACTTCTGGGACATCATGTACAGAAAAGCGAAAGCAAAAATGAAAAAAAAAAAAAAAAACATGAGCCTTTACAAATAATAGTTCACTGTTGGTGAAATGTAATGATTTTCTTCATTCTAGGTAAATGTCTTAATTCTATGTAAATTTGTGATTTTCCTAATTCTATGCAAAGCAGGTATGACATTGCTTGAACCAGTCCATCTTCAGCTCCTACTACAGTCTTACTGCTTGACACAAAAATGGACCAACCAAGGCTTCATGTTTTATTTTTCATCATCCGGTCACATACCAGTTGTCATTAATTATGTATAAAGGCATTATTACAATGAACTTGACCGTAGTCGTTCATGCCTAAGAAGAAAGCTATTTCAGACATTAGATTGTGCTGATTAAATTCCAAAGTTGCATTAATTATTCCACAGAAGTCTTACAAATGTTTAATCATTTCACACTACAATTATCTTGGACAGACACGCGTACAACCTGAAAAACATATTGTCACCACCGATAAAAAAACAAAACAAAATCAACTCTGGTAGGAAGTCGCAGAGATCATTGTTGTCTCTGTTGAGTGAATGTACCAAGTACAATTAGCTTCTTTCACTAATGTGCTAATCCGCAGGACAGAACATGCCCACAGAATCAGACCCTACATGCCCAAGGGACAAACTACAAATGACTTCTCGCTTGCTAAGGTTATCCTGTGTTTGCTTTGCTGCTGAACAGACCTAAACTTGGAAAGCATTTTTATCAGGTTTTGTTATTTATATTTACACAAAGCAGAAAGGTCACGGCATCTCATCACACACTTTCCCGATATGCAACTGGACCTCCCTGCCTCAACCAATCGGCTTCAACTCATGGCTGGTTGACACCCAGCCCCACAGATACACACCACGCGCTGTTAGCTCCCGTATGGGATGACTGCATTCATCAGAGTCTATCGGTGTACCACTGCGCACCAGGCTAACCCTTAAAGCCATGCTTCCAGCCGTAACGGGTTTCATGATGCTGCACCATGATAGCGAAATACAACCCATCGCTTAACATGTTCCTGAAAGGGTCTAATAACATACTGTATGTACTCGTGTAATGGGTAAAGGGCAAGGGGAAATCTATATGTAAAACAGTAACTGAAATTCAGGACTTATCTTGTAATAGAATATTATAATAAACCGTTTTTTTTTTATGAATCTGTTTCATTGAGCATTATATCCTTCAGAAAAAAAGGTGGCAATTCTTCTATTTTTTCATGCTTTCGACAAGGCATTATTCTCATGTCATATGGATTTATAGTTGGCAGCTCAGCGCTGAGCAGCACAGCTTGGAGAGCAAATCTGCCTCTGGCACTATGCCTGCCAAGGTCACATAGGGACATCGGCACTGCAGGCATTGGACTTTTTGGTTGAAAGCCAGATTGAACTCACAATTGGATATTAATTAATTACACTATTAATTAAATAGCTTTGATTGCTATATTAATTTTTGTTTTAATGGCTATGGCACAAATACACTTCAATGTATTACATATGCAATACAGCTAAAATATGCATTTTTAGGCTGTACTGAACTACTATGTAAATTCATCATCCTAGTTGTACTTATACTGTATATACTGTAAGCCTGCACCTTTTGTTCTCCTAATTATTTTTAGTTTCAAAGCATACGTTTACAGTATACAATATACAGTAGATTTTAATACCACAGAAAAGACAACCATCCAAGGACAAGACTTAGATTTAGATTTGTAACCATATACTGTATAAGTATCTCCATATGGATTTATCAAAACCGCAGTGACAGCCAGGACAGTTACCTTCTTTTCTCATGCCCACACGAAAGCATTTCTTCAGACGGCAGTACTGACACTGGTTGCGATGATGTTGGTCAATCTGACATTCTCGGTTTGATCTAAAAAATAAAAGGAAACACAACAAAGGCATGAATGACTGAATTAAATTCATTCCTGAATTTCAATACTATTACTAGTATTTCTACTACTAAAATGATTTGTATAGGATTTTTATACCACTTCATCCATTTCCTCACGATGGTTTCATTAAACTTTGAATCAATTCCTCATTTATGATATTAAGTGGTTCTCGGTTACCAAATTGAGGGCTGACTTTTTGCCTTTTTTAACCATTATAACAAAGAAAATATGTTTCCCTTTCCTGGATTTAGTTATAAAGGCAAGAAAGCTGCTTTAAAAAAAGAAAAACTACCAGAAAAAGCAGCTGAATTATAACAAGCGCCAGCGTCCATAAAGACCTGTGCACAGTTGCTATGACCACCTAAAAATAAGTTCAGTCTAAGCAACTGTATGTAAGACAGTTGAAGAATGAATATATTCAACATTGGCTCTAGTTCTTTAAACAGAGCCCCAGTAAATTGATGCCAGAGCCTTGGTGGTGTGCCATGGTCGGTTGAAGCCTTATCAGAAAGGCTGGCCTTGGTAAATCATCAGCCCATGCCAGATAGACACAATTGCAAGAACGCAGTTTGATTTTGCATATTTCTGTAGGAGCCAGCATGATTTCTTCTTTGGTTAAAGCAGAAAGAGAGAGAGAGAGAGAGAAAGACACTTTGTAGTGACGATAAGTCAGGCTACTGAATAATCAGTATCAGTTGCAGATCAGAAAGGTTTTCAGCTATTGTTTCAGCTAATATCTATATATCTATATAGGTATAGATAGATAGATAGATAGATAGATAGATAGATAGATCCATGTATTCGTATACTGTATATTAATTTTTGCTTGATCTGTTCATTTCATCACATATAAGAACACACAAAAAGCAGATTCATAAGCACAGGCTCATAAGCATTGTTCTTTAAAGCATGTTTGATTCAATTAAACTTGCTCCTCCATTAACTACAGTGCATTTAAATAGTGTTGTTGTTTGTTTTGTCAATTAAGACCATTTAACACCTTACCTGGAATCACTTTAGCCACGTATTACCATATGAAAAGCACAATTCACACCCAAACAACAGGTTATCTAAAGTTCACTGAAAGGTCTAAAGTTTGCATTACTTTCTTTTGATTTACATGCGTCACTGCGGCCAGTTCCGACACAGTTTATGCCTAAATATCTAAATGAGTAGCTTGCATTTTGTAAGACTGATTATTTTTAGTCATTTTTATTCTGACTCAATGCTATATGAAGTCAAATTTGAGTCAATGCAATCACATGAATTTAAAAGCTGATCTAGCTTTAGATTGCCCTATGTGACATTTAATCACCAATCCCTGAGGCTGTACACGGTGACGTAATTCCCATATGTCATGAACAAGGCTCATTACTGTCCACGTGCAGGCCGAAAGCTCGTCCTGGATTACAATTTGGTTTTGCTTTGAGCTGTACCACAGCAAGTCTTGACGAAATTTCTTACCTGCATGTGTAGCTGAGGTTGCGACGGATGCTCCTCTTGAAGAAGCTCTTGCAGCCCTCGCAGGTGAAGACGCCGTAGTGCTTCCCGCTGGACTTGTCGCCGCACACCACGCAGTCCACCACGCAGGCCTTGTCATCCTCTCCACCCTCGGCATCGCTGTTCCCTGCCTGGGGAGAGCTCTCGTCCTCCTCCCCCCGCAGGTAGCCCTTCTCCCCCAGGCCATTGGTGCTCCCATTAGGGTTGCCCCATCCCCCACCCACCATGGCCATCGCTGTGTGCACCACCAGGGCTTTTTTCTTCTTCTTCGTCTTCACGAAATCCTCTCCCAGCAGTGAGTATTCAGTCTTGCCTTCGAGTGCGGGTAACAGTTCACACTGCAGACATTAACCTCAAGCTTCTCGAGTGTTTAAGGCGAAAAGTAAACAGTGACTCAAGGTCCTCAAACGTTTACACGGCCTAAATTCAAAATCGGGCTTTCAAGAAAGTCAGCGAATGTTTTCTGTAATCCTAGTGATTGTAAAACTTAGTTTAAGATAATAAAAAAAAATAATAATCCTCTAAGTCTCTTGATGAACGTCTGCTTCACCAAGTGGTTCAGAATTCAGTCAAGAGCGAATAACATACAGCCTGCCCCTTTGACAGGAAACTATAAATTACACATAAACATGCACGGCCCCGCAAATCCGAAACTGGGGCAAAAGTAAAGCACCTTTTAAGAAGAACCGAAATGCCTCATTACAGCCAGAGAGCATTAAAAGCCTTGTGCTGCTTCAGGAGCAGTGCATGAGACAGTTGCCCTGCCCACAGGTCACTAACAAGTCAAACCAGTTCTTGCTGTGTGTTTTGCAGCGCTAGCGAACTCTGTTCCCACTATTTAAAAAAAAAATACAGTCAAAACATCAAAAAAAAAACAAATTCACAACCAGAACGTTAATTTCTGCTCTTCAGCGGTTACAGTAAAACCTGAACAAATAAAGTACACATGTCCAGAACTACTACGAGAATCCAGTCGCAATAAATCTTCACATTCAAAGCTACCAGGAAAGGAAAGGAGACAAAGCCTGCTAATGATAAACAGAGTTTTCTTTCAGCCCTCCCTATGAAGGATCAAAGTTCAAGGAAGTCCCCTCTATCTCTCTCACATGCAGACGCACACGCACACACCCTTTCGGTCCTGTTGGGAAACCCGGGCTCGGATCTTCTCGCTTCCACGTACGCTCTTGCGTCAGTTTCGAAAGAGAGCATGGGGATTCGAACGCCGAACAAGAGGGCAAGGTCTTTGGGGAAGGAAAAGAAGGAGGAATCTTAGATCTGCATGCGTCCGTGTCTCTCGAGTGTCCCTCCCTCGCCTTGTTTTGTCAGCACTTGCCCATCCAGCAGTAACAGCTCCAGGGCTTCAGCTCGCCCATGCGTTCCCGGAAGCCACCGTGCAACTGTTTCCGCTTTTCTTCTTTCTCCTTCCGTCTTTCCGTCCCTTTGCTGAGAGCGAATGGAGGAAGTCAGCACCGTTTGGCCATGGATGAAGGACAGAGGAAAGATCAGCCAGCCTCTGTGGTCAACAGACCTTGCTCTGTTTCT
The DNA here is from genome assembly GCA_028565275.1 of Leiocassis micropogon. NCBI lineage: Eukaryota > Metazoa > Chordata > Actinopteri > Siluriformes > Bagridae > Leiocassis > Leiocassis micropogon. Next base: position 19,512,456 of record JAOVVA010000004.1, on the reverse strand, counting down.
CTCTCTCTCTTTCTCTTTCCCTCCCTCTTTCTCTCTCTCTCTCTCTCTCTCTCACACTCACTTCCCCCCACTCCCCACCCTCTCTCTCTCTCTCTCTCTCTCTGAGTGCAGGAGTGTGTGTGTATGTGTGTGTGCTCAGGGATTTGACACTGCTATTCAAGCCCCATGGTTGCCATGGTGACGCCTGCCTTATATGGCCAGAGGAGTCAAAGAGCAGCGAGTGGGCTGCCGAGGGCTCGAGCACAGCCAGAGAGGAATGTGCTGCTGCTGCTGACCCCCGAACCTGCCTCCCCCTCTCTCCCTCTCTCTCTCACCCTCTCTCACACCCTCTCTCTTTCTCACACACATATACACACAGTTAACCCTTGCTCCGCCACATAACAACAGAGCTAATGGCTATTAAGCACAATGTATCTGTACCATGTACTTCAATATGAGCATTGCCACACACACACACACACACACACACACACAAAGCACTGCTCAACAGGACTGATAGTCTTTAAGCACTCCTTACTCACAATCATGTAAACACACACACAGCGAGTTAAACCCAGCACTCTCATATAAAAAAAAAAAAAATTCACTTGGTGAACTCTACTGTCACACACTCATTCTGAAAGCTCCTGTGTGTTTCTTTTTTGATCACACAGATAAGACCTGAAACCCTGCGAAGCGCCATGTTTTCCATTTCCATCTCATCATCGTTTCATTTCTCTCAAGTTAATAACGTTGAATATGTCATTCCCGTTCTCTTCAAAGTGCTCTTCACAGCTACACGTTAAAAGCATGATAGATGACATCATAGAAGAGCTCTCAGGTTTTAACCGGCGACCCCTCATTGTTGTGTGCTGTAGAACCGGAGGATCTCGCCCGTGTATGGCGTGTTTTTTGTGTAGGAAGGTCATCGGTGGATCTTCAGTAGTGTTAATCTGAATTACGATGTTTGAAAGAAGCGCGAGAGAGGAGCTCAGAGGGCTGGATTTCTTGTATTGCTGGAGTCAGATTTTCTTGTATTTTTAATGCGGTCTTGAGGAATAGTTATCCGGGCTTCCGGAAGGACTTGTTTAGGCTCTCGTTTCCAGTCCAGTCCCTGACACTGTATCTGAGCAGTTTTAGAGAAATGTTTTCTGTTTGTCCAGCCACACAGTAACTTTCATTTTACAAAATCATTTTAAAAAATCCAACTCAGTGCATGAACGAGTGAGAAACAGGTGCAGATGATGACAGATGATAAGGACGGTGATTAATACTGTATACTGGTGTTGCTGACGCTAAGTGGTTGGAGCAGATGAGACGGGAAATGAGGTTGCTGCTGACAGC
>JAOVVA010000004.1:19486930-19511002 GCA_028565275.1 Leiocassis micropogon | reverse complement strand
TGATTAATGTAGAGGAGATGCAAGAGTTGATAATGATGGATGGATGGATGGATGGATGGATAATTTTTCAGTAAACCTACCGCCTGTTTGCCACACGTTTGAATGTTTTCTCTGCTCTATCACACCCACGTCAATTCAAAAAACCTGTTTTTTTATCTGATTAGTTAAATCAGCTGTACTGGGAAGTGAGAAAACTGATGGTGCTCTGGTTTATGATGCCTTCTATGGTTTCAACCCTCTTCACTTTCTTTGTTTTTGGGTTTTTTTTCTGTGTGTGTGTGTGTGTGTGTGTGTGTGTCTTCTTGGGCTCCTGGTCTTTGAACTGTAGAGCAGGAATGCAGCTGTGCTCTGCTGGAGTCTGGTAAGTTTGGATTTGCACATTCTTGCATTCTTGCACAGTGAGTAGACTATTACTGGTAAAGGACTTAACACACACACACACAACTGGTATTCAGTTGATCCCTTTGGTACAAAACACCAGAAACCTCTCAGCATGCTCAGAAGGTTGTGTGAACCCACACCTCTGAATCTGTTCACTCTTTATATATTCCACTGAACCATAACAGCATATTGTCTACAAATATTATGCATTTAATCGTATTTAAAAGAAATAAACGAATAAATAAATAAATAAATAAATAAATAGATTGGTTGCTCTTCTTCAAAACAGAAGTCGCAGTTTTACCCTGGAGAGGAAGCTGCATGCAGTAAAAGTTAACCGAGCGCAGGAGCAATAACATGGCTCCTGCTTCAGGTGTGGAAGAATGCACTCAGCGTGTTTAAACTTTAACCATTTCAAGGGGGCTGTGAGCAATTTGCCATCAGCAACCTGCACCGCAACTGCTAATGCATCATCCTCCCCACTCTCTGAAACACATGAAAAGCTATTCTCTTGTGTCTGGGAGGCCTCTGACCTCAAAAGAATGGATGAGGAGCAGAAAATAAACAACATGCTTGCAACAGGGTAAAACCAAACATCTGCTAGGGAGACGCCAGAAGACGAGAGGGCAAGGCAATCTAAATCACCTTTAACTTCCATGGAGAACGGTGTGGAATTGAAGAGAAGGTCACCCTAGTGCGATTGTTATTTAAATGAGCCGACATGATGGGCGATAATCGATTTAAAAGGCAGACGTTATAAATACTTCACTCAATAATATGTTACTCATATGCATGATACATACAAAAAAAAAATATAAAAGTTCCAAAAACTATTTTTTTATTTCTAGCATGCATCCAGAAGCCTTATTTTTTGGATTTAAAGAAATAAAGTAAATTCACTTGAATCAGTACATCATGTGACATCATTTTGTGAGACTTTCATGGATCGACTGAGGGTTGGTTTTTTTTTCGAATTGACATCTAATGGGATGACTAAAGGGATCTTATAGGATAAACGGATTAGAAATCTGTTTCCAATACAGAAACCTGACCCCGTTCCTTCCACCTTTTACTTTTTAAGCCTTCAGCCTGTTAATCTGCCTCACTGAGGTAGCAAGGGTTGTGTGAGGTTACCTGCACTGAAGCTTGGAGACACAAACAAGGATTTGGTTTCTCATGCTGTGTGTTAGACCACTGTGCTGACAAGTAGGGTTAACCGCCTGTGTGCGCATGTGTGTGAGTGTGTGTCGAGATAACAATGCGTGTTTGGTCACTTGATTGAGGTCAAACCTCTTTTTATCTAAGTAACAGCATTTTCATCCTAGACGAGATTGTGAACAGCACAGAGGTGAATGTAGAGGAGAAATTTAAAGGAGGGAGAACGCTTGAGAAAGCCGTATTGACATCTGTGAGAAAAAAAAAGCAAGGACCAACCCATGATCTCTTTATACCACTCATGGGGACAACGTATTCAAATGAGAAGCGGATGTTTGGAGTAAATTAGTTGACCTTCACCCTGTGGGTCAATGCCCTCTGTGTGTTTGAGTGTGTGTGAGTGAGTGAGGTCGAAAGAAAAGTATGCTTTAGAAGAAAGAAAAGGGAGAGGGGGATATTAATCCATTCTGGAGCCTGTGATTGACAGGCTCTGTCACTGTTTTTCGAAACACTGAGGATTTTTCCCAGGCATCAGAGCGTCACCAACGTCCTCACATTCAACAGATGCTGGAGCTTTATGACACCTTGTTTTCCCACCACTGGTCTTCGTTTCACTAACTTGTTTGTTATTTATGGCAGGCTCATTCCTTAGCTAAATAGTACAAAACTACAAAGAAAAAAACACAAGATACAATGACACATGACTTACAGAAAATAAATAGTCTACACTGTATCATGTTTGAATGGTTGCTTTTTATATAAAATATATTTCACAGTGTGTGAGATCACATTACAAGCCCATGAGTTGACATTTGGTGTTACATCGATGATGATTCTTAAGGACAAGAATTACCAAAACACACAACATGCATCATGGTATCTATAACATGTTTGCGAGGAAACCGCTAGGAAAAAGTTCCAGCAGTCTCTCTTCAAATGATTTGCACATGTTTCAACCATTAAAGGAGTTCCTGGGAGGCCAGTGTTTCAGACGTGAAGCAGTTGATGGTATCCAAGCAATTGGTGTCCAAGATACATTGATGGTATTTAAACCACTAGTGAAATGCGGGAATAAGTGCATTAGTGTAGCAACCATTAGTCTACATAGAGAAATAAAGGGAGTTTTCCCCTTATTGTTCCCAGTCCCAGTTTGACTTGAACACCCCTCGTTAATTAAAAAAAATAGCACAATATGACGGAAGACTGCAGTGAAATAATTTATCATGATATCAATATTATCATCATATCATCAAGCTTTAAATCATTACAAAACATCATTCTATGAGATTGAGAGTAACTGCTGCCCTCGTTATCATTACGATGATCATTGCAGCACATGCAACAGAATCGGTCATCCATCCCTCTGATCTTCTTTATCTCTAGCTCAGGCTAGAGTCTCGCTTAAGCACGGCCTTGTAACCCCTACATTCACAGGCTTCAACAACGGTACAGGCCGCCCTTTGACCCCTGGGGGAGTGACACTCAACCTTTGCTTCAACCTTCTGACTGGCACTCGCAGCTGCGGCCGACTGCCCCGAGGCTGGGGGTTGGGAGCGTGCAGTATTCAGAAAGGTGGACTCAGTAAAAGAGACAAATGGCCAAGCTGAGATCCTCTAGGTTCAGCCTCTTTTGTCTTTTATCTTTTGTTTGACCGGAGCGAAGGGCCAGATCTTTGCAGGGAGCGTGTTTTTTTTTTTTGCATACAGAAAAAGACATGACCTTTAGTAAACATTGTTCCCATTTTCTCGTGATCCGTTCATCCCAGTGTTCCCACAAAGACGCCCTTAAATGAGCAAACTTATGTGCCTCTAATAATATCACAGGATAGCTTGTAAAAGAGGCTACTCATTAGTCCTAGGGTGGTTTATACAGAGATGTTAAAAGGGCACTTAAGCCATTGCTTTACAAATAACTTTGCGAAGTATTTTCACTCAATCGTCTAAATGAAACTTTTGACATTGTGACCTAAAATATGTCCAAAGCTCCCTCAACGTTCCATGCTCTATCCAGTGTGTCCTCTGAACCTTAAGTTGAACGTAGAATGGTTTACGTTACCTAATGTATTTTATTGTGCTTGTACTCTAGTTTATAAAAATGTGTTTTAGAGCACTGTCTCCTCCTTCTTCCACTCCAGCGCCTCAAGCGTGGTTTTTAGTTCTACCAGTTGAGACTTGTGACGTTCCTGCATGGCTGTCATTTGTCGTTCGATCCTCCACAGCTGCTCGTGGTGCTTTTTGCGGGCGCCTCTGCATGCACTCAGGGCTTTACTGTGAAAAAGGGAAAACCTTTGATTAATAAGCATATTCATTAAAACCAGCTTTGAAGTAAGGTCAACAGTCAAAATGCTTCCTTTGATCCCAAATGCGTTCATGTCAAATCGGGAAAAGAATAGGGACTCCAAGCAAAGTATGGTGATGAGACTCTTAGCCAAAGTAAAACATTTGAATGGTGCAAAAGTTTTAAAGTGCATCCATGAATGACGATCCCAGCTGAGGTTGCTTGGAGCCTGCTAAAGTCGTTCCCTTGAACATTCACCAAGTGGAACACTCTCAGGAAAAAATGGACTGGTTTGACCATCGAAGGCGTTCTGTTTCTGCAGGAGCACGACCTCATACTGCACCACTTGCATTACAGGAATTCAGCTGGGACTTTTTGCCACATCCCCCGTACAGTCCTGACTTCACTCGCAGTGATTTCCACATGTTTGGGCCATTAAAGGGAGTTCCTGGGAGGCGTTTCAGCGTTTCAGACGTAAAACAGACAGCCCAGTCATGACTCCGGTGTACTGAGATGGTATCCAAGCAGTAGTGAAACACTGGGATGAGTGCATTAGTGTAGCAGGAGATTATGAAGAAGAATAAAGGGAGTTTTTACCTTGTCAGAAGTCCCAGCTTGACTTGAACATTGTTTTATTTGTTAACTGAAGGTACAAGACTTATATCGCTAACATGTAACGGGAGCTAATGGGCTTTACCGATTTGAATGAATTATTAGTTCATGCATGAATAGTGAATAATATCATAAAGAATATAAACCTTAAATAGTGATATACAGTACATCTAAGATGTTTCTGGCTTTACAGGCCAGGTGGTGACTCTAGCCTTACTGTGATGCTAGAAATGAGAAACTGGAAAAAGTCAAATTTTCAGAAAAATATTTTTATACCACTATAATAAAAGATTACCAATGCGAAAAAATGTTTTTGCCTTAAAACATAATGCTTGCAAAATGGTTACACACACATATACACACACACAGTCAATAGACTCTAAAGTCACTAGGGCTGTTATTTATTTTATGTGAACATTTCTATTAAGTTCAATATCGTACAATATGATGATTTTACCATATTCATTTGTTTCCCTGAATGCAGCAAAAAAAAAAAAACAACTCTAATTTAAGTGTTAGGTAAAAAGTCTTTAACATCGACTGAAGTCCAGCGGAAGCGAATCCTGAGTAGTAAACCTCAGTGATCGAGCAGTCCGGGTTTAACCTCCTCATTTCATGACTCATAACAATTATTCCCTTGGAGTATGAATACAGTGTATTCTCATTATGAGTCAGTAATTATATCATGCCTGTCTGCACAATATCAGCTTGATTGTATAAGCATGCCTGGAAACAGTGTAGAATCAAAGTGTATTATGTGGAGTTGCCTTCTGCATATGAACTTTAGATTAAGTGTCTACTGAGACTAAAAATCAGACTTAACTATCCTGCATATTATATACTTTTTTTTTCCATCACCAGCTGGTTAAAAACTTACAGGCTACATTAAACCTGCAGGTTTGTCTTATTGTCCCTTTTATTAATATAATTTAAATAAAATGAACGCAAGTATAACCTTCCATATCAGTTTGCAATCCTTCTGCAAAATACAGTTCCTTGTTTTTCTCGTTAATTGTTTTCATTTCATTCTTACATTTTTATCTTCTTTTATCTCACATATTTTCTGTAGCTTTAGATTTTCCGTTGTATTGGAACATTTAGCCTTTGTAAATCTGAAACTGTAATCAGATTACATCTTAAGCATTATCCCTAATGCTCAGGCCTCTAATCCTAAGCCTATACCCAAAAGTAACCCTGATTCCTCAGCATCACCCAGGCCATTCGAGATCACCAGGAAAAAAAACATCTGAAATAAATAATGATGACGTACCCATGACAGATCAAGAGGTGGGCCCCTTCCTCCTTGTTAACTCTGCTCTGTGTGCTGTAGTCCAACATCGCTGTGTCCAATGACTCTCGTAAAAATCTTACTCTCCTCTTCAGTATCTGCTCCCTGCACAAGAAAACAAAGACTTAGCTAGGCAGTCTCAATGAGTCAATTCAATATTATTAAATCGACTGCTGTAGTACTGCATTTTATGAGGGGCGTTCAAGTCAAACTGGTACTTTTGTTGAAATTTCTCGCCAGTGAAGGTGTAAAACCGAATGACACTTACAGAAGACTTTAAGCGCAGTACGGTGATGAGACTCTTAGCCACAGTGAAACGTCTGAATGATGCAACAATTTTAAAGAAGACCACATGTCTGTGAATGATGATCCCAGTCGAGGTGGCTCAGGGCTCACTGCAGTCGCTCCTATGAACATTCAGCGAGTGTTGCGGAAGAGACGCATCTGTACACACAATCATTCACCAACACCACTTGTACATTACAGGAGCTTGGCGGGGAGTTATTGCCACATCCCTCATACAGTTCTAACCTTGCTTCAAGCCATTTCCGCATGTTTGTGCCATTTAAGGAGTTCCTGGGAGGCCAGCGTTTCAAACGTGAAGCATACTGAGAAATTCGTATCCAAGCACTAGTGAAACCCTGGGATAAGTGCATCAGTATATTAGGGGATTAAATAGAAAAATAATGGTAGGTTTTACTCTCATAACAGTGTTTTATTACAATCAAAAGTCCAGCATGAATCGAAATCCCTTCATAAAACAAGAGGTGAATCTCCGAATGTTCATCTAGCATGACATTTTAAAAACTTGGCACCTTTCTGTTACTGCTTGAAGGTCTCTCATGATGGCATGATTCCTCGGCCCAGGAAGTCCTGCACCACTCTCCAGCTTGGCACGATACTCATCCATCCTCTGAAAGAAACACAAGCAACATCTTTATTTTTTATATCAGCTGATGCAGCACATTGTAATCACTGAATCATTTTAACTTTCCTTCTGTTCACATATTAATTTTACATAATTTCCTAAAATGTTGCCCAAGGACCAGTGAAAAGATAAAATTGGAAAAATAAATGGAAAGATAAAATTCAGGCTTATAAACTGACCCACGATCACCTTTCTTCTTCTGGATTGAGTGTTTCTTACATCAAAGAAATTAAATTTCAAAACCTTATTTATTGGCATATTTAAAATAGGAATTTATAACAATAGTATTTTATAACAATTTCCACAAACATTTTAGTTTTTTGAAGTTTGAAAATGCAAGTTGCCCATACCTACAGTACAAATATACATAGATCAGCCATAACAGTAAAACAATAACATTAAAACTGCCTTCGATTCAGGTTACCCTTTTGGCATAATCGGCTTTATTTCATGATTTTTGTAGCATTGGATTTTCTGTGAGATTGGACCGGACTGGCTGGCCGTTGGTCCCTACAGGTACATGGGTGAGCCTTGGGTGCCCATTATCCTGTCACCAGTTTGCTGGTGTATCCATTTTATCCACTTCGCCTGTAAGTGGTCATAATATTATGGCTGATCGGTGTACACACCAGCTACCTGTGCCTTTCATCATTTATTCAGTTATCTAATCAGCAAAGTCCAGAATGTTGAAAAAAATATGCAGTCAGCAGTAGATCTGTATGCAAAATGACTCGCTCAGATCGATTTAAGCTGACAATAAAACTACAGTAAAGTGGATGGACTAAAACACCAAAGTCTACATCAGGTCCCATTCCTGTAAGCCAAGAACAGGAACAACTATGCATAAAATGCATAAAACCAGAAATGATGTGATCCAGTTGCATGCAAGACTTTTAGCCTGCTCAGATCTTCAAACACAGTCCTCACTGTGCAAACTTCGTAATCATCAGAAGAGAGTTCCGTCAAGGTTTGCAGCTTTCCAAAAGCATTTAGCAACACTTAAGAGCTACAGCACTTTTTTATTCAGCTTTGAATGATATCAGGGTTTGCTTTGAATGCTATCAGCCGCAAATATTGTAACCTCCATACAGGGGACTTCTTTAGTTCTGCTGTATGGTGGGAATGACATTTAGACACTGCTTCTGACTCACACCTATGATGTCATCAGTCTGGTTAAGGTAATGTGACATTTCCACCGGGGTTTGTCAAGTGATACTGCGTATACCGCAGAAACACAGACTTTGTGTACAATATTCAGTTAAAAGTGTGTAGGTGGCATGGTGTGAACAGGTCATACGCAGTATCAGGTCATTTCCAAATGCTAATTAGCCCACACGGAAGAAAACAAAGCACCTGTTGTTCTGCTCTCCGGTCCTCCAGCTCCGCTCGGAGGCTCCTCGCCATGGCAGCCCCTGCTGAATCCTGACACCTCTGGGCCACCAGAGAAGACTCTAGACAGCGACGCTCCTTCTCCTTGAGCCTGATGAGTCCCCGAAGTTCAGACATTTCCTCCTAGCCAATTGCACAGGAAACCAGCGTTATGACTTTAGCGTAAAAAACTAAACAAAACAAAAAAATACATGATCATACATCACAAATATTATAGACGTTCACAGAACAACATAAAAACCATAGAAACCTCACAGAGGATTGAGTGGCTGCTCAGTCAACATTAACTAGCGATAAGGCGAGGAGAACACAAATCAGCACAGAGGACACACATCAGCTAATGGAAATACACACAATGGAAGTGACCAGGCATGTGTGTTTTTTGTTTGTCTTCCATACTATGTTGCACCTAGAAAGCTAACTAATCTCACTCTAGCTAGCTAATCCTAGCTACACAAAACCCAGCAGAAAGCAAACTCAGCTTGAGCTCAAAGAATACTCTCTCTCTCTATCAACAAGAGCTTGCATTCTATATAGATAACTAGCTAAATTAACCAACTAGATTGATCTTTCTACATGCGTGTATAGTTGCACATTGGTAATGAGCTCAAAAAAAAGTTTTCCATGAAATAACATGAGAAACCTGATTAAAATGCACTACCTTGGTTTACGTTAAGATTAACTCAAGGTTTTGACTTTTAGATGACTGATTTTATGAACTGAATTCCCGCCACCTGATTGGCTGATTGGTTAATTGTTTGAGCAGCTGCACAGATGTTCCTATAAAATCGGTGGCATATTACGTGCTAAACAAACACATATGGCTTGCCTAAATGAAATGCAATCATTTTTATCATCTGAAATTCCAGTTATCATCAGGATCTTTCTTGTGATTTGAGTAAATTTCAATATATTACACTTTTTATTATGATAGCTCACCCTGACGTTGACTAACTCATACATCAGTGCTGTTTTCTCTTCTTTGGGGTTGTTCGAGGACAAAAAGCTTAGCCTCCTCACTCCTGCCAACGTGCCCGTATCAGGGCTGAGCTTCCCTTCTCCTGTCCTGGTCTCCTGTGGAATACACACCGCTGCCCTGTCCTGCTTTAGACGGGCGATCCTCTGCTGAATGACTTCAGCCTTTTCTTTAAACTCCTCTGCAGACAAACTAAGAACAAAGAAATTATAAAATAATAAATTGTATACTGTACGAACAGCAAAGTAATTTCGTGACAAACAGAAGACATCACATAGGAACGAAGTGGATACTTCAGTCTAGCCTCAAATAAAGGCATATGTGTTTCTGGCTTTCTCTCTTTCTTTCTTTGTTTATTTATTTATTTATTTATTTATTTATTTATATTTAGCAAATTAGTTATCAAGAATGAGGGTTGAGATGCTCGTTGTAACCTGTTCTGGGTGTTCGCCGTAGTACAGGCCGACTCCTCATTAGCAGTACTCAAGTTGCTAGTTTGTTGTGGCGTCGACAGATCTGTAATGGGAAATTGGGGCGAGGTTAGAAAGAGGAATTAAAAAGAATGTGAAAGCAAGCCAGAGAGGATTACCAGATATACTGTGTGTGTGTGTGTGTGTGTGTGTGTGTGTGTGTGTGTGCGAGCGCATGTGTGCATGGGAGAGAGCGAGAAAGAGGGTGTTTCTTAAATCAGTGGATGGGTAAAATTTATTTTATGGTAACTGACTACGTAACTACTGTAACTTAAACAGATGACTAACTAAACAAACATACAAAAATAAGTAAGATTTTTTCACAAATAAATACAAATTCATATAAATTATAATAATGATAATAATAATAATGATCTTGACTATAACGCTGTGTGTAGATAGATAGATAGATAGATAGATAGATAGATAGATAGATAGAAAATTATAATTAGTATGGATCATAAAAAGAATATTTCATAAGTCAAAAATTATTATTAAAAAGCATTTGACTTTGGCATTTTTCTGTCTATGTGACATCATGTAAAATAGTACAGAGATCTATGCCAAAAAAAAAAAAATCCCTTAACATCATAGACATTCTGTTTGTGAACACTTCTAAAAGCCTGATTGGTTGATGATTTCCAAAAGATTTCACATACTGTACACTGAGCTAGTGAGATGCTAGCACACAACCTGCGATGATCTTGTACCTCTTCCCAGTACACAATATAAAAAATTTATATCAAGATGACATTCAAAGGGTTATTCACACACATCTCAGGTCACACCAACAAAAAACTGTTGCTCTAATATTAAATAATTCCTTAGTAAATAAAATGACTGTATATTTATATGCGTATTTGCTTTTGAAATATTTTGTCAATATTAATATTATTTACACATTTTAACGTTCCTTGTTTCAGAGATGGAGAGACAAAAGGAGAGACACAGAGAGATGACACATAGTGAACATTGTTTGTTTGAGGTACCTGCTTCTGCAGCATTCTGTTGCTTCCTGGCTTCATAAAGGGACAAAAGGTCACTGTATGCGTCCTCGCATTCCTCACTGTCAGTCAAAAATCTATTAGTTATTTTCTCATACCAAAACCTTTGTTGCTGCTAAAGTTGTACAAACATTTTTATGAGATTTTTATTTCACATCAGCACATCATATCTAAAATCAATGCTTGGTACTACATACACAGTGTTAAAGTACGCAGGAAAAGCACACAGTGTTAAAGTACAGTACGCAGGAAAAGCTCACCAGTATGTGAGGGCCATTTGCAGAGCAGAGCAGTCAGCCTCGCGCCGGCTCAGGGCCATGCTGACCTGCTCTGACTCGCTCTTCCGTCTCCCCAGAGCTGCCGTCAGACGCTCGTTTCTTGCTTTTAGGCTCTCCAATGTCCTACATACCAAACCATAAGGAAGATGCCCACTCGAATTCGACATATTTCTGCAACTCATTAAACCGACTGGAATGGTTTACATAGAAAATTCCAAACCCATTCCTCACCTCTGGAGACGCTCTGTCTCGGTTTCCAGAACTGAACTACCAGAACTGTGTCTTGAAGGCCTGGACGGAGAGCCAGGGGGTGAGATGGGCATTCTACGCGAGAAATGAGGAGACGCAGGAATCGTAGGAGATGCCCAACAGGGGCTTGAGGTCCTGCTATAGGACAAGGATGGACTTCTGGGAGGAGAACAACTAGCTGTAATCAGCCATTTGTTTTTCAGCTCGTCCAACTATTGCCAAAAGGTGCATTTTAGAGCCCATTAGACATTTGTCAAATTGCTCAACAAGACATGTTTTGAGTGTGAAGTCTCTACACCTACATCTACAAGTCACTACATCTGATCTATGATGGGGAAAATTGTCTAATCTCAAGTATAACTGGTGATAGCATGGTGGTGAACCTTTTCTTGAAGTCTTTTCTTCTCCGCCTCCATCTCCAAAATGGCTCCGTCCATTTTCTTCTGTTCTTCTTGACGTTTCTGCAGGCTGGTGCTCAGTTCCTGGTTGAGATTACCCAGGTACAGAACCTCTTTTTGGTATTTCTGACGCTCTTCGGTGGGTAATGCGGATAGGTAGGAGATTCCAAGATCCCTCTCCATTTCCTCTAATACCTGAGAAAGAGGTTAAATGTTTTACTTGAAAAATTATATCTGGCAAACAAAAAAGCATGAAAGGCAATGAAAGACCAAGTGGTTTGTAATTTGTCATTAGTGACAGGTTAACAATGGTGGCATTGTTGTGAACTTGGGGTGTGGAGTATCTCCTGAGATTGTGGAATCATAGAAGCTTACTTGTGTGGCCTGAACCCAGGTGTCACGTGCTGCGGTAATGTGCTCTTCCTCGGTTTTTTTATCATCCTGAATGTGGGGGGAGACCAGCTTTCTCCCTCTGCTGGCAGATGACTCCAGAGTGGACAAAACCTGCTGAAGCTTTGACCATAGCTCTCCACTGCACTCTGTTGCCAAACCTGAAAAGTGCAACATGATTATGAAGATTATGGAATGCAAATATAGGGTCAAAATGATTTTCACTATGACCTCATTTATGTTTATATTTCAGTGCAAAATAAAAGAGATGCATTTCACTCATACACCATTTAGTGTGTTGGGTTTCGTTACAAAAATGAATAATTGTTAAAAGTTAAATGTTAAAATTTTGCGAGGTGCATTCAAGTCAAACAGGGACTTTTGATTCTGAGGAATAACTTAACACAGTTATGTAGCTTAGTGGTTAGCTTTGTCGTCTCGCACCTCCAGGGACAGGGTTCAATTCCCGCCCCAGGGCCTGTGTGCATGGAGTTTGCGTGTTCTTCCCGTGCTTGGTGGGTTTCCTCCGGGTACTCCCATAGTCCAAAGACATGCAGATTTGGATAATTGGTGTTCCCAAATTGCCCGTAGTGTGACTGTTGGAGGTTCAATTACGGTCGTAAAAATTGGAATAAATCAAAAGGTCACCACTGGTCTCCACAGTCCCTAGTTGGACTACAAAGGTTCCTAGATGATGGTGAAGTTATGAGAGTAAAAACTCCCTTCATTTCTTTATATAATCCTCTTGCTACACTTATGCCTGTGTTTGCACTAGTGCTTGGATACCATCAAGGTGTATAAGTGCATTAGTCTAGCAGGAGATTAGAGAAATAAAGGTTTTTTTTTTTTTTTTTTACTCTGATAATTAACAGTGTTCTGTTATTCTGTGCAATTAAAAGTCCTGGTTTGACTTGAACATCGCTCATAGATATAAAATCTACATATATCTTTTATATATATAACCGTGGGGATTAACAGTAAATGGAGAGAATAAGAATAATCCAAAATGCTGCGGTGAAAACACAACATCTATTCTGGGGGCTGTGTGTGTGTGTGTGTGTGTGTGTGTGTGTGTGTGTGTGTGTGTGTGTGTGTGTGTGTGCGTGTGTGTGACATGGAGGTCAAAAGTAATGTACAGACCTACAGGTATGATTGTGGCTTTTGCATGCTTCTTATCTTTAAGACATCATACATGCACATTGCTGTTCTAGGAAAAAAAAACCTCAGCAACAAGGCAGTGCTGCTCAACTCAGTGCACACCACAGCACGCTGCAGAGTGTCTGACTTCCCTTTTGTTCAAAACTATAAAAATATTTTTAAACAAATTTGCTTATACTTTTTAACTATTTATAGTGTTTAACCTTTACAATAAGCTAACCAGTCTCTTATTTTTTTTTTCTCTGTTTTGAAGTTAATGAGGGGAAAGAGTCAACTTGTTATTTTAACAATGAAGTGCAAAGTCCATCTTAATAAAGAAACAGCGTCATGTCTGTTATACATAGGGATAACACTGTAGACTCCTTCCAAAGATATTAATAGACATCTGCTCTTATCTGACTGTAAAATTAGATATTACTGTGATGTAGAAGTCTGTATCCACTCTCTTCCTTGCATGTAGAAATATCTGCACTAATAGCAAAAACACAGCAGTTGCAGCACTGGAAATACACAAAAGGACTTAAGTAACACCCAGGTTAGCGTGACTGATGCTAAGACGTTGTGTAAATAAACCATGCCTTCATGTTCCCCTGAGGATGGCTTAGTGACTGACTCCCCCGATGCAGTTCCAGCGTGAGTTCCCGGGCCTCTCTGTGGTGCTGTGGGACTGGAAACTGAAACTGGCTTGCAGGCTTTGGTTTCATACTCCTTTCGATGCCTAATAATAATAATAGTAATGATAAAGTTTTAGATGTTTACAGAATATAATGGTATTTTCTCATGAAGTCGTGTGTGCATGTGTTTACCGTGGGATTTTCAGAGCACGCATCTTCACATTAAGATCAGATATGATTTGAAGTAAAGTGCCCACCTCGGCCTCGCACTGTGCCAGCTCAGAGTTGGCACATGCCAAGCTGTCTGTCATCTGCAAGACACGGTCATAAGCGAGAAGCGAGTGTTCAAGTCAAACTGGGACTTTTGATTGTACAGAATAACAGAAAACACAGTTATAAAAGTAGAAACTACCTTTATTTCTCGATATAATCCCCATATACACTAATGCACTCAACCCAGTGTTTCACTAGCACTTGAATACCATCTAGGTAGAAAGATTTCTCAGTACACCAGAGCCATGATCGGACTGCCTGCTTCGCATCTGAAACGCTGGCCTCTCAGGAACTCCTGAAAATGGTTCCAACGGCCTGATCAAGTCGTTCTGTTATAGCAGAACAACGTGTGACCGCACCACTTGCACATTACAGAAACTTGTCTGGGAGTAACTGCCACATTCCATGTACAGTCCTGACCTCACTCCAAACCATTTCTAAGTCTGGGCAAATACTCTAAAGAAGTAGGCCAATGTTTTAGACGTGATACAGGAATCCCAATCATAACTGTGTTCTGTTGTTCTGTACAATCAAAAGTTCTGGTTTGACTTGAACACCCATCCTACCTCTAAGTTAAATAACTATATAAATTCCTGGAAATCAATATGAACTACTCATACACAGTATGTTGGACTTTGTATACAGAACTGGAATTTGGCTAAGAGTTCTGTGCTCATATGCCATATTCATAGTTGAGTGCAAAAGTTTGCACCCCCTGTGTGCAAGGTATGTTTGTTTTATAATTTTTCCACTAGGTTCAAAATGGCAACACAAAATGTAAAATCAAAACAAATTTAATTTAAAGAATGAGGAATGTCTGTTTAAAAAAAAAAAAAAAAAAAAAAAAGAATGCCTGTAACCTTCTATACATGTCCAAACCTGAGTTGAAGATATATGGAGGATTTGGTCACAACTGAGATTTTCTGATGACAAGAAGAATTTGGAAGAATATGTAAGATTTGCAAAGATTTCACATTAAGGTATGTTATGGGGCGTTTTCGGTTACTGGTCATAATAAAGGAATGTCTGTAAGACACACTTAATGTCTTTGTTGTGTTTGTGGGGGTGCAAACTTTTGCACATTTATACTGCTAAGGAGGGAAAACTTCCATGGATGAAATATTTTAGTGTACAGCCTGTTGTTTTGAGCAAAGGGAACAGAGGAAACATACATCCTGTAGCTAAGTATACTTCCTGTTTCTCTTTTCTTGACCCTAAATTCATGGGAAAAATACTTTCTTACTTTTTGTTGTCTCTATTAATGTATAAACATGTGTTAGACATATATGGTTTAAAACACTCTTTTGGAGGGGGAAAAAAAGTAGATTCCCCATTGTTTGTAAAGTTCAACAGAAATGCACTAGTCATAAAGTTTCTTCACATAATAAAAAACATTCTGATATTAATATTCTTTATATGAACATAATCTATGTTTATAAAATGGTTTCCCTACACACAGGCCTTATTTTACTGAAGATCTGCTACCAGGCAACACAAAGAGTCACATGACTCCTCCACAGGACAACGTGCTAAAGAAAGAGACTCACCTCTGTCATTCTGGTTCTCTTGCGAAACTTTTCCCCCCGTCCCCCTTCCTAAAGAACACAAAATGTACCCAGCAGAGCTGTAGGCTTCTGGACAGGATCTGGCGTCCTGTTGCTCGGGGTGTGATTATAGGCTTGAGTAAATCCACGCAGTGCCGGTCTCGTGGCATGCAACGCTGTCAGATCAGGAAGAGTCTTATTTCCCCATCCCACCTCTTTTCTATTTGCCTTCGGTCTATTGAAAGAGGTTCATGTTCTTCTCTACACTGTGATAAAGACATCTGGAAAGTAATGGAAGCCATGATTACAGCCCCCACCCAGGCTCTTGTGTGATCTTTTCCTGTTTTCGTTTAGACTTGTTTGGCTCTGTTGAAAGGTAGTGTTGAAAATCAGGCAAAAGAGTGTGTTGGAGAAAAAAAAGCCCCCGATTAAAAGGTTTACAGAAAAGTACAGTGTGAGGTTATTAAACATATCATTAAGTATTATAGCCCTGTCTCCGGGCTACTGAGGAAAAGGTATACGAAAGGTATTGGAAAACAAAGTAAGCTTTCTTGTCCTCAAATTCCATGAATATTTTCAGATTTACTTTATGCCGTACATCTGTGGTATGTTTAACATGTAAAAAGGGATGGATGTGGTTTTTGTAAAAACTACATCCATCCTTTTATGAAAAGGGAAACAGCCTCACTACATTAGAAAAGCCATGGTGAATGAAGATGAATAAAGGCTTTCTTGTGGTCAAGAGTGAAATCAAATAAACGTTTTCACAACAACAATATGGAGCTATACAGTATGGCATGATCATGTCTATATTTCTGGAGTATTGATGTTGTAATAATAGTATATTATATTATTAGGCTGATTAGTTAATGAGAACAAAATAAAGATTGCACAAATCTGATACCCATGATGGATCAGATATTGTGTATATGCATTTTTTCTATTTCTATCTTTTAACTATTTTGATTAAAGCTGAAATTAAAGAATCAACTTGATATTGAAAATCAGTTTGAAACCAGTTTTAAAAGTATAGTTTCATTAAAGGAAATAGGAGGCCGTGCATCTTTTTACTTCTGAACAGTTTTTGATACCTCCTTATAATACCTCCATAGTTCCTATGCACCAGTCTTCCATGCATTACAATTGCACATTATTTAAAATTGAACATATGACCAAGAGATATCACTAATACATTTTTGAGGGTAAGAATTCTGTTCCAAAAAAAAATTTTTTATTGGAAATTTGGGAATTTATTTGTTTACAATGATACATAGGGGGAAATATATTTATATATTTATATATAAATGTATATTTATATATTTAAAAAAAAATTCTAAATAGTATTTGCCAATTTCCTGGCTGGCTCGACAAACACTTGCAATATGCAAAATACAAAATGATTGATTGAGATTAAGATCATCAAACAAATTTTAACATCACATAAAGATAACCCTAGTCAATACAAAATGCAGCTTTAAAAGAGGATTTCATTTATTAAGGGAAAAAGCTGTCCAAACCTACTGCCAAAAGTAATTGTCCCCAAAGCTAATAACTTTTTGTTCCAGCCTGTGTGGCAACAATTTTTTTGCGTCTGGCAGTGAGTATGACAAATGCAAAAAAAAAATCAGGATGGGGCAAATACTTTATATATCATACAATCATCAATATAAATGTCATTTTTATTGGTAAAAAGGCCAATAGACTGTAGTTTTTTTTTACATGTGTCTCCTAACACATTTTAGTTCATAATGGTAAAATATGTTGTTTGATCTCTTATGTTTCCATAAAGATATGTACACAGAAATATGACAAATCTTTATAACACTACTTTATAACATATAATAATAGTGTAATAATAACATACTTTATTTCTTTTAAAAGGTAAATAGTCACCATTTCAGAAGAGTCAAATTATTGGACTGCATCAAGCTAAGACAACTACTTAAGAAATTTGAAATCACCGGAAGTGGGTTAAAAATCCTGCAACACATTATCAAAAAGATAAGTGCATTGTGGAAGATCATCATGAATCATGAATGATTGGAGACCACTTAAACACTTGGTGAAGTTTCATGGTAAAAAATGAACAGTAAAAAAGCTATGTTTAATGGTGAAAGAAAGAGCATTTTCACACACACGCACACACACACACACACACACACAATGTAATAAGAACTCACAGGATTAGGACTAAATAGCTGTGTGGTCATTATCAGTGAGACTAATCTTCAAAAAGGTATCAGGATCATAAAGATTGGACTTTGGAGCGATAGTAAAAAGTCATGAGTCCAGATTGAGCCTATTCCAGAACAATAGGTTCAGCATGATGCACATGAAGCGATACACCCATAATGCATAGTGTCGACTGTATAAGCCTCTGGAGGCAGTGTTATGTCCTGGGATTGCTTCAATTGGGCAGGTATGGCAATAAAATTAAGTCAGCTGATGACCTGAATGTACTGAATGACCAGGTTATCACATCTATGATTTTATTTCTTCCCTGATGGTACAGGCATATCCCAGGACTCGGATTGTGAACGAGTGGTTCTGGGAGCATGAGGAGTCATTTTCACACATGGTCACATTTTTACACTGGTCACCACACCATGTGCTGTAATCAAAGCTAAAGGTTATTGAATGAAATCTTAAGAATATGTGCCCTTTTTTGTGCAAGCAAGCAAAGTAATTTAATACTATGGGGGGGGGGTAATTTACATACTTTATATATTCCTTCACACATACTGAAGAAAAGAAAAGAAAAATGTTGCTTTGATGTAACGCAGGTTTGACCGTTAGGGGGCGATAGCGCCCTTGACGCTTGTCTCTCCCCCGAAACTGTCAACGAAGCAGCGCTGCATAAGGAAGTGTTGAGGGAATTTATTTCGCGTATCTCTTGCTACGTATTGACAGATTTTGGTAAGCTATAAAAATATTTCTCTGGTTACGTATGTGTAAGTAAACTGTTTGTATTGTACTTTAGCTAACATTTCCTTACCCTGTTGCTGCCGGCTAAAAAAGACGCACGTCTGCTGAGTGCTATATAGCGAGCTATTAGACGCAGGCTGTATGTCAAACGGCTGTGCCATATCCGTGCAGAGCGCTAGCTGTGACGTAGAACAGACCATTCTGTCCCTATGAAGTGAGCTTGTGAAGGGAGTACGGGGGAATTTGAGGTGCGACCCGTATCAGTGGCGTTGTATGGAAGCTTTGATTAGCTGGGTGGTGGTTGTTGATGTAGAGCTTTCTGACTTTACTCTTTAATTTAACAGATAACTTCTGGACTGAAATTTCACTGTCATGGTAGTGAAAGTGACGTGTTAGGTTTAATGTTAGAAGATTATTTGTTATGTAAAAAAAAAAAAAAACTGAACAAAAATGAATGTTCTAAATTTCAGACACTACAACAAGGATGATGTTTGTGGGCTGTGATGAAGTGATGTCAAATCAAGCAGTAACTTTACATAAGAAACATAAATTGCACTTGTATTTGCACAAATTGGTGTCAAGGGAGACTTCATGAAATAATTGTTATTTCTGGAATCCCATTTAGATACAGTAGTACCTCAGCATACGAACGTTCTTGAGGCAAAATTTCATATTGCGAAACACATTTTTCCATAGGAAATAACGTAAATGCAGATAATCCGTTTCAGTCACCCAAAAATATTACCAATTTCTAATACTATAATCGTGTTTTTGCATACAAAAACAATTAAAACATTTAGAAAAGACATGTAAATTAAGTAAAATATGAAATAAATAGACATTAAACCTCACTTAACCTTAATTTATGATTCATCATGGCACCGGCTGCTCTAAAAACGAAACTGAAAGTCCCTCCCTTTTCTTCTTGCTACCATCTGTGCTAACATTCTTGGGACCCATGGTGCGATGTCTTTACTACATCTTGCACAAAATGTAAAAAAAAAAGAAAAGGAAAAAGTAAACTTGCTTCGCTTGGCTTTCTACTAAAGCAAACAAGTTGTGAATGGATCCCTGACGTATGTGGAACTTAATGCCAAAAATTATTCATGTGCTGAGACAAATTTATTACAAAATTTCAGTTTACTAAGGTGAAAAAGTTTGTGAGGCGGGTTGTTCGTATGCCAAGGTACTACTGTACAGTAATTTCGCTAACAGATCTGACTGTTTCAATGACTGGCGATGCCAACTTACTTAGTTTCTTTTACAGAATCTTTGACTATGTCCTTGTATAACCGACAGCTAGTCTACACTGGCATTACATTGTTTAATTCGTGTGTGTTTGTGTCAGTTCTTCTCCTTTATATAGTTTTATTGGTCCAGTTGCCATGTCTCTGCTATCACATGACATCCCGCATAATGAAGAATTGTAAAACCAGACGACGGAGCCTTTTCAAGCTGCTGCTTGTTCTGCATCAGACTGCAAAGTAACACGGTCTGATGAAAGCGCTATCCGTCCTCTTCTACATGCATGACCTCACACACCCACACCTAGGATTTGCTGATAATGGAGAGAGCATCTGCCGGCCGTGGCCGTACTAAAAGTCTAATGTTTCAGTAGTTCTTGGAGTAAAATAATGAACTGAAAAGAATCAAAACGTTTCCTGAAAAAAGTCCCAGAAAATTATTTCTTAACCAGGGTGAGAGCTAGACATAAATGCGATATAATTTTTTTTGACCCCTGCTTACGAGAAATAATTTAAATGTCAAAAACTGACAGGCCAAAAAAGACAGGAAGGTGAGGATTTATATGATTTCCAGGTTAAGGAAAGTACAGGAGGGTGTAATAATATTACCAGCTGTTCAGTCTGGAACTGTTTACTGGCAGCGATTATTGTGAAATGTTCTGGTGTAACATGCAGTAAGCAATAAAAAAGCTGTAACTGTAGATTTTTTTATCTAATCAATGCTTTTTTGCGACAATAAATGATGTAAAAAAAAAAAAGAAAAATTTTCTATGAATTTAAGAACATTTGCTGATTCCTGGTCCAAGCCCAGTGTGTGCGTGATGGAGAGCGCTGATCCAGGCCCTGCAGATGGAGAGGAGCGAATGGCAGAACTACGGCCGAGGACACGCTCCAATCCGGAGGGAGCGGAGGACAGACGGAGCAGTAACGGTGGTCTGAACAGTCCTCCACCCTCACAGCCTACTGTGGGAAGTCGAGTGGAGGGAGAAGGAGAAGCAGCCAGCACAGACAGTCCTCCAGGATCCACGTCCACCATCACGACTACTATTTCCGCGCCCATCGCTGCTGCGGCCACGTCCACAGCAAGCGCCATGTCCAATACCGTGCCTGCTTCAATGGCTCCTGCCAAAGAAAGACCCAAACCGAGCCAGCCCACGCTGCCATCGCAGGTTCTTCCAGCTTCAGAGGTCCAGCTGCGAGCACCGAGAGTCAACTGCCCTGAAAAAGTGGTGAGTCAGACAAGTGAAATAATACCTAAACACATAATAATAGTCAAGTCCTTGTCGTAATGGTGTGTTTTATGTCTCCAAAATAGATCATCTGTTTGGATTTGTCAGAGGAGATGTCCATGCAGAAGCTGGAGTCCTTCAACGGGTAACATTCTACTTTAAATTCAGCCACGTTTACGATCTTTATAGAAATCTTTATGTTAAAAATCAGTTCTCGGTTTCAGATCCAAGACGAACGCTCTGAATATCTCGCAGAAGATGATTGAAATGTTTGTGAGAACAAAGCACAAGATAGACAAGAGGCACGAATTTGCCTTGGTGGTGGTTAACGATGACGCCTTGTGGGTGAGTAGTGAACAGGAAATTCGCCGTAGTTCATGAATCTTCCAGGGTATGAATTATAATCGCACAACAGCACTTCTCAGAGCATTTTATTCATCACCTTTTATTTAGCATATTTTATACTTTTTCAGTTGTTTATTTGCTTAAAATGTATTTATTTAAGCAATATCACACGACAGGGAGTGTTGCTGTGCTGATTATCAGCATGGCTGTGATGCGATTGTAGACACAACGACTGTTCCAATATCCAGCGATAAAGCACAACCTCACATGTAATATTGCTTTAATGCAGCAGCTTTACAAACAACAGATTATGATTTGTTTATTTATTAAACACGTTACTTTTACAACACATATCCTTTTACAACTAGCGGAGCTAAATAACCGCAACTGGCAGACCTGGAAACTGACAGTTAGTGTAAATAACAGGGGTGAAAGTAGTTTTAAATTCTTACTGCTATGTAGCCGAAAGGTGAGGACAATAAACCATGGAGGTGGACAGTCCGGTACAAGGCCTAAGTTTCTCTTTATATTTCCACTTATTCCGCTTTAGAATATCAGCTCCGTTAAATTTCAGGTTCCGGGGTTAAATCCCAAATAGTTAAATTCAAAGCTAGTGCACTAGGTAGTTGTCCCTAGTTAGTGAGGGATTTGGGATTCAGCCTTGTATTAGCTTTCTAGCTCGGCTTAGATAAGGCAACAAAGAACGACTTAATAGCAGTTATTAATGAGTTTTGTTTTTTTTTATATTTAGACATCAAATGTGTTTTCTTGCACAAAGAGCATCTGAGACTAGTTTTAAATGTGGGTTTTGGCAGCTGCTCTCTCCACAGTAAGGCGCACTATACAGACTTACTTACACCCATGCTGGTGACCGACAGTGTAATTAATGATCGTAGAACACCTGAGATGTGGATATATATATAGTGAAACAACCCAGTAGCTGTTACCGTCCATTATCACCACTCGTGGAATGTCTCTCGTCCAATTAGATTTCTTGATATTATCTGTTGTATAATATCTAATTATACAACAGAAGTACTAAGACACTAAGTATTCCTGTGCTGTAAATGTGCATAAACTCATATCAGAATTGGTGCTAATTATATTATTTAACTATTTATGTTTGGGACAGTACCTCAAAACTGACAGTTGTTGTAAATCCTAATGAGGGAATTAAAGACCCTTGTTCTTGATTTCTTTCTTGTATCTAGTTATCAGGCTTCACCTCTGACCCACGGGAGCTGTGTAGCTGTTTGTATGACCTCGAGACGAACGTCTGTGAATCTTTCAGTATCCTTTTCACACCCATAATCAACATTTGCTAAATTAATTGCAGAATCACGATTCCTGTAAAAATAAAAAATAATATATATATTAATAATATATAATATTATATATTAATTTTCTTAACTTATACATCTAGACCTGGAGGATCTTCTCAACGTCATGTAAGTATATTGGTGTTACTAGATTTTTCCTTTGGTACGTTGATCAGTGTATCTACTTTGTGCAAATCAGAGGTAAATTTAAAACAATCGATTAGAGACATATTTATTCCAGTGCGACAAACATTTACATACATTAAGTCAACTGACTTTTTAAACAGTCTGGATGAAGTTGATGTAATGATTTTGTGACTGATTACCCAAGTATTGTGGACCACAACAAGTCTACTTCATTTTTAGGTGTATGCAGAAGATCAGCAAACTTTTGGAGATTTAAATAAAAAAAAAAAACTGTGACTATCAGTATGTGTGTTTGAATCAAGCTGAGGCTTTTGATTAGTGGTGGAATGGATCAGAGTTGATCTGTGATCCAGTGGATCCCTCAACATGGTTCAGGACGCATTTAAAATGTAGATTAATTGCAGTTTAATCACTCACTTACTCATTTTCTTTACAGGGTAGACCTGTAGACCTGGAGCCTATCCCAGGGGACTCAGGGCATGGGGCAGGGTACACCCTGGACAGGGTGACAATTCATTCAGAGTTGCCACTGCACTTTAACCATCACAGTGCAAAATAAAATTGTACCTTTTCTGTATGGCAGTACTATATTGTCCCTCTCCCTAACTCTCTTACACACATCCTAATTAACTGTGTTTTTGCTCGCACAAAATTTTCTCTTGATCGCTCGTTTCTGCTCCTCGGGTTGGCCAGATCACACAAAAACTCTACCTTATGCGATGGTGAAAACTTAGTCACTCCAATACAAACCAGGCCAATAATAATATCTATACTAGACGTTATCAGGACTTTGGGCACCTAAGGCTCGTTTATACCCGTGGGGTAGCCCTATTCCACAGAAAAGACAATGTAGGACTTGCTGAAAAAATTTAATGCAGACTTTGATAGAGATAGAATCAGCATTCTTTTATACTGCACTTTAACTTAAGTATTTTAAGATTTACTTTAAACAGTGGACATCTTGATTTTTTCGTATTTAAGGTGATGGACAACAGGTCCTGAATTAAAGTTCTACAAGTAATAACCAGAAAGCAAAAATTATCCAAGCCGTAACCAAAAACTGTGATATGACCAAACCGGGATTTTTGTTATCTGTTTCAGTCCCTTTTTTGATCCAAAGATTACAATCCCAGCTGTAAAGGATGGCTGTGACAGCATCATGTTGTGAGGACGTTTTTTGCTAGAAATGCAGCTTGGTGGCATTGTGACTAAAGAGGACCTCTATAATCTATAAATGCTGAAAAAAAACCTCAAGCCAGAAAGTTAAACCGTGCTCTGCAGCTGGTGTTGCTATCTCTAAGCTTGACTGTGATTCTAAAGAATTTCTCAAAAGTTATAACAGAATGGCTAAAATATAACTAGAAGGATTGACTTAGGACAAAAACGGTATGGTGACCAAGACGTACAGTGGTGTGAAAAACTATTTGCCCCCTTCCTGATTTCTTATTCTTTTGCATGTTTGTCACACTTAAATGTTTC
>JAOVVA010000004.1:19434265-19451735 GCA_028565275.1 Leiocassis micropogon | reverse complement strand
TGTTCAGGAAGTTCATGATCCTCAGTTGAGAAAGTTTAGTGACGAGCTAAGTAAAACACAGCTCAAGTCTTTGAAAAGCATCCTGACATTGATCTCCTGGTGCTCAGTGTGGATCAGTGCAGTGTGAAGAGCACTGGCGAGGGCATCTTCTGCAGACCTGTTCGCTCTGGTGTGGCAGATGGAGGGTGGGGAACTGGCTGTGTTGAAGGCCCAGATTCTCAAAGCACTTCATAATAACCGGTGTAAGTGCGACCAGACGTTAGATGCGGAGTTCACTGATTACATTTATTTTCACAATGGGAATGATCGTTTAAGACTTTCAGCAAGGTGGGATGACGAATTTGGTTAGAGAAAGGCTTCAGATCTTTCTCAAGACCTCAGAAAACCTTTGCCAGCCCTCCTGTCACCCTATCAGGGCCGACATCTTTCCACAGGTATTGATGACATTCACATAACGCATCAAATAAGTTTGGCCAATCAAATGCATCATGAGGTATATTTTAATGGCAGAATTAAAATGATGTTTTTTGTTCAAATCATGCAACCCTATTATGAGATGCAAGAACAGGGCTAAAATGGCAATTTATGTTTTGCTGTCATGTGTTGCACACAACTTTGCATAACCTTGCTGCAAAATGATGAAACCAACTAGACATTTAATGCGAGTTGTCATGCTCCCACAACCATCAAGTAGAATTTATAGTATTTTACAGTAGATTTAGTGGGGGGTATCGATTCAGTTACATATCCGCAATTTTTTTGTGTGGGAATTCAGATCTTTTTTTTTTTTATCTGTTTGCCTTTGAGGTGGTTAAATGTTGCAGTTCTGTATGATCCTACAGGTGTTGTGAGCTAAACTACTCAAACGTATACAGGCAGGACAGCATTCTGTGTGGTAGAAGTGAATTAATTGCTACGTTTGTTTAGAATTGTAAAAAAAAATCTGAAAATAAAATGACCATTAAATCAGGATAATTATAAAATCACGATACTTAAAAAAATCGCAATACAAATCAAATGCACCTACATATCATGATAATACGTACCATGCTGCTTCCCATCTCTAGTTTACAGCTTACTGTACATACAGTTTGGCATGCAAATATAAACATGAAGGAATGTAACTAACAATATACAAGAGGCGTTCAAATCAAACCGGGACCTTGTGATTGAAGGCAGAAGACGTCAAGCACAGTACAGTGATGAGACTATTAGCTACAGTAAAACATTTGAACAGTGTAAATGTTTTAAAAAAGGCCGTACGTCTGTAAATTACAATCCTGGTCGAGGTGGCTCTGAGCCCACTGCACTAGTTCCAGTGAACAATCAGCGAGTGGAACGGCCTTTTCATCCTTGAAAATCGACAGACAACTTGCCGCCTACTTGTGGAATACACGCATCTGTCTGTGAGAACTGTACAGACAATCATACGCGAACACTACTTGCACATTACAGGAACTCGGCTGGGAGTTATTGCCACATTCTCCGTACAGTCCTGACCTCGCTCCAAGC
The DNA here is from genome assembly GCA_028565275.1 of Leiocassis micropogon. Classification (NCBI taxonomy): domain Eukaryota; kingdom Metazoa; phylum Chordata; class Actinopteri; order Siluriformes; family Bagridae; genus Leiocassis; species Leiocassis micropogon. The sequence continues at coordinate 19,450,223 of JAOVVA010000004.1, read as the reverse complement.
CATTTCCATTATTTCCATTTTCCATATTTGGTGTATTAAAGGAGTTCCTGGGAGGCCGGCGTTTCTTATGTGAAGCAAGAAGTCAGATCATGGCTCTCGCATACAGAATTTTTTTTTTTTATACCTTGATGGTATCCAAACAGGTTTCTTAGTGGTTAGCTCTGTCAGCTTGCACCTCCAGGGTCTGGGTTCGATTCCCAGCTTGGGTCTGCGTGCATGTTCTCCCAGTGCATGGTGGGTATCCTCTAGGTACTCTGGTTTCCTCCCACAGACCAAAGACATGCAGATTAGGCTAAATAGTGTGTGCTAATTAATCTAAGCACTAGTGAAACATTGGGATAAATGCAGTAGTGTATCAGGGGATTATATAGAGAAATAAAGGGAGTTTTACTCTCATAACTGTGTTCTGTTATTCTGCACAATAACGAGTCCCGGTTCGACTTGAACACCCCAGGTATTTCGTCCTGAACCTGCAGGAATTCAGCAAACGTGCTGCACGAGTCCTTAGAGGATGAAGTTTTATCCAATCTACTCGGTATGGCTGATCACGCACCTGGAAACCACAGCACTAGGCCCCGGTCCAGCAGCTCGTGAGATGTGGGGTGCGTGATGCTGCGGAGGAGCGCAGTGCGGGGGATGAGCGCGCGCTTCAGGCCGGTCAGCCCGCGCAGAGCTCCGGCTGCACCAGCTCCGCTCACGCGCACCACGGCGACTCCGCACCGACCTCTTCCGGAAGACAAGGCGAAGATCGTGTCCTCACAGCCAGGGACAGCGACAGGGCTACTGCTGCTGCACAGGGGTCTGACACGGCAAGCCTGGGCAGAGACCACAGGATACCTGAGGTACACTCCTGGCCTAGGGAATTTTAATAAATTGATATTCTTTATGATGTTTATTTCTGAAGATGTTTATCCTGCGGGGATTTCAATAATACATACTGCACTATAAATCCGAACAAACCTTGTGACATTTGTACAGAGGACAATCCTCCTGCAGCAGCCGGAAAGCGTCATGGTAGGATTTATGCTATACGGCTAAGGATGAGGATGCGACGTGGTAAAGATTACAATATAATAATTTCCAGGGTTACATCACTCGCAGTTACATGACGTCACTTTTCAGATTCCCTTTTTTTTTTAACCTCCAAACATGTAACAGAAACTACAAAAATATATACATCCTCCAACACATACACGTGAAAGCGCGTCTTCCCGTTTAAAATCCAATGAAGCTGCGTGTGTTTGGTTTTTCCTCAATGTCATTGGTCCGCGTCCACATTACGTAATTCCGCAGACTCATATGATTAGTTGTTAATTCCGTCAATCAAATCTAATCCCGCCTATGTGCGTCCTTATAAAGTGTCCGTGTTGACACTGCAAATGTCAATATAGATAAACTATTCATATAAATAAATGAACAAACAAACAAATAAATATCATTTTTTTAACATTATTAACATCTATTAACATGATATAAGTAAATTGTCTTTTATCCTCTATTTTTTCAATCAATTTACTAGTATTTCTGTCAAATTCATACCATTGATATCTGTTGACAGTCTATTGATTCAAGTACAGATTGTTCATTATTGTTACTTAGAAAGTTTAAACTTAGCCTGCACAATGACATATTTCTCTAAAAACTATGACTAGACCAATTTTTAAATAATAATAATAATAATAATAATTGGTTAATAATAATGTTTTAGCAGTTTTGTCATCTTCTGGTTTGCTCATGGTACTTAATGTCATAAGGAATCATTGACCAAATAAAATATTATTAACAGCCTACAGGAAACAGTATCCTAAATCAAGCACATGGGCAATAAAACACATGAACAATGAGCTGAGAATACAAGATCCCAGAGCTCATTGAGCATGGTGCACCTCTCTGCAGAGGTGGTAAGGCAGGAGGATGGTGAGTAAGCAGAAATTATATGGCTTGTCTTGCTTCCTCCCAGCACTGAGGGGAGGGTTACTTTGTAGCTACAGGGCGATTGGGACAGAAATATGTATGGTCCTGTCTGTAGTTAGCAGTTTTGAGCACGGTTTTAGATTCCCCAGTTTCAGGCATGAGTATTGCCACATGCAGCTCCTTGTCTTATTTTAGTCTTGGTCAGAATCATTACACTCAGCACACACACACACTCTTGTGCCTATAGTGCTTTTAGTATATCAGGTTTATAATATTAATAATTTTTAAACATGCTTTATGCAACTTATGCTACGCTAGGATCTTAGACAATCTGACTTATATTTGAGTCAGACACAGTTTTCATTTCAGAGATTTCTTTGCGCTGATAAATGAAGCATACAGTGCTTGATCCTCCGTCACAGCCAGCGTCTCATTAGTGCCACCATTTTACAGAATGCACCTGCTGAGAAAAATGACTCACAAGTTTTAGTATTTAGTTATGAAATGATGCAAATGCTTCCTGATTAGATTAAAAAGGCCAAAAGAGGTTGAACGTACACAAACAAATCACTGCAGTGCAATTCCACAGGGACTGGTAAAATGATTGGCTTTGCATTTATAGTCTATGTCAAAATACTAACTGCATTATTTAATGTTCCTGTGTGGGAGTAAGAAAGGAGAAATTTGAGAAACTTGGCTTTAGCTCTCCTTCTCTCTCTCTCTCTCTCTCTGTGTAATATAAATATGAGAATATCTGATACTTTTAGCCCTGTATGGACAGTTTCGTGGTCCCCACAAGACTGCTTTTATAATAATAATAATAATAGTTCATACAACCCACTTATCCAGGGTTGTGGAGGCACTGGGAGCCTATAGCACCAGACAGGGTAATGCCAATGTTGCATGCACAGGTGCTAAATAATGAGCCACCATGCTGCCATAATAAAAACATATAATAATAATAATAATAATAATAATAATAATAATAATAATGGCGGCATGGTGGCTTAGTGGTTAGCACTGTCACCTTGCACCTCCAAGATCCAGCTTCGATGTTCTTCCCATGCTTTTTGGGTTTCCTCTGGGTACTATGGTTTCCTCCCATCATCCAAAAACATGCTGATTAGGCTAATTCTCAAATTGCCCGTAATGTGTGAATGAGTGTGTGTGTGTGTGTGTGCGATGAATTGGCACCATGTCCAGGATGTAACCCATGTGCCCTAAGTCTTCTGGGATGGGCTCCAGACCCTGTGACTCAGTATACACAATAAAAGGTATAGACAATGAGATAATAATAATAATAATAATAATAATAATAATAATAATAATGATGTTATTAATGGTATCAACAAAAACTAAAACAAAAAGACAGGAATTTTTTTAAAGATGATAAAAATGATTATAATAATAATAATAATAATAATAATAATAACAACAACAGTAATAATAATAATAATAATTATTATTATTATTATTATTATTATTATTATTATTATTTGTTTCCAGGAAACATTTGTGTCCCTTTGGTTTGTAAGGTTACGGTGTAGACAGAGTTAATTAGCTGCATAAATAAATTCTGTGAATTGAAGATCCTCGAAAGGATAGGAAGACAAAAACGAGCGCGCGCGCGTGTGTGTGTGTGTGTGAGAGAGAGAGAGAGAGAGAGAGAGGCGATGTGTCACTTCTCTTCTTTGTCCCTCCTCCATAGTAAACCCTGTGCTGATCGGTAAGCGGTGGATCCGCACACACAAAGCCCCGTCTACAAAACAAAGATGACCCACAAGCTTGCCTTCACGCGCCGTTTCATGTAACCCCCGTTAACCGGCACTCGGTGCATGCTCGTCCAGCCTAGGACACCGCATGCCCTCCCCTTTCCTCTGGGATAAAAAGCCCTAGCAGTCAGTCCGTGCTTCAGCAGCATGCCCGACAGTAACGGCGCCGATCCCGACGGCTCGCGCCACCGCCACCGCGCGCAGGCAGAAGCAGAAAAGCCGGAGCAAAGCGCCTCGTGCCAGCCGACGTCGTCTGGCGTTTTGGGTGAGTTTTTTGTTTTGTTTTTCGCCTTGCACGTAGAGTAGGATAGGAAGAAACTTGAAGCGCGAGAGCCAGTAGAGGGAAAGGCGCGCGCTCGGGACAGGTGGATGATGTGACGGGAGAACGTCATGAGGCGCGCGCGGAACGAACAATGCGCCTCTGCTTTTGTGTCTCTGAAGTGCACGAGGAGCTCGCGAGACCAAGTGAACTGCTGCAGGCGGCTCAGGCCTGGAAGGTCATGCGCTGTATTGGATGTCAACATTAGGCTAAATTCAGCGTTATGACAGGCAGCGCTCGCTCCGTGCAGCGGGCCACGAGATGCATAGCCCACATTCTGTTCAGGCTTTGTGCTGTTTATGGATCGTGCGGGCTGGTGCATGTTTCCTTGATGTTTCTGTGGAAAAAGCAACCAGCTGATGTCACGCGCGTTTTTTTTTTATCTTTAACCACTGTACATGCCTGTGCACGGTCTAGGTGTCCTACAGCAATACAATACAGTTTTTGTCTTTGTGGCTTGATACTTCAGCGGTTTTTGTTTACCCTCTGTTCGGGCCCGCATCCTGCACTCATTCTAATGCGGCGCAGTGTGATGCATCAGCTACAAGACATCAAATGTGTGAATTTTATGTGTGTGTATTGCAACTGTTTATAGAAGGTACCTTGCATGCAGCACAGTTTTTGAGCAGTCAGCAGGACACATTGTACACTGTGGACAAGACAATCAGTTCACCCCATTAAAGGGTCCATATGCAACTCTGACTGTGTTTGATGTCATGCTTTTGGTATCTTCCATCACTGCTACAGTTTAAGTTTACCATTTTAAGGGGCCCATATGGAACTCTGGCGGTGTTAGATATCATTGTTGTGGTACCTTCCATCACTGCTACAGTTTAAGTTTACTGTATTAAAGGGTCCATATGGAACTCTGGCAGTGTTTGATGTCATCATTGATGTAGTCGCCATCTTTGCTACAGTTTGAGTTTACGATATTAAAGGGTCCATATGGAACTCTGGCGATGGTTGATGTCGTTGTTGTAGTATCCTTTATCTCTGCTACAGTTTGAGTTTACCATATTAAAAGGGTCCATATGGAACTCTGGCAGTGTTTGAGGTCATCATTGTGGTATCTTCCATCATTGCTACAATTTGAGTTTAGTTAGTGTTTTGATACAGCAGTGGCATAGCTTCCAGTATGTCAACATCTGATGTTAGCTTAACTGTCAAATTACACAATAGATTTATTGGCTTTACAGCAAGAACCTGGGTGTAAAATGCCACAAACCTCATCAGAAATGTTTTTTTCCTTAAATATGAGTTATAAGTTATGACTACTGCATAAAAAAATGCAAATTGGCTTAAACTCTTTTTTTTAACTTTTGATAATTTTGTGCTTATAATTTGTGACCAAAATTGATTTCACACAGTGTGACTGCAGATCAATCCCTGATATATCTATTTAATATCACCCAAGGTATCCTCTCAAGGTTTTGTCCTATTGTCATCTCAGGGAGTTTTTCTCTGCCACCATTGCCCTCGGCTTGCTCATAAGGGACAAACTGATAATTATGATTTATACATATATCCTCACAATTTTAATTTTGCAAAGCTGATTTGAGACAATGACCATTGATAAAGTGCTATACTGTATAAATAAAACTGAATTGAATTTGTTCACTAGAATATTCATTTGTATAAATCCATGTAAAAAGGACTGAGCTAGGTTCTTTAGTATACCGCTGTTTTTTCTGTAAATTGTCTGTAAAAAGTATTTATTAGCAGTCTTGAGTTTCCTGGATATTGTTCAAAAATTCAAACAGCCTTGAGCCACTCCTGATTACTTTATATTAAATGAAATTACATAATGTAGATTAAATTAAAGATATTGGAGCAAATGTTTTACTGCGACAGGCTATAAAGGGTCTACACTTTAAAAATTGGTTGTTTAGTAAAGTGCTCGCCCTATCATCCGGAGATCGCAAGTTCGATCCCCGGGTGATCCTGGAACCTCTCGCAGCCGGAGGTCTAGAGAGAGCTGATTGTCCGAGCTCTCTCAGGGGAGGGATGAGAGTTATTTAGTGCTCCCACATTAATCACGGCTCTACAGCCAACCAGGGGCATCTCTGAGCTCACGCGAGCGGAAGGAGCGGATAGCGCTGTCCTCCAAAAAAAGCGGTCAGTGACGTCACATGGTTCTAGTGACGGAGAGGAATTGGTTGTTTATGTAACAACTTCAGCAGCAACCTCATTTCCCATCTTGTCTCAACAAGTCATCATTCAGTATCACCATTATATTAATCATCGTCTGCACCTGGTTCTCATGGTTCATGCCTGAAGCTAGATGAGGTTTTTATGCTTAAATGATTCATAGGACACATTGTGGCTTAGCAAACAAAAACATTCCATTTAAAGTGCTCAGGTACAGGAACTGGGGAAAAGTCTTTCAGGAGAATTCTGGAGAATTATTCCTAAAGACTGCATTAAAAATAAAAAAAAGTCTTCCTCTTTGAAAGCAAAATATGAACAAATGGCTCAAGACTTCCTCAAAGTAGTGCATTAACACATATTAACACTTGTTAAACATTATTAAAATGAAACACTTAGTTATTTAACATGTTAGGAAGCTGGCCGAGTCTTTGCCGAGTAGGGGCCTGAGACAAAAACCTAACACAGAAAAAATATACAGGATCGATTTAAGGTTATGTGTATGTAAAGTCAGTTAAAAGCACTGAACTTTTTTCTCCCTCTCCCATTAGATACGATGATTTAAAGAATATTGTAAAATTCCTCTTAGAATTTTAAAAGCATCATCAACTTTCCATCTTAAAGAAATCATTATACTGAAAGTACCACTGCATATGCCATATTTTTCTTTATGTTAAGCTCCGGTTATAAAAATGTTCTTATCTTACCTGTCTAAGCTGACGTAAACCCAGTGTTCCAGTCTGTAGGTGCAGAAAATAAATGTGCCTTCACTCACCAGATCTCATTCGTCTTTGTCTCAGCAATGTGAAATCATTACACCATATTTTCTTTCCTTTCTTCAGTATTTTCTATTTAGGATTTCTGTATAACTCAATAATTCAGAGTGTGGTGATAGATACGGGTGTTGTGCTGTTATCAAATTAGCTTGGATTCAATTAGATTATTCTTTCTCCTTTACATGTTTGCTTTGCTTACGGCACGCCGTGTCCGTTTCCAGTTTTTGGTCTGTCAGTCATATTCAGCACCTGATATTTGTATAGCTTGGTTCTCTACAAATTTAACATATTTAAATAGAGACTTTCTATTGCCGTTTGCTCTGAGAACAGACTTTGTGCCTGGCAAATTTGTGTAAATACCTCTTTTGTAGTCATATTAGCAAAACTTTAGGTTGTTTACCTACTACATACTGTTTTAAGTATTCTCTTGACTTAAATATATCCACGGCTGAATCGGCAGAGAATTGGTCTTGAAAAAGGCAGGTTTAATCCTCTGCCAAATAGCTTTTGTGCAACCCTTAAGCTGACATATATACATAGAAATGAAAGAATCAGCTAAATGTCTAAACCTTAAATCATTGATGTAAAGATAAGTTTTCATAAGCTCTGTCGAATATATGCGTAGTTTTGTTGTTAACTGTTTCGCTGCCTAGATAACTGTTATCTGGCGAGATATATGTCAAGCGTTTAGAGAACGTGTGCCGAAACACTGTTTCTGTCCTCATCTCTCTTGGTACTATGCTCAAGGTCATATATGAAGCACAATTACACAAGCTCCTAGTATTTGACACCATTTAGATAGCGCCAAGTGAGAGGACACTGGCACAAATGGGGAAAAAAGAAAAAAGAAGCAGGAGCTAATATGTTTATTTGCCCTCAAGAAAATGGTATGTGATTATGCACTTACCTGTCTTTACCTGGAAATTACTCTTTTTCTGGGATGGAAGCAGATTTCAAGTGCACGTCCCTCATTTCCACCATATTTCTGGTAAATTCATTATGAAGCAAAACACGGCAAGGTCAAAGCTTTTCAGCATCTTCAGGAGAAGTGCATATAACAAATTAAACCTGTTTAAGAAGCAAATCTATTTGTTGCAGAGATTGTATTATACAGTACACTCATCAGCCACTTCATTAAATACACCTTGCTAGTAGTACTGTGTTGGACTCGCGTTTAACTCCCTTAATTCTTTGTGGCATAGATTCAACAAGGTACTGAAAACATTATTTAGAGATTTTGGTCCATGGTGACATGATAGTAACACAGATTTGTCGGGTGTACATGCATGATGCTAATGCCCCATTCCACTACATCCCAGAGGTGCTCTATCAGATTGAGACCTGGTGACTCTGGAGGCCATTTGAGTACAGTGGTTTCAAAAAAACACTTTGAGATGATTTTCGCTTTGTGACATGGCAGGTTATTCTGTGTTAATAAAGGAATGAACATGTTCAACAACAATATTCAGGTAGGCTGTGGCATTTAAATGATGCTCATTTGGTATTGAGAGGATCAATATGGTGACTCTCAATATGGTGTGCTGAGAAAATATCCCCCCACACCATTACACCACCAACACCAGTCTGAACTGTAGAATTGAGGCAGGATGGATCGATGCTTTTGGCATCAACAAGGCATTTCACCCAGAGAACTACCACTCACTGGATATTTTTTCTTTTTCAGACCATTCTCTGTAAACTTTGAATATGGTTGTGCATAAATAATCTCAGTAGATCATCAGTTTCAGAAATGCTCAGGCCAGCCTATCTGGCAGCAACAATCATGCCCCATTCAAAGTAGCATGTTCTTTAATGCTTGTTTAATGCTACTTAAGTCTTTGATGTTAAGATCAAAAAGTCACAAATGCTGGTTGGTTTTCATCTAAAATATTGACAAATATTTTATCTTTTTTCAACCTTTGTAAAATTTCTCACATGGACACAAAGTGCGTGATCTCACATCAAACATGTCAATCATGTGGATAGGAGATATTCTACTCAGATATTGGGTGCCAGTTCACTGCTGGTTTTGTTACACAAGCAACATCTAAATGGGTTGGTTAAATCGGCCACACAGTTACATGAGTGACATTATGACTTAGGGCTACTCCAATTCCCAGTGCAATTCCCAGTGCTTACAGAAGAGCATTCATTATGATACAGCCATCAACAGCTGGTAACCAAGAGGGCAGATGTGGCCAGGCTCACTGGGTGGGAGGGATGGATACTCCCTCTTTATTGTCAATCTTAGTGATGTACATACACGCATGTGTAAAAGTTAGTAGCATGTTTTTTTTTTCATAAAATTTTTTTCAAAATCATCTGATCATAGCGAGTTTCAGTATTAGGCAAATACAACCTTAGACAAACAACTTTTTTCACCATAACATTATTTACTTAATATAAAATATACTTAGTAAAAAAGAAAAAAAATCTTATATGGTTAAGACTAAGTACCCCCCAATGAATCAATATATTGTAGGTCCATCTTTAGCAGCGATAATTTTAAATAATAGTTTTGGACATGACTTGGGTCTGGACTTTGACTAGGCCGCTTCAAAACCTTGATACTTTTATTATTCAGCCATTCTGACGTGGATTTACTTTTGTACTTTGGTTCATTGTCCTGTTGCATGACAATTTCGACCAAGCTTTATCTGTCAGACAGATGGCCTCACATTATACAGTGGAGGTCATGGTTGACTCAGTGAGTGCAAGGTGTCTAGGTCCTGTGGCTGCAAAATATGTCCAAATCATCACCTCTCCACCGCTGTTCTTGACAGTAAGTATAAGCTGATTCTGTTGAAATGCTGTTTGGTTTTCACCACACATGGTGCCTGGCATTAAGGCCAAACAACTCTACTTTGGTCTCATCTGTGCATAGGACATTCCACAGTCTTGTACTTTGTTTAGGTGCAGTTTTGCAAAAATCAGTCGTGCTTCCCTGTTATTTTTAGACAGAAGAGGCTTTCTTTTGTCAATCCTTCCAAACAAACCCTACTTGTTCAGTCTTCTTCTAATTAAGCTGTCATGGACTTTAACATTTAACATTCTCGGTGAAGGTCTGAGATGCAACTCTTGGGCTTTTTGTTTTTGAGCATTGTGCTGTACTGTCTGACGTTGGAGTGAATGTACTGGGAAGTCCTTTCCTGGGAAGATTGACACCTGATTTGAATGCTTTCCACTGTAGAACGTTCAGCTCCAAATTGTTCGGAAATGGTTTTATAACACTTTCTACCCTGATGTGCAGCAACAAATGCTTCTCTAAGACCATTGCTTATGTCTCTCCCTTTTGGCTTTGTGTTAACACACACCTGAATGCCCCAGACCAGCAAACTGCCAAGCTTTCTGCTTTTATAGAGGTCTGCACACCTGCTGATGATCAATTAATCAAGGGCTGATGATTACCAGCACCTGGCTGCAACTTACCCTCTTTTTTTTCCTTTTTGGATTCATTTTTGTTAAATAAATATTGAGATGGTAAAGAAAAAGAAAACATTTTATTAACATTAATAAAATAAATCCTGTTTCTGTCATACATGAAAATATGGTTCAACTTTTTTTCTTATCACTAAAAAGCAACAAACTGGAAAAACAATGTTCTAAATGTTATTGGTGTAAAAGTTTAAAATCAAACCTGCTTCCACTTCTCGAATGCATTCTGATTGTCCTTCATGCAATATCTTTTTTCATACACCTTCACGCTGTTAATATGTTAGTGTGCGTTCATAGAATCAGGCTCACTTTCTCATTTATAATTTAAGTTCACACTCACAAAGCTGTATTCAGCCACTGAGATACCGGGGAACTGCAACTCAGAGAATATCATATTGATTTTTAATGAGGATAACATACTCGTGGATGTGTGGTACATAGGATGTTATACACTCAACAGCCACTTCATTAGGTACATTTTGCTAGTACTGGGTTGGACCGCCTTTGCCTTCAGAACTGCCTTAATTCTTTGTGACATAGATTCAACAAGGTACTAGAAACATTCCTTGGCGCATATTGACATAATAATATCACATGTCATAATAATATAACATTTGCTGCAGATTTTTTGGGCTGCACATCCATGATGTGAATCTCCATTTCCACCACATCCCAAATGTGCTTTATTGGATTGGGATCTGGTGACTGTGGAGGCCATTTGAGGCTACCTTCCTAGTGAACTTACTGTCATGTTCAAGAAACCAGTTTTAGATGATGATTTTCTCTTTGTGACATGGCGTCTTATTAAAGAGATGGACATGGTTAGCAAGAATACTCAGGTAGGCTGTGGCATTTAAATGATGGTACTAAGGACTCCAAAGTGGACCAAGAAAATATCCCCCGCACCATTACATCATCGCGAGCAGCCTGAACCGTTGACACAAGGCAACATGGATTCATGCTTTAATGTTGTTTACTCTAAATTCTGACCCTAGCATCCTAATGTCACAGCAGTAATCCAAGCCCCAGACGTTTTTCTGGCAACGTTTTTCTAATTTGGTGACATCATGTGAACTGTAGCCCCAGTTTCCTGTTCTTAGCTGACAGGAGTGGCATCCCGCATGGTCTTCTGCTGCTGTGGCCCATCTGCTTCAAGGTTTGATGTGTTGTTTGTTCAGAGATACTCTTCAGCATACTTCAGTTGTAGTAAGATATTATTTGAGTTACTATTGCCTTTCTATCAGATTGGCCCAGTCTGGCCATTCTCCTTTTGACCTCTGGCATCAACAAGAGATTTTTTTTTTTTTTTACCCGAAAAACTACCATTTACTAGAGATTTTTTCTTCAGACCATTTTCTGTAAACCCTAGAGATGTTTATGCATGAAAATCCCAGCTTTGGAAATACTCAGACCAGACTGTCTGGAACTAACAACCATGACATGTTCAAAGCCACTTAAATCACTTTTCTTCACCATCCTGATGTTTGGTTTGAACTAAAGCAGACCGTCTTGGCCTGCCTAAATTCATTAAGTTGGTGCATTCTGATTGGCTGATTAGATATTTGCGTTAAAGAGCAGTTGAACAGGTATATCTAATGAAGTAGCTGGTGAGTGTATATAATATATGGCATGATTGAGCAATATTATCTATGGAGGTTAACCTAGTATGAGTATGTTAAAAAAAATCAGATACAGTATAGGTTAATAACTATAGTAGTTATGTTACATGCTTGGAGTCTATTTGCATGCTGCTTGCTCATCAATACATTGCAATAGTGAGACATTTATACCTGCAGCGTGTCTTAATGTTTCAGGCTTAAGAGAATAACGTGTAATTGATTGGTGCACAGAAATAAGAGGCTCTGGTAGTATTTGTGCAAGTTTTTCATCCTTTTTTTAACATCTTACTAACTCAGGATAACATCTTACTAAAAAGGTCATTCGGTGAACGCTGAATAACGCCCTCACTTTTCTGCTTTTTGAAGAAAATTTCCATCTCCAGCTGACCAAACGACCGAGCCACTCAGACTGCCCGCTATGTGACGTGCCCTGTTTTCGCAGACTGTTCTTGGAGCATTAGCTCACCACGCTCACCTGTCAGTTCAGTTCTGCTTCTACTGAACACGAAGGATTTCCCCTTAGCCAACAAAGGTCAAGTGCATTTGTTTTATGATTTTAACTGGAAAATGACCTGTTTAGGCAGCGTAAACACTTGGCTGTGTTCCAAAACACACTTCTAAAACCGCCCTCGTTGAAAATGTGGCCCAAATGGGCAAAAGCAGGTAGAACACAGAAACAGTGGCAGAAGGCCCTCTGTAAGTGGTACATGGGTTTAAATGAGTTGACCATGTAGTGCCTGAAGTCATGACTGCTCTAGATTTCATATTTATTTATTTATTTATTTAATACACTGGTTTCTTTTGAAATTGAATAAAGAACACAGATACTCGAAAAGCTTAAAGTTGGTACACTTTTTAAAAAGTCAATGAAACAATGAAACTGTTCTTCAAACAACGTCATCCATCCATCATAAATATCATCCATCTATTTCACAGCTGCTGTACAGTTGTAACGTTCCTACTTACCGCCTGTTACTCACTTCATCGTATTATGTCTTGTTGATGCAGTAGACTTTTTTTTGTTTTTATGCAGATTGTGATTCAGATTGTGACCAAACACAATTTGTTTTGGTTGTTATTGTTATTAGTATTATTATTGGTAATATTAGGAGTATTATTCAAAGTCCTGCATCGTAAGCTTCCATGGAGAAGCACCATATCACTTTAAGCATATAAATCAGCAGAAAAGTGACAAAAAACAATAAAATTTTTATTTTATTTTTTTATTTTGTACTTTTATAAAACGCTCATTGGCCATATTAGCAGGATCACCCAGAGTACAGGTGATTTTTTTGGTATACAATTTAATTAGTTAAATGTTTAATTAAATGTTACAGAATTTTTCAAAGCACTGAATGCACCCCTTCTGTTGCTTTGTGCAATTTGATGACTCTTTTCTATTAATTGAGAGAGGACCATAATAGAACAACCACCGCCACCAAAAATAATTTATTAGGTCAGTATAAAATTCTCAGCAGTGACATTGACGTACTAATCGGTGTCATGTTGGTAGCAGTGCTTGTAAAAGCATCTCATTGTGACTGCTTGTTTAAGAGTATTGCAGAGATGTAAAAAAAAAAAATGTATAAATTAGGTGAATTGATATGGACCCTAATATTCCATTAATAATATGAATAATACCCCAATCGCTATAAAAATGCAAGAACATTCTGACCCAGTCCTGCTGTTTCGAGAGTAAATTTTCAAGCAGAATGAGTGGGATGGTGTAAACCTTTGATAATCTATTCATATTATTAGCCATGTAAACACTTGATCAGATCGTTTCTCTCATTTCATCGTGATTAATATATGCTATCTGTGCATGTATGCCTTACATGGGCTTAGCGTTAGGTGACGCGACAAGTTTCCGGGAAGGAAATTTTGTTTTCATCCCTGAATATTAATACAACTCCATCAGCACAACTCTCCCCCACCAGTCTTATTGTCATCCAATGGCTCTTTGGCAAGAAAAAGGCACTGGTTGGTTTATGTACCGTTCTGTACAGGACTTTCAATGTGCATTGAGATCCACGTGAATATAGCCTAGCTTTAAGTAGAGCTGGGGATTTTCTCCATAATTAAATGAAATTATTGGAACAGAAACAGATTTGGGCTGAGAATATTAAATGGAATGTTGGCATGTTGAAATGTTATTACTGACTCTTTTAATTCGATGTGTTTTTGTTTATAAACATAATAAAAATCAAAGTACCCTGCATGATTCAAAAGCTTATAGATCCTCCTTAGCCATAACTTGAAGTACTTGTTTTTTGTATGACTTCAGTTTCTCACTTCATTGTGGAAAAATTTGGGCATTTCTGGTGAAATTCTGTTTGGTTTTTGCCAAACATGGCACTGGGCGTTAAGGTCAAACAACTCCACTTTGGTCTTATTAGTCCATAAGACATTGTTCCAGAAGCCTTGTGCTTTGTTCAGGTGCAGTTTTGTGAACCTTAGTCATGCTTTCATTTTCTTTTTAGACAGAAGAGGTTTTCTCTTGGCAACCCTTGCAAACAAACTGTTCAGCCTTCTTCTAATTTTGCCGTCATTGACTTTTAACATGCTCAATGAGGCCTGTCGGGTTTGTTTTGTAGCTCTCTGAGCACTGTACAGTCTGATCTTGGGATTAATGTCGAAGATTGGCAGTTGTCTTGAATGCTTTCCACTTGTGAATAATCTTTCTCACTGTAGACCAATTGAGTCCAAATTGCTTGGAAATGGTTTTACAACCCTTTCCAGCATGATGTACATTAACAGTTGTTTCTCTCAGACCATTGCTTATGTCTTTCCTTTTTGGCATTGTGCTAACACACACCTGAATGCTCCAGACCAGCAAACTGCCAAAATGTCTACTTTTATAGCAGTCTGCACACCTGCTGATGATCAATTAATCAAGGCTGATAAATAGCAGCACCTGGGCGCAACTTACCCTCTTGAATCGTGTGGAAGCAGTAAGGGGATACTTAGTGCTTCCCACATGTTTTTGTTCTTTTTGGTTCCATTTTTCTGAAATAAATAATTTCACAATGAAAAACGTTATATGTTGGTATTTGTTTGAGGTTGTATTCGCCTAATACTGAGACCTGCTATGATCAGATAACTGTTTTTAAACAAAAACACATAGAAATAAAAGAAGTACTAACTTTTTAATGTGACTCTATATGAGGAAAACAAGAGGCAGATTCATTCAATATAAAATTCTACACTGGTGTTACTAGATACCATGTAGGTTTTTCAAAACAGGATTAACAAGTAGCAGTACATGTTGCAAATGCAATAAAGAAACAGCCATCTTTATGCATCGCACATGGGAGTGCTCTATGGTTAAATCATTTTTTTGAAAGTACTGGGATTTCCAGGGACATGGGTAGGGATAACCATACCGGCTTCCCCCTGAATATTCCTTTTGAGAGATAGAAATACCAAATCTGACAAAAAGTGAATATTCAGTTCTCATGGTTGGCATAGTCTCAGCTGCCAGAGTTATATTGAGATGCTGGAAATCACCCACACAACCAACACTTCATGAGTGGAAAGTGCTAATGAGTGACACAGCATCGTATGAGGTTATATTAGCTAGGATAAGAAGGTATGTGGCCCTGGGAATTTGGAATTAATTTTGGGGTACATTCTGGCCAATCCATGTAGGGGCACACAAGCATGCACTCACAGCAATTTGGAAATGCCTAATCTGCATGTCGTTGGACTGTGGGATGCAGAATGCAGGGATGAAACCTGCAAAGCACAGGGAGAACATGCGAACTCTGCTAACAGACCCGAGGTGGGAATCAAACTCTTGACCCTGGAGATGGCAGGCCACAGTGCTAACCACTACGCCATCGTGCCGCCAAATATCGCTTCAGAGATTTGCAGTTTGTACATAATTGAAAAGTCATATAAACGGGAGTCGCAGGTTCGAACCCCGGGTGATGCTGTTTACCTCTCACAGCCGGAGACACAGAGAGAGCTGATTGGCTG
>JAOVVA010000004.1:19394910-19420873 GCA_028565275.1 Leiocassis micropogon | reverse complement strand
ACTGTGGGAGCAATTATTAGAAAATGGAAGACATACAAGACCACTGATAATCTCCCTCAATCTGGGGCTCCACGCAAGTTCTCACCCCATGGGGTCAAAAAGATCACAAGAACTGTGAGCAAAAATCCCAGAACCACACGGGGGGAACTTGCACAATTAGTGGCTGACTAAATACTTTTTTGCCCCACTATAGACAGATAGATAGATAGATAGATAGATGGATAGATAGATAGATAGATGGGTAGATAGATGGATGGATGGATAGATGGGTAAATAGATGGGTAGATAGATAGATAGAAAGATAGATAGATGGGTAGATAGATAGATAGATAGATAGATAGATCTTGCGCAGGCATGCAGTGGTTTATTTCAGTAATGATATGTTGGAATGATATATACAAGTCATTTTGATGTAGGGAAAGAGACTTGAGGATTAGGATTAAGAATAACAATAAGTAAGCGTTACAAATTTGAAGATGTCTGACTCGGCTTTCGTTTCTGGTCGGCAGGAGTTTGTGATGGGGATTAAAGAGCTGCCACGGGTGGTGAGGTTTATCCCTGAAATCCTACTGGCCATCACTGTGACTGCATGTGACGAGGTGTACAGAAAGATAGCCTGCTGGCTTAATGACATGGGTGAGTCTTCACCGCTTTTGGAGGAGAATAATGATTCATTCTCTGAAGTGATTTCCATTAATAATGCTTGCGTACAAGATAATCTAATCATTTTTGAAAAAAAACCCACATTAATAAGGAGAAGTAGCGAAATAACTGTTTATAGGCATTATAACATTAGTAGTAACAAGTTTTTTTCACATGTTTTGTGGATGTTTCACAACATTAAATTAAACTGTAATGGGAAAATATGCTGTTATTCTTTATTCAATGAAAAATTAATCAGAGGAATAAACAATTATGCTGTACGATCTTATAGAAAGATATTCACCTAAAGGCATTACACCACCCTGTCTTTAATTACTGTTGATTGCTTATGTAATAAATAGAATAATGAAGCTCTTGGAGTCTCTAAGAACTTGTACTCGTTTGCATGAACAGTGGTTATGTGGTAGTTAAATAAAATGGTATGAGTTCAGTTTCATTCTGAAGTCTTTGCTCTCTGTCTGTTTGTTGGACATTTTGAATGTAAATAACTGTCTATATTTGCAACAGAGAATTACAGACTCCAGAGTGCCTATGAGAAAAATCTCATCATCAAAATGGTTCTTGTAAGTAATCTCTTTTATACAGTGTGGAACAAAAGCCTATTAAAATGATAATAAGATATGAACCGATGTTCTGATATTCAGATGTGTCTGTTAACATCAGTGGGAATAGTGATGCGTTAAAATCGTCATGTTTAAAAAGGCAGCCGTGATATTAGTTACTTTAAAGTTGTAAACACACTGTACTACATACATAGATATACTGTGTAATGCTGAGATGTTGCCAAGAATATGAGCAGTGTAATCTTAGCAGTTAAGGCTCTATTGATCATGAGATAAAGAGGTCAAATCCCAGATGCTATTGTAGGCCATGACCCCGCTCCAGGGCATGAGCTTCTATGCAAGCTACGATAAAATGTCTTGTATTGAAAAATGCATTATACAGAGAAATAAGTTTATATGCTTTACTGTAATATGATTTGTTTTTCCTAATTTAGTAAGAACACACTCACACAATGACATTTTCATTGAGCTTTATCAGTTCATTTATCGGCCCTTTTGGAATTTGAAAACCATTCAGAAGTATGTAGCCACCCTTTATTTCTTCATATTAAATTCAATTACATGACATCACATTAAATTAAACTATGTAGACTAAAGAAATGTAAGAAAGTGGAACAAATGTTTTACTGCTACAACCTGCAAAGTGCCCAAGTTTCAAGTTAAGGTCTTCATGTAACAACCTCAGCAGCAACCTCATTTCCCCTCTTGTCTATTCCAACCATTCAGCATTCAGCATCACCAGTATATTAATCACCGACCTGATCATGTCATCATCTGCACCTGTTTCTCACTGGTTCGCAAGTTCGATGTTTTTATGCTTGAATAATTTATAGGTCAACAAACAAAAATCATTCCCCTGAAACTGCTCAGGTACAGTGACTCAAGACTGCATGAAAAAAAAAAAAAGAAAGTTTGGAAATGAGGGCTGGCTCAATACTTTTGCACAATACTGCTGTAAAAAGTGATAAAATTTTTAAAGATTAATATAAAGCGTTTTTATTCTGTCTTACAGTTTCAGTTTGTAAATTCATATCTCAGCCTTTTCTACATTGGATTCTACCTCAAAGACATGGAGCGTCTAAAGGAGGTGAGAATATGGGTAGGATTGCCGAACGGTTGTGCATTTGTGACTGCTCACAGCATTCGTGCTGGTATTGCTCTGGGTGATATGCGTCTCTCTATGGGGAAATCTTCCATTATGTATCTTCCCACAGCTTTCCTCCTCGGTACATCTGTCTCACTCTTCTACTGTATGTTGCCATCTTTTTTTTTTTGGCTCCTGCAAAATATTTGCAGCAGTCCTTTTTCTTCTGTAGCTGCAACCCAGGAGCAGTGTGACATGTCTCCTAGTACTAGTGTACGGCAGTGGGTTGACGTTTGCCTGACATGAATTTAAAAAAAGCTAGTGGTAGACGTTATGAATGAGAAGAGGTATCATCTTGGTCACACATGCTGTATCCAGGAAATGTAGTAAATGTGTGAACATCATTTCTTCATGTTTCATTGAACTGTAATTTGTCATGCTTTTTTTTTTTTTTTTTTTTTTTTTACTTATGTAGATTATTCGAGTGGAGTAAAAATGATTATGTAGGATGTAGGGTGGGTATATCTGGGTATGGTTAGATAGAAATAGTCAGATAGAGCTTTAATTCTTGAGGTAATTTATAGTTATTTGAGCCATGTGAAGAACAATACAGGTGGTGTTAAACCTCCTGTGCTTTCCCAGCAAGACCCAGACCGTAAAATGTAATATGATGACTCTTTCGATTGTTTGCTCCTGCCATGTTTTCCCAAAGAAAATAAGTGACTGGTCGGAAATACTGCATTCCGACTGATTAGATTTATACGCCCTCTCCTTTTTTTAAAGCAACTTTTACCTGGGCAAGTATTTTGCAATACATAGGCACAGTGGCTTAGTGGTTAGCAAAGTTACCGTGCACCTCCAGGGTCCAGGTTCGATTTACGCCTAGGGTCTGTGTGCATGAAGTTTGTATGTTCTGCCCGTTTTCGTTGGCTTTCTCTGGGTCCTCCAGTTTTCTCCCACAGTCTAAAAACATGCAGATTAGGTTAACTGGCATTGCCCTGCGATGGATTGACACCCTGTCCAAGGGTGTACTCTGCCTTGTGCCCTAAGTCTCCTGGTATAGGCTCCAGGCCCCCCCGCAACCCTGTATACAAGATGAAGCTGTATAGACGATGAGTGAGAGAGCGAGTATTTTGCTATAAGATAAAACACAAAGTTAAACTTTCCAGAAAGAAAAGTAAAAAATGCATGTGTAGCGGTTTATTATAAATATTTTTTTTTTAATTCTCTTTCTGCAGATGCTAGCAACACTGTTGATTATCCGCCAGTTCATGCAGAATTTGAAGGAAGTGCTGCAGCCGTACCTGTATGAGCGCCATCGTCTGGGAGAGCTCACTTTGCGTGCCGTGTGGGACCTCCTAGTGTCAGCATTAATAAAGTATGGACGTCTGGCAGTTGGAAGGGCGTATATGTCTCCTAGCAAACCCAGCATCCCCGAGCAGGCCCTGCAAGGAAACCAGCAAGGTGTTCTGAGCCAGCAAGAGCGTCATGAGCGCAAGTGTCTGAACGGAGGCTGTGGCGTCCCAGACGAGGAGCCTGAGGAAGAGTGTGGAGCAAGGAACAGTGCAGAGGACACAGAGGAGGAGAATTCCATCGACTGTGGCCTCAAACTGCGCAAAGTCAGCTTCATCGAGAAGGTGGACCGCAAGTCTGTCGGTTGCGTCGGTCCATTGGAGGACAGCTTCCTGGAGGAAGGGAGCCCCACCATGGTGGAGAAGGGCATGGACCCAGCATTGGTCTTCGAGATGTGTGACGATGACGATGATGCCATCTCAGAGACAAAGGAACAGGTCGCAGAGTCAAATGCGCCTGAGGGCGGTGGTCCGCCAAAGCTGCGGAAAAGAGGCCGGAGTTTGGAGAGGGCTGACAGTAAGAGCAAAAGAGAGTCATGGATGGATCCCCCTGAGGAGCAGGAGACCACTACACTCACACAAGCTGAAATCGAGAGCTGCATGCAAACATATGAGGTAAAAATGTTGTCTCAAAGAGAACTGTTGTTAAAGATTTGTATTTTGTGTTGGCTTTATGGAATTGATTTAATCATAATAGCAGTGTACTAATGCACACACTTGTCTTTTAAGAGAAATGCATTGCATTTATTATACATGTACTGTAATGCAAATATACCAATATATAACTTATATTCCATAACATATACTATTCAATGAAAATGTATAAAATCTGATGATCAGCAACACAGAAAATGTGGAAAGAGTACATATTATAAATATTAAATGTAAATATTTATATTAGTTGGACATATTTCATAGAATAAAGTATACAGAATAATGTAGCATTTTTACAATATAGAGAACCTAACTGAGACTGAAGGTCACTTTTAAAGAACATTTATTTATATAAAAACTAATGAGTATTTGCTTTCCATTAACATCAAGCCTTAAATAAAAATAAAGATCATCGCAGCTTAGAAAATACCTTAAGTCTATAATATAATATTAGGTTTTTTACGAAATTGTGAGAAATTGTGTTTTAATATAGATATCTAAGGCATATTTATGTTTAAATACACAGATCATAACCATCCATAACGTTATATGCCAATAAACTGATGATAGATTTATCCCCCTGTGGGGAGCAAAGTGTAGCCTGTCTGGTCCGATCCCACAGAAAACCCAATGCATCAGAACTCGCTGAAAAAGTCAATGCTGGCCATGATAGAAAAGCACCAGAATACCCAGTACGTCACAGCACATCATACATGGGGCCCGGCAGGCAAAGAGTCCAAGGCCACCAACCCGGCCCCCATCCCCTCAGATGCCAAGCCGATTAAGCATCAATGGGGTGTGCCAAAAAAAGAGGTCTGATCCATGGAGGCCCCACCCTATTTACATCCATCATCTCCTGTTGCTTTCATGTCCTTGTGGTGTGTTTAAGTAAAGCGGTGTGACCAAATTTACTATTTTGATCTTCTAGGACACATTCCAGGATTACCAGGAAATGTTTATTCAGTTTGGCTATGTGGTGCTCTTTTCCTCTGCCTTCCCACTGGCAGCCATGTGTGCCCTCATTAACAACATCATCGAGATCCGCAGTGACGCCTTCAAGCTCTGCACCGGCCTCCAGAGGCCATTCGGCATGAGAGTGGCAAGCATTGGCCAGTGGCAGGTTGGAATAGTATTAACACCAACAAAAAACTTTCTAAACAATTTTTTAAGGTGTGTTGAAAGATAATGGCATGACTGTATGTTTTGTTGTGCAGACACTGATGGAGGCGATGGGTCTGATAGCAATCATCGTGAACTGTTACTTGATTGGGCAGTGTGGGCAGCTACAAAGGCTCTTTCCTTGGCTGAGCCCTGAGATGGCTATCATCTCTATCGTAATCTTAGAGGTGAACATGCTCACCACATATACTCGTGTTGCACTGTTTCATAAGCTTGTTGTTATCTTCTAAAATATATTCTATTACACAGTGTACTTTTTTTTCTTCTTTTTTTTTGTCCACTATGCAGCACTTTGCTATCTTACTGAAATACGTAATTCATGTGGCAATCCCTGACATCCCCAGCTGGGTAAGCGAAGAAATGGCCAAACTAGAGTTTCAGCGCAGGGAGGCATTCAAGGTAGATCTCGTTCATTAGCAGGCTTCAAAAATCTTTTTATTTTTCAGTTCCCCTGCTGGTATGTTATGCATGTGTGTTTGGTTCTTGCCAGAAACATGAGCGCCAAGCACAGCAGCACTTCCAGCAACAGCAGAGAAGAAAAAGAGAAGAGGAAGAACGGCAGCGGCAAGCTGAGTACCAGGCCCGGCGGGAGCGAGACGACGGTCGGCCAGACACCTCTGGAGGTGACCACCATCACGAAAAGAGTCAAGGAGGTAAATCCAGATCTGGAGGTGGGGGTGGAGGTTCTGTAAGCGACAAACCGAAGAGACCCAGCTCGCTGCTGGCCAACAACAACGTAATGAAACTCAAACAGATCATCCCTCTGCAGAGCAAGTTTTCCTCTGGCACGGCTCGTTCGCCGCAGTCACCAACGGGGACCGAACCGAAGCTCCCAGGCTTCCTTAGCTTCAAGTTCCTTAAGTCTCCAGAAAACAAAAAGGAAGCAGCAGCAACAGCAGCTTCAGCCTCTGCCAATCCTAGCATGGCTGCACTTGGACAGGAGAGATCTCAGTCCCCCAGCAAATCTTTCAATCCTGGGAAACTGTTCAATTTTGGGAAATCAGATGGTGGGGCATGTATGAATGGGGCTCAGCTCACAAAACCAGGGGAGGGGGTACAGCCAGTGGAGAAGCCGCTAACAAGGTCTGATCTCAATGATGTGCCAGACGAGATCCCATCCCCAGGGGAAGAGGAACTGGAGAATGGAAACGTATTAGACTCTGAGTCCTCAGGCCCTAAAATCTAAGTCCAATAGGAACACCTACTGTAGAAAACTGACTAACAAAGGGAAACAGAAGGTTCTCTCAGTGCCCTTCAGCACAGTGAAAGACTAAGCCTAGAGGCTGTGAAGTAATACTGTGGGGAAAATGAAATAGTGTTGTTTTTTTTCTTTTTTTTTTTTTTTTTGCTGAGGAGCATAGGCTTTTGATGACTCCCCCCTACATACACACACAATGCCTTTTGTCTACAATACATACAGGAATGCATGAGCTGCGTTTCTAATGCATTTTGAAAATTATATTCCTGAAAGAATCCTGCAGTTTTAAATTATCGTGGTCGGATAATTGTAAGCATTTTAAGCACCCTTCATTTGAAAAATATTTTCCCATCAGTTTTATATCATACAGTCAGACCTTGAAAAAAGAAAGAAAAAAAAAAACACCACAGATTGATAAACATTATCGGTTTGAGCTGTGTGTTTTTAATCATGAAAACTTTTATACATAAAGCAGCTGAACTAGTTTAGCGATAGCAGAAGTATTTCATGAATAAAGAGGTGCTGTAAACCTGCAAGTTAGAGAAATTCCTGCATCACTAGAACATATAGTTTCGAAACTGAATAAAAAAATGCAATATCTATTTTGAATGACAGATACGGAGGTTTGTGAGAAACAGCCAGGAGTCATTCTGAACGTATATAACTGCGTAAAACCCTGAGGCAAGCGTGGCAAGGGCAAAATGTGAACGTGCTAGTATAGTGTATGTGGGGCTACTTCGAAATACAATCTCTTATGGGAGAAAAAGTGCAGATAACTGCTTTAAAAGATGTTTCCCTACTTTGTTAGTATAGCCTAAAATATACGTAGAAAATGCTGGAGGTCAGGACTATCATGGTACTAAAATAAAAAAAATGTAAAAAAGTGTGTGCGTATGAATCCTCCTGTGCATCTTAATAGAGTACTGAACCTAGAGTATAGCATTTGACCTCAACGTTCAATTTTTTGGCTCTTACGCTGGTATGGAGGAGGAGTGATTTTTTTTTTTTCCGATTTGTGATGAAGACATTCCCTTGATTTGCAACTCAAAAGCCTGCTGGACCATCATAAAATACAAGCATTGCCTTGCAAAAGGGATCCTTTGGGGAAGTGTAGTAATGCGTAGCATTTCCATTCCCACAGTTCATACTAGTTGCAGCCTCAGAGAACATTTTGCACTAAATCCTACTGCTGGTGGGAGGGAAGGACTTCCTAATCTAAGAATAGGAGAACACCAGCTTGCCTCATAATGTATGCAAATGCTTAATTATTGTTTTCATTGCAATGCACTACAGAAGCATTATTAACCCATCTGGTTTCTGTACATCTTGGTGCTTTCTCTATCTTCGGTCTACCCTGTTTATGTTGCCTATTCATTCCTACCTTGTTTTTTTTTTTATTATTATTATTTTGATTTCATTACCTGCTGATTTCATTACTTGCCAAAGCAAAACAGAAATACTTTGTGCTTTGTGATAAAGTGTGTTTGTAAAGCCATAATCGCTTCAAATATTTTAGCAGAAGATACATTTAGTTTGCGGGGGGAAAAAAAACTAAACTCATTGCAGCTCTGATGACCAGTTAATTGAAAATAGAAGAATACATAGAATTCCAACAGTGTTTCAGTGCTGCACACGGAAGGTGATTACGGTTCCATTAATTCAGTATTAATTCATTTTTGTAATCATATTAAAACAATCATCAGCTTTAAAAATGTAGCCTATAGTTGGATTTCAGCAATCTGCTCATTGACTGAACTGCAAAGGAATTAAAAATCACTGAAATGGAATTGACCCCAAACTGGAACGGCAAACAATTTGCATATTGGTTTTTCATGATTTATTAGCATTGCCCAAAATAAAAAATGGACAAAGGACAAATGATTGAAAAAGGAATGATAAGCCAGTTAATAAAAGATTCTCCTGATATGCCCGTCGATGGATTTGAACTAAAGCAATTCTGTTTGTTATCAGTAAGATACATGTGATTTGATGACATTTTTGTGTGAAAAGAACGAGTGGTGCCAGGGAAAAAAAATAATCAGTTTTATTTCGTATTATAGTAACGTGATGAGTAACAGGAACTATGCACTTATTTCCTCATTTCATTAACAGAGTTGGCTCAAATAACTGTTGCAATAATATGTCAGCCTGAACAATAATCCTTACTCATCCAGATCTGAGGTTTTATGTTCTGAATGTTGAGTAATGTCAAAAAGTCAACTTTTAACTAGGTATCTGGTCTTTTGCAATGTTAACTTTTATGTGTTATGTTCATACAACCCATCTGTTAGCCCTATCCAAACCTCCTGAATCGGCTCCGTGCTTCCATTGGGTCTGAAACAGAAGAAATGGTCAACTTTGAGAGACTTTTAATATTTTGAACAATTTCATCCCTCTAAGTTTGAGTGTTTCTGAATATTGCATTTTATTATAATACAAATGATATGATAATCACAAACAAACTACCAAACTATTTCCTGTCAACTATTTTATAGTATATAGCTATTTAGAATTAATAGTGACATGCTCCCATGGCAGTATTTAATGCCTTAAAAAGTGTATTTAAAATAAAATAAAAACACACACACACACACACACAAGACACTTGAAAAGCAATGACATTTCATAATCAATCAAGTATTTAGAAATACAAAAATTAAAAAGTGATATTTAGCAAAGTTTAATTGTAATTCTCAACAAAGCAAAAACTCTCTGGAGTATTAAGGAAACATACATGATATTTTTGGACAGGTAGATATAACTGTGGGTTTAAAATAGATTTCCATTTCAATTTCATTATTTATTAATGACAATATTTCCTCGACAGAAAAAGTCTCTTATTCTGTGCAAAGTGAAATAATACCGAGGCACGGCGTCTGTTTTCTACAAATATGAGATGATAACCTACCATTCCTAACCTGTTATCTTGAGTGTTACTCTGTATTTATAGCAAAAATGTTGAATTTGGTGTCTTAGTTGAACTAAAGAACAATATGGATGCTGCAAGGTTTCTGTCATATTTGTCCAGCAGTTACTGTCATCACCAGTTATTCATCAGTTAATGTTGTTTAATAAGATCAGACATTTATTTTTTACTAATCTATAAGAATACCTTACATGTGACTTAGGAACCGTGGTTTATGTTCGACCCTACTGTGAATAATTAATGGGCTATTGATTTATATTTGCTTTTAAGAAATTGCCACTCAGAAGCGGATATGTACGGTTACAGACAGTGGAAGAAGAGAGCCTAGTAGTACTGAAGTGTGTAGAATTCCTTCTCTGAAGGCAACCTCACAAACTAACATGCTCTTCCAAAACACCACTGTAAAGTTTCTTTCATTTTCAAAGAAAATGATCATAGAAAATGGTCTTATTTATTTCTGTTGATTTTTTTTTGTCATATTTTTGTAAGACCTGAAATGGAATAATAAACAGTTTTAAATTTACAGTTTCCCTGTCTGCTTCTCGATTCTTTTAAGTGACATTGATGTTCATGAAACTCATAACATACATTCATTAGTAATAAAGAAGATATTTAATATCTAATACTTGATCACACTAAAATCACACAAGAGGGAGTGCTGTTGCGCTGAATATCAGCATGGCTGTGATACGGTCGTAGGCAGAGGGCATATTCAGTACAACAGCAAGACCTCGAGTGTGATATTACTTTTATGCAATAGTTTTACAAATACCATTTATCATCATTAGAGTGTGTGTTTTATTTTTGTTAATATGTTTCTTTATTTAACTAGTTATTTTGCTCCGCCAACACATATCCTTCCACAAGTAGCTTTAATCTGGCGGCAGTTAACAACTGACAGTTAGTCAGTTATAATCATTATATGAGCATTGCACATATGAAGATCACTATACTGTGTAGACAAAGTAGATGAGAGAAAAATTCAGGTCCGTAGAACATTCATCTGTCATGAGGTTAAAATAGGTAGACTTTTTTTTAGGAGAAGGTGTCTCTGTAAGTGCTTCGTCAAAATTAAAGTTTATACTTTCTGTGTTCTTGGTAAAATTACAGGCCGTATTTTGAGATAGACAGGGAGAGAAGGGGAGGGAGGATGATTAGTGAATGATTATCACATCTGTAATATGGTTGAGAACAGGAAGTAATTTTTCTCCCTGACGTTTCACAACATCAACTTTAACTGTAAACTATTAATATATGCAACATTATTCACTAATAAATTTAACATTAAAATTGCTGGCAAATTTTGTAGTATATGCACGTGTGGTCCCCAACCTGTATTAATGGCTTAACTTGCAAATTTTTTACATAAGATTGGTTTATCAGGATGATAAACAAGATTAAGAGCCTTGACAAGATTAAGAGCCTTGCTCAAGGGCCCGACAGCAGAAGCGGAGCTGGGGCTCAAAACATTAACTCAGAGCCCTAACACACAGCATCACTGCACCAATAAATGCCATATCTATGTTTAATAGCGAAAAACACTACAAAAAATCACTTTAAACCACTTATTAAATTAAATTAAATTATTGGACTTTGGATCAATGGAAAATGGCCATGTGATCTGATGCGGTCAGTTCAGACTGACCCTATTCCAGAGTAACGGGCGCGTCAGGGTACGAAGGGATACACATGAAGTGATGCACCCGTCATGCATAGTGGCCACTGTACAAGGGTCAGGAGGCAGTGTTATGATCTGGTGTTGCTTCAGTTGCCCAATGTTATGGGGCAAAAAATGTCAGCTGACCACCTGAATGTGCTGAATGACCAGGTTGTCACATGTATGGAGTTTTTTCTTCTCTGATTTTACAGGCATAATCCAGGACTGGAAACTGTGAAAGAGTGGTTGTGGGAACATAAGGATTCATTTTCACTCCTAAACTTGCCACCACATTGTGTGCGCTAATTAAAGCTAAAGGTGATTGAATTAAATCTTAAAGTGTGTGAGATTTTTGGCCAGACTGTAAAGTTGCAGCTCTAACATGACTTAATAATAATTTACTTGTGTACATAATGTAAGAGTGATAATAAATTGATTGAAAACGTGTTGTTTAATTATTATGAATCATAAACCAATAAATAAATAAATTTTGTCTGTGAAGTCATGGCGACTTTCACATGAAGAATGTGTATACATTTTCCTACACCTGGCAACCCATCGCTCAACGCTAGGTTCAGTTTATCGGCTACTTACACGTCCGCTTAATGTTTGTTGTTTAATTGTTGTTTGTGGGTATATTTCTTTATTGTTAGTTTTCTGTGAATTTGACAGACACGACAGGAAGACTCGGAATTATTTTGCCTACATCCCTCAGTTATCTGAATGCGAGCCGGGTGAACAATCTGTCGGTATAAAATTAGTTTTGGCCCTGTGCTTGTGTGAGCTAGCTACACGAGCTAGCCGTGTAATCCTGCTGTGCTAGCATAGCGGCGAGTGCTGGGGGTTTCCAGGGCTCTCGGATCCTAATTACAGTTTTACAATGGATAAAGTAAGTGAATAGATTATTTTTGTTTTCTTTTAGAGAGAGACATAATCGCTACCTGACGTAGAGCTGTATTTTATTTTGTCATAGTGAACTACGTGATATCTCAAGCTAACTTGGCTAACGTTGCTAGGGTTAGCCGGTTGGTTTTGTATGTGTGTATGTGCGCGTGCATCCGTGCGCTGGCCTATTTGATTAGCTGTAATCACGTAAAATCGTTAGTATGAGCATGTCAAATAATTCTGCTAATATATATATTTATATTTTTTTAATTAGCATGCTGTTTACGTTAGCAGTGGATCTAGTAACATAGGAGCTAAGCCAGCTGCTTGCCATCACTCTGGACTCATTCTGGATTTCTCAGCTGTCTGTGGTGTTTCTGACTCGAGCAGATCAACAACACCATAGTTTTAATCATATATAATATATAAACTGTACGCAAATATACTGTTTACACTTTGTATCTTAACGTTTCTTGAATAAATATTAAGCAGTTTTTCTTATACCTGGATATTGGAAACGCCCAGGCTGATCTAAAAACACAAACCGGCTTTATCTCTGGCTATAACAAACAAACAAACAAATAAATAAATAAACCCGAGGACTGAGAACCAGAGTGAACATGTTATAAAAGATGAATATGATCACCGTGTTTGTTGCTTATCTGTGTGCATCTCTTAAATGGCCTGTACGTCAATCTGAGCTCTGGTTAAATATACAGCAATTATTCACTACTGAATCATATTCTCATGTGGACCCATCCCTGCGAGTGTTTGCTTATAAATACACTGCTCTGTCAAAAAGAGGTAAAAGTCAGCATTTCAGAAGGATCAAATTACTGGCCTTCATCAAGCAAAGACAACAACTAAGGAGATTACTGGAACTGGAAGGATAGTGCTGAACTATCAATCGTCAACAAAAAATGTGGTCAGAAGAAGGAAAAAAACATGAATAGAGTTCACTTAAACACTTGGGGAAGTTGCATGGTCAAAAAAAGTAAACAGTAAAAATTATAGCTATGTTTAATACACACACAATGTGAAAACTCAGGATTGGAACTAAACCGCTGTATGGCTGTAAGAAAACCACCTGTTAATGAGACATCAGGAAAAAGGCTTCAGTTCGCTAAGGAGCACAAAGATTGGACCTTGGAGCCATGGAAAAAGGTCATGTGGTCTGATGAGTCCAGATTGGACACTATTTCAGAGCAGGCAATAGTGCGTCGAGGCAAGAAGGGAAGAGCATGAAGCAATGCACCCATCATGTATAGTGTCCATCTGGAGGAAAGTTATGATCTGAGGTTGCTTTAGTTGGACAGCAACGTTATGTGGCTATAAGATGAAGTCAGCCAACGAGCTGAATATCCTGAATGACCAGGTTATTATATCAGTGGTTTGTTTCTTCTCTAATGGCACAGGCATATTTCAGGACTCATGGGAGCATGAGAAATAATTTTCACACGTGAACTGATCACCATGTTGTGTGCTGTAATCAAAGCTAAAGGTGATTGAATGAAAGCTTAAAGTGTGCGACTATTTTATTTTTTTTGGCCCGCACTCAGAACAGTGCCTGTGAAATCAAAATTGGTGTTTAAGGTAATATTTGATATTTTTATTGTTGTTAATTTTACTCAAACATATCAAAAACGAGTTTGATGTTTTATCCTGTACTAGTTTTGTGTTTGTCCAGTTAAATAGTGTTTGTTCCGCCTGTGATGTGGGACATGCTGTACTGTAGTGGCGAGTTAGCATTACGTTTACACTGGCAATTTTTTTTTTTAACCGATTGAAATAACTTCAATTAAAGATTCTAACTTGTCTGTTTACATGGATGCTGATCCGATAAGATGCGCCTTGTGTGCAAAGTGGCATGTTCTGCTGGAAATATAACAGAAAAAGAAGTTGTTGGGATTTTTTTTTCACCTCTAGTGAGGTTCTTTTAGGCTTCCCATCTAGGTCAGTCAAGAGGTCAATCACTGCTCCTACCTCAAACTGATACCGTATTAGTGGATTTATTCTCACAGAGTCAGGAATTTAAGCAAAATTTCACTCCCAGAAAATATATCAACTCGATTGTAATCTCCTCATGTAAGGCAAAAATGTGCAGAAAGATTATTTTTATTTAGGCAAGAGAAACATTCAGATCAAGTGTTCACATGGCTAATATTTTTCATAGAAGGTTTACCTCACCCACTCTTTTGAGTTGACAATTCACTCCGATGGGGCCGAATCAGGTCAGACTGTTCCAACTGAGGTGCTTATATGAAGTTTTATTAGGACTGTGCTATTATTTTTATTATTAGTTGGATGTTAGGGTCCATATAAAAGCATCTACTGTTTTTTTTTGTTTTTGTTTTGTTTTTTTGTTGTTTTTCAGTTCACCCTCATATATGGAGTGTCCTAATGTAAAATTTCCTACATATAACAATTCTGTCATTCCCAGGCGGATTTCTTAAAAGGTCTCCCTGTTTACAACAAGACCAACTTCAGTAGATTCCATGCAGACTCTGTGTGCAAAGCATCGGTAGGTATTTTTTACATTTATTTGTCTTTTTTTTTTTTTCTTTTTTCTTTTTTTTACCCATTTAAAAATGTGATATTGTCTCACTGTGATGTTGCCTTAGTGAGCGTCACATTTTGACAGATGTGATTTTGGTCATACCAGTCTGCAGTAGATATGCTCTGAATGTTATGCCTACAATTGTATTTAATTACGAGAGGCATTCGAGTCAACCCGGGATATGTCATCTCATGAGCAGAACAATGAAAATGTAAAAGTGATTGACATTTACAGAAGACTTCAAGGGCTGTATGGTAATGAGGTGCAAATGTTTTAAAGAAGTCAGTACGTCTGTAAATGTTGATCCCAGCTGAGCTGGCTCGGAGACCAGTACAGTTGTTTACGTTCAGTGAATTGAATGCCTCATCTGTAAAAAAAAAAAATAAAAAAATTACAGATAACTTGTCAACTTGCAGGATAAATGTATGTGTCTGTGGGAACTGCACACAGTCATTCACGAACACCTGCATCTCCAAAAGGCATGTTGGGTACCGACAGGGCTCCTGCCTTTAAATGTAACAGAAGATTGCTAATCTCCAGTGAGTTAAAGGAACGTTTTGACACGGAAGGCCAGGCAGTCCGATCATGGCTCCGGCTTACTGAGAACTTTTTTACCTTGATGGTATCCAAGCACTAGTGAAACTTTGGTATAAGTGCATTATTTTAGCAGGGGATTATATAGAGAGGGAAAAAAGCTAGTTTTACTCTAATAATTGTGTTCTGTTATTCAGAGGTCCCGGTTTGACTCGAACGCCCCTCGTATAATTGTGAATTTTATCTTCAAAGTCTTTATAATCTGTTACAGAATAGAAGGCCGTCAGTTTATCTGCCAACACGGGAATATCCATCAGAGCAGAGTAAGTGTTCAGGTGACGTGTTCTTGCATATGTGGAGGATAAGTGGATAATCTATTGATAAATAAATGTCCTTTTTCGTGCCCTTTCTTCACAGTTATCGTCACAGAGAAAACAAACATTCTTTTGCGCTACCTCCACCAACAGTGGGACAAAAAGGTATTTGCATCTAAATGAGATTGTTTGCATTGTTGAATTTACTTTAGCAGGCAGTATCGGTGTGTATGTGTGTGTGTGTCTGTGTGTCTGTGTGTCTGTGTGTGTGTGTGTGTGTGTGTGTGTGTGTGTGTGTGTGTGTGTGTGTGTGTGTGTGTGTGTGTGTGTGTGTATGTATGTGTATGTATGTGTGTGTATGTGTGTGTGTGTGTGCGCGCGCCCTGCTATGGATTGGCACCCTGTCCAGGATGTACCCCACCTCGTGCCCTAAGCCTCCTGGGATAGGCTCCAGCCCCCCGCGACCCTGAATACAGGCTAAAGCCGTATAGATGACGATAAGTGAGTGACTGATTATTGTGGTGAACGTTATGTTTTTTTTTTTTTTTAAAGCTCTGAAATAAAAGCTGAAATCCTACATGCTATATATCTGCTATATGCTTCATTTTATATCCGTTGTGGTGGTGTACAAAAGCAAAAATCTCCAAATGGGTGTGTCCAAATACTTATGGACCTACGAGTGTGTGTGCATGTTGGGCTGTAAATAATGAGCATTTCTACTGAATATTGATTTCTTGACAAGAGATAAAACTGCTTTTACAGTTTAAACAATTAAAATGGCTCTCCAAATGAGTTTAATGAGTTTTATTATACCCGTAAATGCATACGTTTTAAATAATTCACATCTCATGCTTGTATCCCTTTTTTCCACTCCTGCACCAAAAAAACAGCCCAAACCCCTCTTCAGCCAAACTGACCTTGGGCGCTTTGAGTTATGTCACTTTTCCTTTGTCGGGAAGCTGCACAGTGACGGAGAAAACAGAGGAGAGAACTCATACCTGCCATAGCTTTCAAAACATGAGGAAAAATGAGCACTTGGGCTCAAGTACAATTATTCCCCTCTGCCTGGAGATTCATCACAACGAGAGATTGAGGGAGAGGAGGAAAGAAAGAGTAAAAATTAATGAGAGAAATAAAAGAAGAGGAAGAAAGGATGGGGTGGTGGGAAAAAGTGTGGATAAAAAAATGAGAGAGAAAGTGAGCGAGAGAGAGAGAGAGTGATGGAGAGGTAGTGGAGGTTAAAAAAAAAATGAGGAGAAAGAAAGAGGATTTGTCAGTGCACTTTAGAGGAAGGCTCAGAGCTAAAGGCTGAGGTGGCAGTAATGAAACATTCATAATCGGCACAGACACGCTCCAGCGACCTCGCCGACACACTGTTTAACCAGCGCCGCCACTCCAAGGTCACTCACACACACACACACACAAACAGGGAGATACCTGAGAGTGTGTGTGTGTGAGAAAAGTAAGGACACTCTCTCTCTCACACACACACACACACACAATTTCAGAAACACTGATTCGAACAACCAACTTCTCGAAAGTACTAAGTGAAAGACTATAAAATATGAGGAATTATTAAATCTGTATTAGTGTACGGGATTCTGTTTCACAATGAAAGACCTCATGATGCTTCACTCTCACAGGAAGTCTCTTCATGATGAAGTGGTGTGTTAGATGCGGTAAGTGAGCAGCTCTCCTGCACTCACAGTCCGAGTGTGTGTGTGTGTGTGTGTGTGTGTGTGTTTACCTCCCACTGTCAGAGGCTGCTCATTAGAGTGCAGGTTAACAGCCACCTCCATGCGCCATGTTAGCTTTGAAACTTCATTTTTCTCCACCTTTTAAGTTGCACCACTGCACCAATCTATAGCTATCAAAAGTATTATATAAATAGATTTGTCACGGCCACATAAACGACTAGCAATTTAATCCGGCTTGTTAAGGCTGCCAGAGAGAATAGATCTCTCTGCTGCTCTTTTCTCAGTCTCTCCTTCTCTCAGTCTTTCGGCTCTCCTTGCTGTACTCCGCTCCACCATCTCTCAGACAGGACGAGAGAGCCAGGACATACAGGACAGAACGCTTATTTCATTGTCTTTAAAACACCTCGTGGCTGTAGTTCACACGGTTACTTTTATTTCGGAATGAAAAAGCATTTTCATAAGCACATTTCCTTAAAAGGTGGAGAGGTGGTCCAGGAAGTGCTCAGTCTATTTAGGAAGTTTAAAAGAAAGACTCCTGAGACTTTTCAAGACTTCCTGACCTTCATCCTGGCATCTTTTTCTTCCCACTCTGCATTTTTTTTTGTTTCTTGCATTAACACATCTAACACAGCTCACACTTGTCAGCTTAATTCACAGACACTTCTTCAGATGATGTGTGGTGTGAGAAAGTTGTTAAGATTTGGTCATTACGCAATCTGGAGGATTGACTAAAAAGTACGGGGTAATGAGAACACTAAAGCTGGCGTTCACACAGTCGCTACACAAGCAGTGTTGTTTTTTTAGTCACCCATGGACTTTTTGTGCACCTGGAGAATTAAATAGGTATCCACTAGGGGGCACTACCTCACCCCCTGGAGGGCACGAGGCGGTACTCCCTGGACCGGGTGCCAGTCCATCGCAGGGCACACACACATACACACACTCGCATACACTACGAGCAATTTGGGAACGCCTGTTAGCCTAATCTGCAGGTCTTTGGACTGTGTGAGGAAACCGGAGGACCTGGAGGAAACCCACCAAGCACGGAGAGAACATGCCAACTCCGAGGCAGGAATCGAACCCTCGACCCTGGAGCCGCGAGGCGACAGTGCTAACCACTAAGCCACCGTGCGACCTTGTATAGTAAAAGGCATGTATAATGCTACCGCCAGTTCCAGATGTGTTAGGCAGCTGTACTCCCCATGAGCTGCACGATACTGTAATTTTCCCGCTTGCTCTACTGCTTAAGATCCTGAGCTCTCTTGATGATCTCCTCTGTAATTAAATGCAGGGATTAAAGAAAAGTTCAACGGTTTATAGAACGGTGCACAGGAGTTAATATAAAATAAATTTATGGCATAATATTTAACTTTTTTTTTTTTTTTACAACAGAACAATCTCTCTTTCTCTCTCTTCCTGCTGCTTTATTATATTACTTAATGATGTGTGTGAGTGTGTTTCACCCCTTAAACACTGCCGGTGTTTGTGTAGTTGAGACCTCAGGCATACACCATGTTCAGCGTAGCATGCTTTGAAGTGTTAAACCCCCTCTGTGGCATCCCATAACCAAAGAAAACAATCCAAACCACACCAACAAGTAACAAAACTACAGACGGCGAAGATTCAGAACAAAAGAGCGACTAAATAACGTAGATAACATAAATAACATAGAATCACTGAGACTGCTTAGTATGTCTCTGCGTTTATCTTGATATTTGTGTTAGAAAGCAATATCTTTGAATTTCTAGATCGTGTTAAATCAAACAGGATCATATGGATCGGTTCGTATGCAGCTTGTTTAGCCTTTCATCGCTCTATGAATCATGCATATCCACCTGTGGTTCACATCTTACTGAACCGGCCATTTTTCCCCCCTTCTCTCTCTCTCTTTTATTCTCTACATCTCTCTCTCTCTCTCTCTCTCTCTCCTGGCTTTGATACATAATTCATTAAATAACATATTTCATTTATGGGCTGTGTGATCAGTGGACACCACTGTAATTATCACGCATAATAATTTGGTTGCAAGTTGTGAATATCAGCATTTTTCCAAGTTAATGCATGCGCTCTAAACAGTGTTTATCCGCCCGCCGTAACTCGGTCTGTCCTCCCATCTTTTCCGGAGAACATAAGGCTCCAGGCGTGCAGCCGAGGAGACGTAGTCTTCATCATAAGGTTAACACAAACACATCATGCACTGTCATTAACAGTTGAGTTATGTGTACAGCAACAATCGTCCCCATATGTTGAACATTTTCTTGGCCATATGCAGCAAATAAAAAGTGAAAAATGAAAGGCAGTGAAACCGATAGGAGTGACAGTGTGAGTCTGGCTCACCAGAAGGCCTGTATTTTTGGAAACAGGTTTGTGACGCCCTGCAGAACCGCAGGAGGGCACGTGAGCGTGAGCGAGGCTCTGTGTGTGTGTGCGTGCGCGTGTGTGTGTGCGTGCGCGTGTGTGTGTATGTGTGTGTGTGTGTGTGTGAGAGGGAACTGGCACTGCTGGATTGTCAGGTGGTGACGGCTCTCTCACAAACGGCTACCTAATGACTCGATTTATTCAAATGCCTCCCAGTTCCTCCTAATGGTGCCTTCCAGCTGCAGCTCAACTCACTAAGGGCCTCTATCTCACCCGCGCTTACATACTCCCTCTCACATGTCTATCCTCACTCGCTCTCCTACAGCATGACTGAATGTGTCATTTAAGGGGCTGAATCCCAAGGAGGGAGCCTTACATCTTGGCTCCCATACCCAGGGGGACATGTGTGCGTGTTACTCAAGCATCTGATCAGCTCGTGGTACACCTGCCATAGAGCCAGCGAGAAAGCTCGGCTGAGATTTCCCTAACGAACACGCCGTACCTCCAACCGGCTAACGATGGTGAGCGCAAGCCTGTGGAGCCGCAGGAGCAGCGGAGACCATGTGCGGGGCTTAAACCGGTCGCTTGTGACTATTTGCTTGATGATTTGCGCACACTGTTCGAATATCTGAATCCATCTTCTTTATAATATGTGTAACGAAATAAAATCTTCAATACAATAAGGTAAAAAAAAACAACAAAAACAAAAACAAAGGGAACATTATTAACTCCTGTGATAAGCCAGCGCAGGAGTTCTCCCTGACATGAGATAATGTAATTCCACATAATCCCTGAGCAAATACATCTCTAGCTAATCTCTTCACCAATATTTGGCATTAGTTTTTAAAGATCACGTTAAACACGCTGCGAGCTGATGGTAATCTGTAGACTGGGTTTCTGGTGCTGGCTGTTTACACTGTGATGACATTTTGGCAGAGCGCTGCGACCGAGATCATGCCGATTAAGGCTGAGGGGTCAGAGCATCGCTCAGAGGATGACCAGATTGTAGGTAGCAGGGAACAGAGGACAGTTAGTCATTTCCTGCAGCACGAATCGCTCGTCTCATTCAAACTAAATCTGAGACTCTGAATTTGACTCTTTTTGAGATTTGATTATCCGGTGTTTTTGTGCGTAGTCAGAGTCGGGATAATGTGGTCGGTTTTGTGAGGCCGGTAGCGGCGCTGAGGCGAGTCATAGCGCTGTACACACACACAGGACTCACTGAGCTCACACTTGGCTCGTCCTTGGCCATATGCTCTGCAGTGGGAATGCATGCTGTGGCCCTACGGCAGCCCAAGAGGCCCAACAAACACGGCAGCTCATTCTCACCAACCGATCTGGGTGAAGGACAAAAAAAAAATATATATATATATATCAGTACGCACCTTTGTTGTTTTACAATTACTATTGTGTATTTTATAACATAATGAGTTTCAACACTGCAGTTAATGGTATTACTGGCAAGAAACCAGAATCAGGTTGTAAATAAGCCTAATGGCACTTTTTAATAAATTACTTCCCATCAACACAACTATATTTTAATCTGGCTTATGAAAAACTGACAGCACGACAATACCAGAGTTATGATGTTATAGAATAGTCATCATCATTACTCAGATGTCCAGGGTTGTTTTTTTTTTTTTCTTCTTCCTCGTTTGATTTGTGAGATGAAATTGCTTATGCGCTATCTGAAATGAATATTGGCGTGATACCATGGTCTTATGCTGAGCTGCATTAACTTTCTTTAGTAAACAAGATATATGTGCGTGCGTGTGTGTGCGCGTGTGTGTGTGTAATTCTTTGGATTGTACGCATGGATCAATGTGTCCCGAACACAAAAGATATATAAGACTGTTCTTCCTGTACAAGCAGTAAAATGTGATTGGCACCATCTTTCCTTTTCTGTCATGCACTCCCCCCCCCCCCCCCCCCCCCCAGACACGGCTCTGGAAAAGCAGTTCAGGCTGCGAACTCGTCCTTTCTACCTTTTAACCGAGGCCATCTTTTCGCCTCCCCCTCTTTACTTTTTGGCGTAAACACATTTCTCTAAATCATCGTCTGCTTGACACAAAGTCCTGTTCAAGCAAGAAAACTGTAAGCACGATATAATATTCAGAACAAATGTCTGTCTTTTTGTGAAAGTACTCGAAAACGTAAAAAGAAAAAAAAAGGGAATAGTCAGTAGTGTCTATAGTTTCATCAGATGAATAACACCACCGGTTTTACACAGATAGCCGGCCCAGAAAGTATTATTTAGTAGCACTACTAATGCACGCTCCTGAGTTTTTGTCCTTGACTCGATTTGAGTAAATTCAAAGCCGTGTGACAGCAGAGACTTTTTTTTTTTTAAACTTTGAAATGACTTGGCATGCACTCTAACATTGATATCGACTTCTGTCTAATGGCACTTCAGCAACAAAATTCCATGGTGTGAAAACTCTGCGTTTTTTTGGAGATGTGTTAATGTATGGCTGCACTAAATATAGCTCATGCAAGCATTTAATAGCAGAAGTTTCAGTTTCATCTCGCTCAGAATCATAAAGGTGACCTGATGGGTTTGATTTCAGCAGATTGATTGGAGCTGAGCGAGTAAAGCAGGGAGGTCAGACTTCTCAGGACTGTCGGTGTTGTCAGCTCAGCGGGAGTCTAGTGACCCCATCTCCACGCGTCAGAATTTCACCAAAGAAAAGCCCTTGCTTTTTTAGTTTGTGTCCTTATTGTTAGAGGATTTAATAAAACGCAGCTAACGCTGATCAAACCGAGTGTGAGATTGATTACAACATGAAGGTAAAGTACAGTACAACCCCAACCCTAATCCTAACCCTAATCTTAATCCTAATCCTAATCCTAACCCTAACCCTAATCCTAACCTATACAGTACATAACTTTAGGCACTATTAACGTCATATAATTTTATTTTTTGAAGAATTCGAGTGTGTGAAAGCTTGCTGTGAAACGAACAAACATTCCTGTCTTTTTTTTTTAATAACTTGTAAAGTACAATCCCTCAAACCCGAGCCTGTTTTAAAGGGCAGGTCAGAAGAGCTCTATTCTTCAGTAAGTGACGAGTGCGGGCTCACGTTTATCAGTGCACATACACGCACGCTGCGGCTCTCAGTCACTGAAAGACCTTCTGTACACTGCAGCATATCTGCACACCTCAATATGTGTGTGTGTGTGTGTGTGTGTGTGTGTGTAAGCACTTGTGTATATGTTTGGTTGTAAGCAATGACAAATTACAGCATGCGGTCTGAAAGAAACCAGAAGTTGATTAATAACCTGGGTGAATTTTAAAGGTGAAATATTTCTAATGGATGCACACACCTTTTTTGTGATGTGCTGCGGAATGGATTCGGCCCGCTGCAGATGTTATGAACCTGGCCGGAGATAAGAGCGGGGAAGCAAATGAATTTGTTTGGTTCGGAATATTTGGTAGAATCATCGGTTGGATTTAGTTTGTGGGTGTGTGATTGTGCATGGACAATCTAGGTTGTGTGTGTGGATATTTGCTTATGCTCTGTGAGGGATTCAGATCACTGTGTGGAAACCTAATTCCTCATAGTGCACAAAGCAGTGCACCAATTTAGCAGACATCCTTTACACTTTATCACTCCTACAAGCAACCGCACCAACCCGCCGCGCGATATCCGCGCGTACATGTCTGTGAGTCTTTTTGCTCTGGGTCTCTTTCTGAATACAAGTCAGACCAATCAGAATGAAGGCCATTAGCAGAAAACTACAGTGGAGCTACAGTTTGAAGTTTTCGTTCTTGCAAACAAAAGATGTTTTTTGTAAGCCGTTGCATTCTGGGAGGGAGGTTTGCACATCTTTCCCCGCTGTCATTCGTGTTCCATGATCTCCCACAAACACAAAGCCAGACTGGTACATAAACAGTGGGGACGGCAGAGAGACTGGAGCAGTGCCGCGGACAGATTTCAGCCCTGTTTCTACACTGACTGAGCAACACGATCCTGCCTTGTCTCAATTTACCGCTGATTAACTACATGAATTAAATCATTAATGCGAGCGGGAAAACAAACACGAGCAGCTCAGAGTGGCAGGGTTTCAGATTTTCAGCGCAGGGGTCACTCTGTCTCGGGGTTAACTGGGAAATTGTTAGGCGTCAATATACTGTATGTATGACGCACCGGCGAGAGTTAATAAACTGATTATGGCTGTCTCTAAATGATCAGCAAATTAACAATAAAATGGAGTATTTCTAGGCTAGATATGATGAGCTGATTAATGTGTTCATCCTAATATGCGCTTCCTTTAGAGAAAGGTTTTAACAAAGGAGGTGTATTTTTTATTTTTTTTTAATGCTGAAAAATACATGCGTATTAAGATGCTTAATTGCAAGTGGCGTGTATCACTGCGCCATTAATTAAATCATCTTCCGTAATTAGTGTGTGCTTGACGACCCTGCATAATGCGAGTCATAGGCGGTGGTGTGCCCGTGACCCTGACCGGCCCCTGGTGCTTTTAATTGTCATGAGGCCTATTAGAATGCAGTCTGTGTGCGTGTGTGAGTGTGTGTGAGAGAGAGACAGAAGGAGACTGTGAGTGTGTGTGTGTGTATGTGTGTGTAGGGCCCATTAGAATGCAGTCAGTCTGGCAGGTTGGAGCATGAGGTGAGAGAGAAGCTCATCTGCATAAGGAGGCTCTATAAATGAGGACTAATGTGTGTGATGTAGCGGCGCAGTCCCAGCACTCCTGTTTACAATGCTGAGTTTACAGGCCAAAGCACACGAGCGCTGTGAGGGGACAGGACTGCAGACCAGCGCTTGGCTAACGGCCTGAATACACAGAGGAGATGCACTAAAGTAAGCAGTGTGGTGAGGCATGGAATACCACACGACAGAAGAAAAACTATCAACCTGGGTCTGGACTACAGACAGACATATTTTAAATATGATTAGAAGAAGGGAAAGAAATATGCTTAATAATAAGCAGCATCTGGGAGTTAGATTAAAACAAAAACCGTGTATTTTTTTTTTTTACCTAAACAGACTATATCCTGAATTAGCTAGATAATAAATCTAACACTGCAGAACATGGAGAGAAACAAAATGCAGTGTTTTTAATATGCATTATAGATGTAGATAAGCGTACACCCCAGAAACACCCCTGTCTCACATGTGTCTTAAATCCGCTAAAATTCTAGTATAATAAACAGATCTAAATATGACATTAAGGTGTCCTTCAGAATGAATTCTTTTCAGCAGTTAATGCTTCATCACAGGTTCCTGTATAGCCACGGGTCTCACTAAAGAAACTGTGAGATATATATATATATAGTATTCTAGTTATTATAGACAGAAGCCTAGACTTAGATCCCAACAAAACCATGTCTTCTGTTAAATCCTTTATAATACTAGCATAAGAAATACATCTAAATAAATGTACAAAGTAAACATTCTCAACAACCAGCACCGAGGCAGGAACAGAACACACACTGCTTTGTGTTTGTTGTGATGGACTCTCTAATCAGCTCATCTCCTTCACATCATCACATTCAGTAGGACAAAAAAATAAAATAAAAAGAATAAAAATACTGATCCCAGATATCACAGCTCAGCGCACTGACCCATACGGCTCCTCGTCTCCTTCAGAACGCAGCAGGCCAGTGGGGATTTGTGTAGGCTTTAAGAGCACTGGGTTGAAGCTCTGTGTGATCTGCAGTCACAGCGCTAATGATGATCTCGAACAGAGCAGAGCTACAACTAACACTGCCTCAGAGAGAGAGAGAGACATGGACACAGACAGCAGTGCATTATACAAACCACATACAAGACAAGGCAAAAGAAGAATTGCGGAGAGCAGACATTTCTTTATCACACCTTGTGGACACTTTTGTGGAGTCTTTCACCTGTCACACACTCAGCTCACTCGCAGAACGTCACTCTCGAACGCCCTGTATCACTAAGCATACACACTAACACCTGGGCCGGCGGTGTAGGGGTGACGGGACAGAAAGAGAACAAGAGTATGACTGAAGATGCGTTGCTCTCTCTCTCTCTCTCTCTCTCTCTGTCTCTCTCAGAGGGATGAACACTCTAACCTGGGATAACCGATTCCTATTTTATCATTCTGTGACATTCCATGACATTTAAAAAGCCATTAACTCCAGTCACCGTTGCTCAGGTCCATCATCATGCAAAGACACGGACACAGCCCTGCGTCTGATATAGATAACACAATAATGTGCACCGCTCTGTCAGCTGG
Organism: Leiocassis micropogon; assembly: GCA_028565275.1. Taxonomy (NCBI): domain Eukaryota; kingdom Metazoa; phylum Chordata; class Actinopteri; order Siluriformes; family Bagridae; genus Leiocassis; species Leiocassis micropogon. The sequence goes on along the minus strand of JAOVVA010000004.1, from coordinate 19,395,027 downwards.
CTTAACTGATTACAGTGAGATCATACACACACCCAAACCCCCCCCTCCCCCCCACACACACACTTGAGCTCTGATGAAGGACTTCTGACTGCAGCTTGGTAAAATAAATACTATATA
>JAOVVA010000004.1:19372908-19394810 GCA_028565275.1 Leiocassis micropogon | reverse complement strand
AATTTTTATTCATTCTTTCCCCCACTGTAATTTTTTCCCCCCTATTTTGACAATTGATTTTTTAATCATATCAACGTTTAGTGGTGGGACATGACTCTTTAAGAAACACAGACAAACTCATGCATTCTTTTTATATTCACTCACTCACTCATCTTCTATACCACTTTTTTTTGTATTCAGGGTCGTGGGGGGCCTGGAGCCTATCCCAGGAGGCTTAGGGCATGAGGCGGGGTACACCCTGAACAGGGTGCCAATCCATTACAGGGCACACACACATACACACTCAATCACACACCCATTCACCAAGCTTGGGGAGAACATGGAAACTCCATGCAGGCAGAGACGGGAATCGAGCCTGGCCGGGAAACGAACCCGGACCCTGGAGGTGCAAGGCAACAGTGCTAACCGCTACACCACCGTGCCACCCATCATTTTATATTCAGTGTTTTTAACATTGGTCATTGTTGCGAAGCATCTTTACAAAATGTAAAAAAATATTAATAATAAAAATAAAAAAATGGAAATGAGTTAAAAAGTATAAGGAAATATGTATAAACTTTAATTATCAGATCGTCCCTGATGAGTAAGTGGAGGGTGACAGTGGCAGGGAAAAACTCCCTGAGATGACAATAGGAAGAATCCTTGAGAGGAGCCAGATTCAACAGGGAACCTGTCCGAGTGATATTCGATAGGAGGAATCGATCTGCAGTCGTACTGTGTGTTAGGAGAGAGGAAATTTAGCATAACAGGAGAGGTGTTTAAGTTATTGTGGAGTCCACTTTCATTATTGGAGGCTCAGTTACAAAACTGTTTGTGAGAATTTCAGCTCTGAACTATTGAGCGACTGCAGTCACAAACCATCAGAGAACAAGAGTACAAGATCATCATCTTATATGCATGGTAAAGCACCCTGGACCGTGATGGCTTAGCTCCAGGACGCAGTCAGATCCTTTTTTCTGTTTATTCGAGTACAAAGCCCTCTCACGAATGAAAATGCACTTGAAAGAGCCATATGGGAAATGCAGTTCAGTCTTTTTACCACTGAAGAGATCAGGCAGCACACAGAATAATGCAATGAAGGTTTTATGTTTCAGTGCGACTTGTTTTTCTGCTTGGAAGTTTGGTTTGCCTTACACATTTTTGCAGCCCATTTTGATATTGCGACGAATCTTGTACATAACTGAAAAGCTGTGTTGTGACATTGCAGTTCTGTAATCCAATTCTGTAGCTCTAAGTAACTATTTTTTTTTTCTTTGTACTGTGTTTGTGTGCAGAACGCAGCCAAGAAGCGGGAACGGGAGCAAGAGCAGGGTGAAGGAGGGAGTCCTGCACCTTCGCGCAAAATCGCACGGACCGACAGTCAGGAAATGAATGAAGACTCCTAAACTGGATTGTTACCAAACAGCACAGGGACAGGCACAAAAAACATGACAGCCTTTTCAGAATAAAATATGGTCTACATTTCTTGTAGACACCTGCACATGAGACTGGCTTTAAAAAATGAAAGCGAAAAGTGAGACCTTTTTATGGTGTTTTGTTATTTTTTTGTTTTTTTAATTCAGCGCTTCCTGTCAAACTTGTCCCATCGTGCATCCTTGCAGCCTGGTGATAAACACTTAGGGTCGCTATTAGCTTCCACTGCCCGAATCTGTCGACCTGGTGCACTGAAATTTGCTCAGGTAATGTAGGGAGAGTTGGCTGCTGACTCAAGTCAGAATACCAGTCTTGACCGTGAAGGAATTTGGCAGTGTGTGGCAAACTTTAGCCTGCATCACACAGTGTTGTGCGTGGATATGTGTTTCTGTGTGTGTGCAGATTTTAAGTCCAGTTTAATAGTCATTCCCAGTAGCTCAGCTGTGGATTGTTTTTGGGGTTTTTTTCTTCTTTTTTTCCCTGTACTGACGGGCAGTTTATAGATATGTGAAAATATTTTTTGGGGGGAGGGGCAAATTTAGACATAGGAGTACTGGTGTAAGTGATGTAGTATCTTCCTAGCGTGTGCCTAAATTGTGCATGAACGCACTGATAAGACTTTGATCATTTTTATTTGCATTGATCATGTCTTGAAAATTGAAAGTTGTTCTAGTGGTACTGTTTTTGAAAACGTCTTTAAAAAAAACAACGACGACGAAACACTCATTTTCTAGGATTCAGCCAAATTTTGGTCCGTTCTTGAATGTATAAATGATGGTCAGGTAAAATATTAAATGCTTTCCATCTGATTTAGTCCCTTTGCAGATTCTGAGGCAGATTCTTTTTTTATATATATATATATCCAGTCATCCACTAAGAATATGATTGAAAGCCCTGTGTGCTCGACTAGTTCAGGTTGTTGATTGTACATGGATAATAGTAAAGAAGGTTTATTTTATATTAGAATTCAGTGCCATGCTCTGATTCTTCGCTTGGTTTTCAAGCACTAATCAGAGCTACACTACAACCTTTTATCTCCTTGTATATGTATGAATGAAAAAAAAAACATCCAGAGGATATGTTTGTAACAGACGATTCAGACGATATGTTTGTAACACACGTGTTAAAAGAGTTTTCTGCATGTAGCCCTTTCCTTTTTTAAAAAAAAACTAAAATATGTCCCCTTAATGGTTTTTAGACCACTGGGAAATGCAATGTGAGGAAAGCTAAGGTGTGTGTAGTTTCTCTTTAAGTGCTCCTTTTCCCTCTTCAATGCAAAGTTTTGTTGTGTGTTTGTTGTGTAATTAAAAGTTTGCAAGCCAATAGTGATGGCTAAGCCATGTGTAATTAGCTCTAGTATTGATAAGGTAATAGAGTTTGACAAAAAAAAAAAAAGCATCTTACACCATTAATAGTTAAAAAGTGTTTATGGGTACATAGATTAGTATTTTTTCTTCTTTTTTTTATGCTTTGTTAAAAGAATTTTACATGTAATATGATCTATACTGACCACACGATAACCTTACATATACAGCCACCAATTGTTAATGCTAACTGTTTTAAAAGAAAATTTAAAAGAGCAAAAATTCTATTATTGTTTTCCTTTTTAGGGTTTTTTTTTAATTACATTTATACTTCATTTATTATATACTACCTGGCGAAAAAAGTCACCAAGGGTGAAATTATTGGGCTGCGTCAAGCAAAGAAAACAATTAAGGAGATTCGAAATTAGCAGATTTGGTTATGAATACTAATCCGTCAATTTTATGAAAGAAATGTTGTCGGGACCAAATCATATATGGAGACCACTTAAACAATTGAAGTTGCATAGTAAAAAAAAAAGAAAAAATCCAAAGTAAAAAACGTAGCTATGTTTAATAGTGAAATTAAAAGCATTTCTATATACACACACAATGTGATGAGAATTCACAGGATTGGGACTAAATAGTTGTGGGACCATAAACAACCCACTTGTTGGTGAGACTAATCAGAAAAAAATGATAAAATTTGCTAGGGAGCATGAAGATTGGACTTTGGAGAAAAGGCCATATTGTCTGATGAGTCCAGATTGACCTTATTCCAGAGCAGTGAGCTTCAGGATAAGAAAGGAAGCACACGAAGTGATGCACTCATCATGCATAGTGGCCACAAACCTCTGTAAGCAGTGTTATCATAGGTTAGTTCAGCTGGTCAGGTCTAGGCTCAGTAATGTTGTGGCAACAAAATGAAGTCAGCCGATGGCCTAAATGTACTGAATTACCAGAGTATTGCATCAGTGAAGTTTTTCTTGCCTAATGGCACAGGATTATTCCAGGACTCATGAAGCATGAGGAATCATTTTCACTCATGAACTGGACACCATGTAATCAAAGCTAAAGGAGATTGACCGAAATCCTAGTGTGTGACATTTTTGGCCAGGCAGTGTATTTACCATGTGAAAAAAAGTTTACTTTTGAAATGGTTCAGGTAAAAACTAAAATTTGTTTTTATAGAAAATTCCAGGTAAGTATGAGCTGATACTTAAGATCAACAATGTACAGAAATACAATCAGTATGCGGAATTGAACAGATCATCTAAAGATTACACAGATTATTGGCTGTGTGTTAGATGGACACACATGATGAGATGGGTAAGAGTGATTAAGGGAGAGTGGACTTGTCATATGTAAGAGTTTTGTTTGATTCTCATGGCTGTAAAGATATATTTTCAAAATCATCTTTTTAGTCAGCTTTATGGCACCAAACTCACTGAGAAAAAGATGCGCTCCCAGAGAGAGTTTGGGTCATGTGGCGTTTTCTAATGAGGGATACTGCTTTTGTATTTGAAGGGGGAAAAAGGAAGCCAGGATAAGTGATGTTTTTATTAATAGATGAAGTTTGAGAATTATCAGTTTCACTAAATGCAAAAATATTTTTGGCAAGGTTATACTGTATACATCTTTAGCCTTGCAGGCTCAGTGATCATTACTCACTAGAAACACTGTCAATTTTTTTTTTTTTTTGGGGGGGGGGGGTATACATAGTTCTGAAATTAAACTATTTAAGGAAACTTCCTCACCAAGCACTTTATTGCATGGATATCACAAGATGTTGGAAACGTTCTGGTCCATGTAGACAAAGTGTGCCAAGAAAACCTTTCCCCATTTCCTTACACCACATCCACCACCCTTGCCTGTTACATCAAGGAAGGCTAGGTCCATAGATTAATGCTGTTGGAGTCAAATGACTGTGACTGTGTGCCTCAGCAGGTAACTAGAGTTCATCAGAGCAGGCCACATTTTTCTAGTCATGGAGGATGGCATGCTTGTCAGTGCCAGACAGGCTGATTTGAGCATTTCTGAAAGTGTTGATCTCCAGAGATTTTCACAAAAATAACTCTCTAGAGTTGACTCAGAATGGGGCAGTAAAGAAAAAACAGTGTACTCAGCACTACTGCAGACTGAAACACCTTGTCGATGAGAAAGGCCAGTGAAAAATGACTAGCAAGATTAAATAGACTCAGATATAATCACTCTGTGCAATTGTGCTGAGCAGAAAAGCAGCATAGACACATCTGGCTACATCCGCAATGGTAGTGCACCATGTCACAACAAAGGATGTCTTTAACTGGTTTCATGAACATGATGAGTTCAGTGGTCGGATCTGAATCTAACAGAACACCTTTGGGATGTGGTAGGACGAAAAAATTCAGAGCATGAAAGTATGTCTGTAAAAAAAATCTGTAGGAATTGCATGATTCAGTCATATGAATATGGATCATAATCTCAAAGGAATGGCTTCCAACATCAAGTGGAATCCATGCCATGAAGAACTAAGGCTGTTCAGATGAAAAAGTGAAGCCTTAATCACAATTAGTATGTTGGTCTTTCGGCTCCTCCCAGCAAGGGGTCGCCACAGCAGACCATCCAGTTCACACATACAAGCTTGGCACAAGTTTTACTGTCACAACCCTCCCATTTTATCCAGGCTTGGGACCGACACTGTATCCAGTGGCTGGGGTTTGGGCATTCGCTGGGAATCAAACTCGGGCCTTTCGCATGACACCTACCACTGAGCCACCGGTGCCCTCTTACTCACTATTAGTATAGTGTTCCTAATAAACTATTCAGTGAATGATTTGTGTTTATTTTGGTGGCACGGTGGCTTAGTGGTTAGCACAGTTCCCTTGCACCTCCAGGGTCTGGGTTCGATTCCCGTCTCGGGGTTTTTGTGCATGGAGTTTGAAAGTCTTGGTGGGCTTCCTCTGGGTACTCTGGTTTCCTTCCACAGTCCAAAGACATGCAGGTTAGTCTTATTGGTGTTCTCAAATTGCCCATAGTGTGTGAATGTTGACCAGAGGTTTAGGATGGTTGTCAAAATGGGAATAAATACAATGTTTACCTCCACAATGGTTGCCTCCACAGTTTCTAGCTAGACCACAGAGGACCACATCCTAGATGGATGGATGTATGAAGTATTTTAGTATTTTTGGGTAATAAAAAAATTATAATAATTCAATCCCACTGTTTGTCCGGATAGTCAATTGACCACCAGAGGGCGCTATTGTTTCTGGAGAAGACAAAAAGCACCAGTACTGCTTGTTATGGGAGCAGATGGACTGCAGGTGTAATCCCTGTTTAATCTGTAGATTTACAGGCAGTAGAGCAACAAAGAAATACACACACTTGGGCTAAAGGTGAACAACAGAAAGACATGGTTTTGAGGTTTCACACGGGGAAGAAAAGCAGCTATAAAGTTGAAATCTGCCACAGAACAGCAGGTCCAGGTTGGATTACGCTCTTCGGATTACCTGCAGCAGATTATCGGCAATGTGTTTCCAGAGCACCTCAATTGGATAAAGAGCAGATATCACAACTTGTTTATGCTTCACTTTAGTTATTTGTTAGGTAAGAAACGTGCTAAAGAAAATGAATTCCAGATTGATTATTATGATTTTTGCATTGAGTGTTTGTTAACGGAAATATACATAAATAACTGGCCTTAAATCTGACAATTAAGATTTTAGTATTTAGATAAAATCCTTAAAAATGTGCTTTCATTTCCAACAATTTCTTCTGTTAATGTTCATATTAAATATTTATCTAATAATTCAAATAGCTTGTATATTGTAATGTTTCCCTAATATGAGTAGTCTTATATTTCTCTTATATTTCTTCTATACATATAATTGTTGGAAACTTGGAAATGTCTATTTAATGGTTAGAGATTCAGTTGCATTTTTTTGCACTAAGTTGAATTTAAAGCTAAATCTTTACTTGGTGTAAATCTAAGCCAGAGAGGTATTTTGGTGAATCCTGACTCATGATCATGAGAAAAAAATATATATATATATAAATAAAAAAAGAATTAAATATATGTTGTTTTAGTGAATATTCTGATTCCTGCAGAACACAAACAGCATTCTGAGGTTAGAAAAAAAGAATGTATCAGACACAGGGATTTAGGACATTGGTGGCTCAGTGGTAGGTTCCTCGTCTGCCATGTGGACGCCCTGGGTTTGGTTCTCAGTCAATGCCCAAACTCCAGCCAGTGGTTGCAGTGCTGGTCTCAAGCCTGGATAAAATGGGAAGATTGTATCAGGAAGGGCACCAGGCATAAAACCTGTGCCAAGCTTGTGAGTGGTCTGCTGTGGCAATATTATGGAACCAGTATGTCTGCAGCTCCTTTTCCAAGCATGGGGCAGAGTGGTTTACTTCTTTGTGCTTTCACAAAAAGTGAGAAAAGACTACTGAGAATGTATGTGAGAGAGACCACTTAGCAAAGTATGTCATGCCAAGGTGCATGAACTTAAACCTGACGGGGTGAAAACTGCAAGTCTGTGACGGCCGCGTTTCCTGTTGCTGTGCTGTGCAAACTGAATAGATGCAAGCCTGGAGCTTGCCTGAAGTTCTGCCAGACCCACATGATTCATTAGCTTGTAGAGCCACCGTTAGCAGCAATAACTCACATCATTGTCTCTCACATCACTGTGAAGGAATTTTGGCTCATGCTTCAGAATTTCAATTGCGTTGAGGTCTGGACTTTGACTAGGCCATTCCAAAACCATGATTTTTGTGTTTTTCAGACATTCTGATGTAGATTTACTGGTGTGCTTCAGATCATTGTCCTGCTGCGTGACCCAATTTTGCTAAAGTTTTACTTGTCAGACAGACGGCCTCACATTTGCCTCTAGGAGGAGTGCATGCTCAACTCAATGACAGCAAGGTGTCAAGGTCCTGTGCCTGCGAAACAAGCCCAAACCTTCATCCCTCTACTGCTGTGCTTGAGGTGTTTCTACTAAAAGACGCTGGGATGCCTAGGAAGATTGACAACTGTCTTGAATGCTTTCCATTTGTGAATAATCTTTCTCAGTGTAAAACACTGAAGTCCAAATTGTTTGGAAATGGTTTTATAGCCCTTTCCAGATTGATGTGCAGCAACGATTGCTCCAGAAAGACTATTGCTTACGTCTGTTCCTCTTGGCATTGTGTTAAAACAGACCTGAATGCTCCAGCAAACTGCCAAACCTGCTGATGGTCAATTAATCAAGTGCTGATGATTTGCAGCATCTGGCCGCAACTTGCCCTCTTAAATCCTGTGGAAGCAGTAAGGGTCTACGTAGTATTGCCCAAAGATTATTTTTTTATTCCTTTTTTATTAAATAAATAATGGCACGTTTTTGTTTGTCTGAGGTTGTATTTGCCTAATACTAAGGCCATCTATGATCAGATGATTTCTATTAAGATTTTACACAAAAACATACAATTCAAAGAGGGGGTACAAACTTTTACACATGACTGTGAGTGTTCTAAGCAGGTTTTACATTTAGGCATTTGGCAGACGCCCTTATCCAGAGCGACTTACTTTTTTTTTTTTTTTATCTCATTAAACATCTAAGCAGTTGAGGGTTAAGGGCCTTGCTCAAGGGCCCAACAGTGGCAATTTGGTGGTTGTGGGGTTTGAACCTGGGATCTTCCAAACCGTAGTCCAATGCCTTAACCACTGAGCTATCCAGATGTGCAGAATTAAACGCATCTTACCATCTTTCTGACATGAGATTGGGTTTGTCAGGATGTAACACCATCGTATGTTTGGGATCATCTGTCATCTAATATATTATGGCAGTAGGAAGTAATATTAGTAGGATACCAATGATGCCAATATCTCACAGTGTGTATTTCTCATTTCAGAAGAGCGCAGCTACCTGCATATGCCAATTGGTTCCCTCAGCCATAGGTGTTCAGTATGCTAACCGGCTTTATAGATGGAATTCTCTGTTGTTTATCGGGGAAGTCTGCGAACATTGTGGTCCCTGTTAGAACATCAGAGCCTGCAGAACATTTCGAGTTTGTAGAGGTAAAGCCCGGTAGAGTGATGCGTATCTGTCATATTAACCCTCAGCGAGCTGAGACAGAGGAACCAGAGACGGGCAACGTGGGTACTGTGAGCTGTAAAAGGAAGATCACTATGTATCACAGCGGACAGTTATTCATTGAAAACACGAGTGAGGCAACTCACCCAGAACGTGTGGCCTGCGAAAATGGAGAGGGCGCCGTGGAGCTGCACAGTAACAACACAGAGACAGGACAGGTGGTAGAGTCCAGCATGGCAGTAGCACATGAACAGCCACAGCGTAAATGGTACAAGCCCAAGCGTACCGTGATGATCGATTGCGAGCGCAAGATCACTCGGTGCAAAGAGACACACCCTGATGTGGCCTTGTTCTTCATTCATGGAGTAGGAGGCTCTATAGATATTTGGGAGAGCCAGCTGGGTTATTTCTCTCAGCTGGGTTATGAGGTGATTGCGCCTGACCTAGCTGGCCATGGAGCGAGCGCTGCACCTCAGATCACAGCTGCGTACACGTTTTATGCCCTTGCTGATGATGTAAGGCTCATATTTAGGAGATACGCAAAACAGAGGAATATTCTCATTGGGCATTCGTATGGGTGAGAAGTTGATTCTTTCTCTAATATTATTAATTTAGTTTTAACATTAGTTGTGGAAAGGTTTTGCTTCAAATGTGTTGTCTTTGTCTTTTCCCTCTAGTGTGTCTTTCTGCACCTTTCTGGCTCATGAGTATCCAGATCAGGTTCATAAAGTGGTGATGATTAACGGTGGAGGACCTACAGCCCTGGAACCCAGCCTCTGTTCAGTCTTCAATCTGCCAACATGTGTACTCCAAGCGTTGTCTCCATGCCTATCCTGGAGCTTCCTGATGTAAGATTTTTGTTAAAGTAACATTTTCTCAGCAAGTCTTTTATAGCATAAGAGTTGTTATAGCATATTATCATTCCCATTCTGATTCTCTGAACTCTAGGGCTGGTTTTGCTCATCAGGGCACAAAGGAAAAGAAACTTCTGAAAGAGAAAAAAGCCTTCAACGTATCATCTTTCGTGCTGCGTGCAATGATGAACGGGCAGTACTGGCCAGAGGGTGATGAAGTGTACCATGCTGAACTCACTGTGCCAGTCCTCCTGGTACACGGCATGTATGACAGGTTTGTGCCATTACAAGAGGACCAGCGCATGGCAGAGGTAAACATTTTAATGCTCCGTAATCGAAACACTCCATATTCCAGATCATCTATGGTGTATGAATGTTATAACCAGCTATAACCATAACTATTTAAATTATACTCAATGTCTTGACAGATACTGCTTCTGGGCTTCCTGAAAGTTATTGAAGATGGAAGCCATATGGTGATGATGGAGTGCCCCGATACAGTCAATACGTTGTTGCATGAATTTTTTCTCTGGCAGCCCGCAACCGCCTCCAAACCCAAACAGGAAACAGCAATTCCAAATGCTAGCAAAAGCAGCACCTACAGCGAAATGTCACGGTTGACAACTGAGACTGCAACCCTAGAGCAAGACTCAATAACTCTACCAAAGACTATAAAATGTACATGATTACACAATGAAGAGAAAGATCTACTAGATATGGCATGATAAGAGAGCACATCAGAGGTCCTCAATAGTGAGGAGAAAAGATGTGACATTTTCTACTTTATACAGTCAGGTCAATAAGTATTTGAACAAGTATTTGAAGTATAGGTATTTTTCTAACATTCACTACCACACATTTGAAATGACATGAACAAGATGTGATTGAAGGTGGCACGGTGGTGTAGTGGTTAGCATTGTCGCCTTGCACCTCCAGGGTCTGGGTTCGATTCCCCCCCCCTCTGTGTGCATGGAGTTTGCATGTACTTCCTGTGCTTGGTGGATTCCCTCTGGGTACCCCGGTTTCCTCCCACAGGCTAATTGGTGTTCCCAAATTGCATGTTGTGTGTGCCCTGCGATGGATTGGCACCCTGTCCAGGGTGTACCTCACCTCATGCCCTAAGTCTGATGGGATAGGCTCCAGGTGCCTGTATACAGGATAAAGTGGTATAGACAATGAAGAAATGTAGACTTTCAGTTTTAACAAAGAACTGTTTAGGAATCATAGTCATGTTTACAGGCTCCAATTGGACACTCTGACTGATAAACAGAGAATTCTGTTGAGTTGAGTACAGTTGGTAAGTCTAGGACATGTAGTGGTATAGTTGTTGTCATGAATGTAAATACCTCAAGAAGCAAACCACTGGTAACACTCAAGCTTCTTGTTCAGAAACAAGATTACTGTACCTTGTACCAGAATTATTGAAAGAGAAGAATATGCAGAAGGAAAGGAAGAGCCAATGGGCTCCAAAACATATCACTTTATATGGTGTACTGTATATGAAGAGAGTGTACTGTATGTATGACAGTAAAACAGTGTCCCTGATGTTTATTGATGTGACTGCTAATAGAAATAGCAGGATGATTCCATAAGTGACATCTAATGAACATCCTAACGCAGTCATGTGACAATCTGTAAATCTGTAAACGCATGACATAATTTTGAAAATGGTGGTGTGTCTGGGTAGCACATGACAGAACTAGTTAATTTTAACAATTCTAATGGTTTAATGACACCTTATTTTATATTTAATCTGCTCTGACTGGATTTCTTAAAAAAAATTATATAAAACAAATTAGAAATACCACATAGGGCTTTTATCCCTCATTGTCTGGGAAAATGGCATGTGACATTTTAAAAGGTGTTCCATGTGCTCTTTTTGGTCTGTTATATGGCATATAATTTCTCGAACAGGAGAAATGGGTCTGGGTTAAGTATATATACATGTACTTGGTGCTCAGATTTAGTCAAATGCTACAAACAGATAGGAAAATGTTTCACGGTAAAGACAATGGCTAATTAACCAAAACATGCAGCAAAAATAACCCGAGCTTCTTAAAGCAAAGAAATGGAATGTTGGTAAACTGCTGAATCAGTCACCTGCCCCAAACCCAACTGAGCTTTTTCCTGGTGGAAGAGTGGCATGTGGAAATTGCATGTTCTCCCCATGCTCTGGTTTTCTCCCAGAGTCCAAATACATGCAGATTATGGTAACTGGCATTTACAAATTCCATGAGGCTCCACTCACATGCAGATTCTGACACCCACCTGCTACCATTACCTGCGAATACTGTGGTCAACTCACTGACGCTCCTCACTGTGCTCTGTTTCGGCAGGTTATTATTACCATGTAGTATGACAATGCTTCCTACTGTTACACCGTGAAGGACCGCTGCTATACCAGCCACTGCTGACAAACCCAATATAATTTATTTATATATGTAGATGAGTGAGTTTGTCCAATCTGTGAGAATGGAGGGAGTTGGTAAAAAATGTAAAATGGCCATATTTAATGTGATATTTGTTTAACCCATTAAAGTTGAGTGTGTATCATTTTGAAAACTACTTTATCTAAATCAGTCTTATTTGCACATTTTAATAAGTTTTAATAGTCTAAATTTAATAACCCATTAGATGTATGAAAAGACAAGGCATTCAAAGATTCCTTTGGCTCACATGAAAAAAAAAAAACTGCCGATTCAACAGTACCACCTTCTGGTGAGGTGCTGCCACTGCAGAGTCCAGGGTTATACTAAATTAGCCCGGGGAGTAAAGGGTGCATCATTCCCAACGTGTATTTCCACAACAGGCTCTGAACCGATAAATCAGTTTAAGATGTTTTCTACTGACTTTTCATAAATTGTGCATCTCATTGTGTCAACTCCAAATATGGACATGCATTTTGTTAGAGAAGACCTATGCAAATATTAATGAGATATGAATATGAGAGTCTGCCAATCATCAGTGTGACAGATGTCCACTTTTATTACCTTTGATGTATAAGCCCATCTGCGGTATTTTCTCATGTATTATCTGATTTTATCTGGTAATTTTTTGCCACCATAAATGGGCCAAAAATTACATTTAGCACACCACAGTAAAACCTTTTCTGTTCTAGTTATAAATCTTGTTTGTGGAGATTGTTTTTTGCTTGTATATTAAATATTACTTATTAAATGATAAAATAATCAAAATCCCTTATACATTTTGTCAAAGTTTCAACACAAAAGGAAGAGAAAATTTAATTTGATGGAAGTCACTTTTATTTACATCAATTATGTTTTACTTCAGAGGAATGAAGCGGGAGGAGTGGGTGGCACCAATACCGGGGCGACCGTGCTTAACAGGCTTGTATGTAATGGAGAATTCTCCAAGGTAGTGACCAATCATCTCAGGCTGCAAGAAAAAGAAAATAATTAAGTAAATGCATAAATAAACTAAATAAAATAAATGAACATAATTAACTACGTTGATAGAATACAGGTTAGGAGATTACGATTCAATTATTTGTCCCATGTTCTTTATAGCACAGTGAAATGATTTTTCCACATATCCCAGTTATGAAGCAGGGGTCAGAGCGTCCAGATTACAGAGCCCCTGGAGCAGTTAGGGTTAAGAGCCTTGCTGGGTCAGAGGTAGCTTAGAAGGCTAAGGCACAGAGTTATTGATCGAAAGGTCAACAATTCAAGCCCAGCTCCACTAGGTTGCCATTGTTGGCCCCGTTGAGCAAGGACCCATAACGCTATCTGTTCCAGGGGCACTGTTTCATGGCTGACCCTGCGCTCTGACTTTAGTTACACTGGGATATGCAAAGAAAGAATTTCCCTGTGCAGTAATATACATGTGGCTTAACTTAAACAGTGGGGAGCTTGCCAGTGCTGGGACCTGAACCCCCAATCAGTAACCCAAAGCCTAAACCATTTGAGCCACCACACCCCTACACTGGGCATCATGAAAACCCCCTTCTCCATTGTACCACAACTGGACACAAACTAACATGAATTATCAAAAAACCATTTGATAATGCTAAACATTTGCCTTCAGGTTAACACTGCTCTAACCCCCCCATAAAACAGTATAATAAAGCAGTTCTCTCTTAAATCATTACAACATGCCCAAAACCTGTTCCCAGTGCCTCACCTTGATTTCAACCTGGTTGAAGGTCTTGCCGTTGTACACGCCAACCATGGAGCCCACCATCTCAGGAAGGATGACCATGTCCCGCAGATGGGTCTTCACCACCTCTGGCTTTTCCATAGGAGGTGCCTCCTTCTTGGCCTTGCGCAGGCGTTTCAGGAGAGACTGCTGCTTCCTCCTCAAGCCACGGTTCAACCTTCTCCTCTGGCGAGCGCCATACAGCTGCATGAGCTGCTCACTGAATTAACAGACAGTGAAGCCAATTACTTTTCCATGCAACAAAAATTACCTGATTACTTTAACGGGAAAAGGGGCACACAGTTTCAGATGACAAACTGAATCATGGGTGATTTTTAGTACCATTTTTAAGCAAAAGAAAAACTGCCAGAAAGATACAGCTGAAACCGGAAAGTTACAGTTACTTTGATTCCGATTTCACAGCAACACGGTTAAAGTCTGAAGTTGAGTTTGGTGGCGAGATAGTTTGCAATAACAAATTCTATCAGTCTGTTTATTTCACTATCCTCCTGAGATTATAGTTTAAATGAGATTATAGTTCTTGCTTCGTGAAAGTTTAGTGACTGTCAAAATGTAACTGCTCCGTAAAAGGTGTAGTAAGATTTAAAATGCTTTTATTTTGATTCAGAACTTGTTCAAATTATGATTTCATCCAGCAAAATTTTGGGCATCATTGTAAAGTTTACCCTAGTACTGTGTTTAAAAAAAAAAAAAGAAGAAGAAAGAAAGAAAAACCCACACGTGTAACACAGGAACCCTAGATTTCCTTCTAAAAGTAATAAGTCCAAATCATCTACTCACTAGGACATGTCCAGGAGCTGGTCCAGATCCACTCCTCTGTAGGTGAACTTCCTGAAGGTACGCTTCTTTTTCTGCTCTGTGTCCGCCTGTAATCACACAGTAATCACAACAAATTTATTTAACACAAGCTACAAATGCTAAGTGGTAGTCTATGGAGGTTGTGTGTGTGCGAGTGTCTCTATAATACAGGATAAAGAGAATGAGAACCCTGGTGTAACAGTGTGAACACAGGCCCGACTAGCAAACTAATGCTAATCTTATTTTATATATAAATCCATATAAACCATAACTAACAACTTTTGAAAAACTGAAATAAAACATTTATTTTAATATGAGCTGTGTGTCTTAACACACACACACACTAGCGCAGCTCCTGTCTGTGAACCGGGACTCTACGCGCTAGGAAAAATATCCACATGAATGAAATTTAAACTTTACAAATAATCCCACAAAACAATACAGCTAAGCGAATATAAACCCAAAACACAACAAGCGCCTTAAATTTAAGTGGATTTTCTGTGGATTCAATTCGATTGCGGTAAAACAGAAATAAAACAACACCTACCATCTTGAGAGAGAAACCGGAAAAGGAAGCACTTGCCGTTTCCTCGCGCTAAAGAAAAAAAAAAACGATTTGGTATGCCCTCCATACATTAGCTCGCCATCTAGTGGCGCGGAGGTAATCCTACCACCTGAAGGTGTATTGGTGATGGAAAGATTACAGAGTAGTAAACTGCTGCTGTGGTAATAATTCACTTGAGCTGAGTAAATTTAATAACCCAAGTAAAAGTGAAAAAAAAAAATTTAAATAATAAAATTTCAGCTATTCTAATAACACTTAATTTAGTAAAATAAACAAAACAATAATTTGTCTAATAAGAAACACAATATATATCATGTCATATCATGCCCCGTGTACGCTGGGTTGGGGTTGGGGGAGCATTGTCCTTTCTTTGGGACGAGACCATACAGGCTTGCCTTTGGTCCCGGCCGGTAAGGAGGGCCTCGGTTGCCCACAATCCTGTCACTAGTTACTGGTGTATACTTGATAATGTCAATGTTATGAGTGATCGGTTTATATCTAAATTCAAATAAAATCACTGATCACTTTATTAGGAACACCACTTTTGATACTTGGCAGGGCTTCTCTTTACTCTCAGAACAGCATCAGTTCTTCATGTAATGAATTCTACAACATTTTGGAAACTTTTTTTTTGAGAAATGCTGGATATATTTTTTATTATTATTATTATATATGCCTTGAATCTCTGATTCTGTGTGTGCCTGTCTTGTGCCTTAAGTCTCCTGGGATAGGCTCCAGGCACCCTGGGTCAATCTCTGATTCTGGATTCACATGCAGGTACTACTGAGATGTTCACTGAAGAACACTGAACTCTGTCATGTTCATGACCCCAGTTTGAGATGACTTTTGCTTTGTGAACAGGGTGTATATTCATCCTGGAAGTAGCCAGTAACAGATGGTAAACTGTGGAACCCGATGTGGTCTGCTGTTGTAGCTTATCTACTTCAAGCTTTAAGTAGTGTTTTGCATTATGATATACTTTTCTGCGTGCCGAAATTGTACAGAGGGGATATCTGAGTTATTGTAGCTTTTCAGTCAGCTTAAATCGGTCTGGTCATACTCTATTGATCTTGACCTGATCAAGGCATTTCCGTCCATAGAACTGCTGCTTCCTGGATGTTTCTCCTTTATTGCACCATTCCGAGTGAACTCTATATAGACTGTTTTGTGTGTGAAAATCCCTGGAGATCAGCAGTTATAGAAATACGCAAACCAGCCAATCTGCTACCAACAATCACACCAGTTAAAATAAGTGAGATCATATTTTTACACAGTTTTGATAGTTGATGTGAACATTATGCAAACCTGCTGCCTCGTATCCATATTGCACTTTCAGCACATAACTGCATGGAGGTGTACACAGGTTTTTATTATCAAGTGCTCAGTGAGTGTATGTATATGTCAACATTGACATATCCTCCATACTATTTTATTGTCTCATTCTCACTGTGAATGCAGCTTTTCACAAACACTGTTGTTGGTCTTTCAGCTGCTCCCGGCAAGGGGTCGCCACAGCGGACCATCCGGTCCGCACATACAAGCTTGGCACAGGTTTTACGTCGGTTGCCCGTCACCACTGAGCCGCCACACTAAGAAAATATTATTTCAGGTTGCAGAACAGACAAAAACAAGGAAATATTAAAGACTTATATTAGAGACTCAACAGAGCCTCCAGGTAAAGAGTTTGTTTTGGGGCCCTTCAAATTTTCATAAACTGTCTTTAATTATATTATATTTAATCTGTAACAGGCACCTGACAATTATTTCTGACAGTTAAAACTAACTCTGACAGCTAAAGCAGAAATTCAGTTTGGCCTGCTACTGGTGTTTGTAGCTGGTGTGTCACAGACGTTCCTCAAAGTACGTAACAGCAGGCAGCGTAATCATCAACTTTTATGCCATATTGTGAGGTAATGATATACCTTAATTTAATTACCAAATCATCAGGTGGATGTATGTGGGCAGAGCCGTGGGTAACCCCTAGTCATGATATACAGTATATGATATATAAAAATGAACATTCCTGATTAACTGCCTCTTAATGTTCATGCTAAATTGATTTTCTTGAATGCATTCTGATACAGATAGCAGAGCAGCAGAGCTTTATCAACCTGCTACAAACCTTCCCTCTGTTTTAGTTCCAGACTTTCTCCCTGATCCACTTTTGAATGAATACTGGGCCATTAAAGTCTGTCTGGTAGATAATAGTAAATAGTATCACGTTCATATAAACATGTATGAAATCTTTCATTCCATTTACACATACGGCACCTTGCAAAATATATATTACATACATTATTTTAACTTTTCATCAAATCATCAAATAAAGCACAAGGCCTAGAGAGAAAACAAGCTTCTACAGGTTGTAAGAGAATCACCTGCCAACTTTTGTTTTCTTTTTGTTGCAATGCGCACACATTTGAGATTGAGACCGATAGATCAAGAGAGACAATATTTCAAGAGTTCGGCTTTCATTTCCTAATATTTACATCTAGGTGTGTTAACTTAAAGCATGGCACGGTTTCTTTGAACCTTTTTCAGGTTATCAAAAATACTGGAATAAACATTTATCAGGAAAAAGGATAAACTAACGCGAAGACCAGAGGGCTAAAGCAAGTCATTTTGAAGCTGACAAAACAGGAAAAGATGAAAACTCGTACAGCCAGTGTACAAAGCTACACCTGGTGGTCCACAGGGCAGTGGTGAAGGCAAAACAACCAAGCATTGAAACAAGGGTTTATAAAGAAGACACAAAGGCCTTAACACAACATGCTTAACACAAAATCATCAGCAGAATCTGAAGATCAGATTATAATACACAGATGAGCCAATAAAATTTGAACCCAAGATTAAGCTCTACCAAATTAAGGAAAGGCCAAAGTGTGGAGAGACAGAAAGAAAGGTCCTGTTCATGATCTACAACATTCAAGCTCATCATTCAAAAGCAGTCGAGGTTATGTCATGGCTTGGCCTTGAATGGCTGCTCCTGGAACAGGCTCACTAATCTTTATTGATGATGGATCTCTCATGTCATGATTGTGGCAGCAGAATACATCCAGAAGTCTACTAAAACTTCATGCCAATTTACAGAGAAATATACAATACACAATTAAAAGAAGCTACAAAACAAGCCTGGAGAAGAATTACAAAAGAGGAATACAACAGTTTGGAGATGGAAGAGGGTCACGGGGATTGTACCATCATGGCAAGTGAGGCATTCATATATACGTAACCAAATATTTAATGTGATCTATTTTAGAACTATCCGTACCTATACTTTGGCTCAGCTTAAAATGAGGTGTTCTGCCATAAAAAGGTGCCATTTTTTAAACACATATCTAGATGCAAATGTCAGGAAATAAAAATAAAACATATTGCCATTCTATTCCTGTACTTTCAGAATAGTCAGAAGAGACTGAATATTATGCATTAACATTCCCCCAATTATAAATTTCTCTTAAAACACATTGTGAAGCATTAAGACACCGATTTATATGTATCTTTAAATCATTTATTTCAAATAAAATTTCTCTCTTTTTTTGCATAAGTGCAAAGTGCACTAAAACAGCCACCTGAGGGAATCCACTACATCCTTAAATAAAAACAAGAAAAGCGCACATTTAACAGTACAAAATCCTTTTAAAAAATTGCACAGTTCAGGTTCATAATACACATTTGTAATTTCTATTTTAAACAACTTTTAAATAAAATGGTCAAAGGCTCAGATAGTAAACAAAAATCCACAAAATTCAAAATAAACTATTTTTCACCCTAACAGAATTAAAGCTGAGGAAATGGGAGACCCTGTCATTCCGCTGACTGACATGGTTTCTGTGCTGATGTTTCACCAATCAAGAAAATCTATTGCTAAATGGCGCTGCCCTACTAGAAAATACACAAGAAATGTGGCCTCCTCATAAAGGAGTATAGTTAGTCCCTGTTCATAATTTACACTCGCACACACACACACACAAACACCCTCCAGTTACATTTGTAATGTTCATCAAGCTCACAATCCAGTGGCATGTGTGATCAGAACATCAATTCCCTGACGGTTTGTATTGCATTGAGGAAGTCAGAAGGGAATGGTCAGCGCCGGTAAGGATGGAAGCCCTGGACATTGTGGTTTTGCCCACGACCAAAAGTACTCGCTGTGGGCTGTGGTGCTGACGTAGGCTGTGCAGAAGGGGCACCATATGAGGCAGTCTGCTGGCTAGGGTCGGCAAAGCTATGTCCAAAGCCACTCAGATCCTGCCCATAACCTGTTTCAAAAAAAATAAAAAAATAAAATAAATAAATCTATGGCATTTTAGATTTAAGTCAGAGAGAAATAAGTCATAACAACGATAGAAGTTCCTGAAGAATAAAGAGACTGGCCTTTAGAAGAACTGCTCTTTTTAACATCAGCCTTTAAAAAAATACAGACTTTATCAGCAAGACACTAAACTTCCTATGCCACTACTAAAACAGAAGAGAAAAGACAAAGTAATGAAAATATATTCAGAGCAAAGCTTTTCGAGGACAAGAGTTAAAAAGAAATGCTTGCACAATGGATCTTTCTGAAACATTTCCCATACATTTTTTACAGTGGTTCAGTCATGACAACAGATTAGACTATTTTTTCCTCCACAAATAATAAAAATGGATAAAGATCTGTAGACTGCTAGCATTTTCTTTTTAACTTCCAACACATTCATTCATCTGAAAAATACATTCGTCGTCAAGTGCGCTACAAATGTTGCATGAAACAGAGGAGCGCAAAATGCAGAAACGTACAGGTTTACACATTCTGTAATAATTAGATCATCCTTTTGCCAGCAAAGCAATGCAGAGACAAAGAAAGAGAAATAAGATGAAGAATACTGTCTTTGTATAGTAAACTACAGCTACTATTTCACAAAATATCAGGCATTTAAAGAAGATTTTAATGACTTGATATTTGTAGCCAATTTAAAACAATTTACAAATACAGGGAGAGGAGCCATGTTTTTGTAGAAATGCTGTGTAGCTGTATTTAGTATACCATATGGAGAAATGAACTGTATGTATATTGCATGTACATTGTACATACAACATATACATACAGTATGTGCACAAACTAAAGCGTATGTAAAATGCATGTAGGAAAAGGGGGAAAAAAAACTATCACTGAAATCTCATGAGTCTGTATACGGTTGTATCAGCTGTTTTATTGGGTGGTTGTAAAATGCAGTAGCTCCCACCTACCTGCGCTATTTCCCTGCTCATCCTGACCATAACTGTGAGAAGGACGCGTTGGTCCGTAGGCAGAGGGGTCCTGAGGATAGTTACCCAAGCCTAGCAGGGAGATGAGGAGACCAGGTTGACTAAACCCAGAGAGAGCCTACCTTTTATACTAGCTCTGGGGGAAGAGCTTCTTATACAACTGCTTTTCTATGAAAAAATAAAAGATTACGCTGCTCTGACACTTCTAAAGATATTGAATCGAGAAGGTGAGTGGATTGGTCTTTTGCTGCCTTTAAACTATTTTATCTTAAAGGCAGCCACTTGTAATGGTAATGATGGATGGAAGCAAAGCATAAGCATGACACACTGAGCCAGGTGAGGGCAACGCTGCTGCACTGACCGACTCTGGTTCAGTCAGCTAATGAGATACGGGTCAATGCCAGTGCACAACATTTAACTTCTGGGATTTCACAGGCACGCATACACACAGGGAACTGATTGGATTGTGTGATATGTAGAAGAGAGTCTACATATCGTACAATGTAGAGTCTCTGCTATGTTCTTGCCAGTTTTTGAGCAACGGGAATACTTCTGAAAAGCATTCAGTTATGTACAGTATATTAAGAAAACTGTTACTTATACAGATGTATAAGGGTGAGTCAAAAATGATCCGCACTCCGTTTATATTAAAACTTCTGTTGGCCGCACCGTCTTATCAGCGCTTTCCATTCAAAGCTACCGTCTCCCCAGTCAGTGCTGTGCAGGTGTGAACGTGTTACATGTGTCAGTTCATTTGTAACTGCGGTCCGAGCAAAAATGGATGTCCCACTTGTGATTTGCACGAAAGAAGTGATTCGTTTTTATGTGGTCTGAAGGCGTATCTGGGGGCAGACTCACAGAAAAGCATCAACAGCAGCGTTTGGATATCAGCAAACAAAATTTGGACTGATACTCTAAGCAAGTTAAAAGTTTCTTAAAGAGAATCATTACTGGTGACGAGACATGGCATACTCATCACTCTGAGAGTAAACGGTAGAATATGGAACGAAAACATCCTCAAGAAAAAGTCAACCATTAGCTGGAAAACTGATTCTAAGAATCTTAAGGGCCACTACTACAACATTATCAGGGAAAAACGTTCAACAAACAAGAGTGCTTGTTACAGCAGAGGACCAAAGGCGTTTTGATCCAACAGGACAATGTATGTCTGCATACTTCTGCCCTCATTGTTGACACTCCGCAAAAAAATCATTTTGAGCTGTTAAAGCATCCTCCCTACAGTCCTGATCTTGCTCCATCTGACTTTCACATGTTTGGGCCACTGAAAGCAGCCCTACGAGGACGAATATTCACTTTTTTTTTTATATATATTTTTTTGGTTTTTTTTTCCAATTTTCTCCCCAATATTAGTCGTAGCCAATTCCTCCCCGTCACTAGGGGGCTCTCACATTAAGGCTACTACAACCACTCAGTCGGGAGGGCGAAGACTATCCCATGTTTCCTCCGAACCGCGTGACGTCAGCCGACCGCATCTTTTCGA
>JAOVVA010000004.1:19340315-19358477 GCA_028565275.1 Leiocassis micropogon | reverse complement strand
CTATCTATCTATCTATCTATCTATCTATCTATCTATCTGTCTATCTATCTATCTTTTATTTCATAAAAATGACAAGTGGTGCTTTCATGTGTACTGTATGTGTATGTGAGAAATTCAAAAGAGAGAGAAAGAGAGAGACACTTGTCTTAAGATGTCTCATAACATGCATATTATGGCGCATTATTTTCCAAGAATAACAATAAAAATAACAACAACAACAATAATAATAAAATCATAATCATCGTTGTTGTATTTAAAGAAATACACTGTCCGGCCTAAGAAAATAAAAGTCATACGCTCTAATATATCATTGGACTGGCTTGTGCATTGATTACGGCAACAGCATTGTTTCAATAAGCTTAGGCAAATGTTACAACATTTATTTCCATCCACAATTAAATTAATTTCCTCCAAAATCCTATATTGATGATGGGAAAGTTGGATTGCTGCGTAAAGCCTTCTGTGGGGATCAGGTCTGAACTGGCACATCCATGTTTAAAAATGATGTTTAATGATGAACAACTCTTGTTCATCCTGGCATTGTCGTCGTGCAATATGCCCATGCCCTCAGGGAAGAAAAAAATCTACTGATGGAAAAACCTCATTTTTTGGGCACATAACATCACTGAACCTAGACCTGACCAACAGAAACAGACCCATATCATAAAATTGACACCTGCTTATTGGGTACATCACTTCATCCACCTCTATTCTTACCCTGATGCGATCATCACTCTGGAACGGGGTAAATATGAACTCATCAGTCTACATGATGTTTTTCCAATGCTCCACAGTATATTCTTTATGCTTCCTAGAAAATTAAAGCCTTTTTTTCTAATTAGCATCATTGATAAGTGGTTTTCTTAATGCTACACAGTTGATTAGTCCCAATCCCTTGCATGCTTTTCACATTGTGTGTGGAAATGCTCTTACTTTCACTATTAAACATAGCAAGTTCTACTGTTGTTTTATTAGGATTTGATTTCACTGATCATAGTAATTCAGGATGTTTTTCAGACCACATTTCTTCCACGAAGATGATGGTTCATCACTATTCTTTCACATTTCAATAATGCATTTTTCAGTTCTTTAGTAGTTTCAGTAATCTCCTCAGTTGTTTTCTTCTCTTGATTCAGTAAGTTGAGCCAGTAATTTGACCCTTCTGAATCAGAGTAACATGCCACCATATGTCTTCTGACATGGTTGGGGTTAAATAACTTCTTACCAGCTGAACCATATTAATCACTGCCTATCCAATGGAGGGCTCTTACCAATTTGCATATTTAAATCCAGACACTGGAATTTTTTTTTAACCTAGCAGTGTACAATGTAACTCTTAGAGCCCTCTGGTGATTTCAATGTGAATTGCAAGGTCAATAAAACCATTAACAAGCTTTTCCCTTTTTCTGGCCCTTTCCTGTCCTTTTGAAACTGTGCATGTGTTGTGAGTTTCAAGGTGAAGGGGTGGAGCTGGCCACTTCTAGATAGACGCAGAGACAACAATTAGACAAAAAAAAAGTAATGCAATCCTGAATTGAAGAAACAAGATCCGTTAAATAGCAGTGTTTAATATTAATATAAGCACTGCTTAAAGATCTGAGACCCTGTACCTGTCACTTTCCCTGTATAAATCTTGCATATGCCAGTGTTTCTTTTTGTGCACAAAATCTGTAGTAATCTGTGATCTAAATAAGACCTTATGTATACTCATTAAACATAATTCAACAGTGACTAGAGTTCAATTCATTTTTGTGATTACTGTATAATGTATGCATGATAAATGAATGCTTTAAAAAAATTCTAAAGGACACTCTGCCCTGAAGGACAAATGAGAGTAGTGCAAGAGTTAATATAGAAGTGAGATAACACACTATGGGACAAATAAACTAACTAAGGGGAAAGAGCAGTTTAAAAGAGTAAAGTGCAAAACCAAGCTAGACAAGCCGAGTGAAACATTACAGATTCAAGGCTTATGTGCAATCGAGTGCATTTATGATCTGCTGGATTCAATAATGGCCAGGTTTGGTGTTTTTTTTTTGTTTGTTTGTTGAATGAATGGTAAGAAAATTACCTGAAACTAAGATGTTACACAGCTTGTGAGATTACTACATGACTTTATAAGATTAGCGGGAGTCACTTATCTGACACTATGTACTTTGACTTCTAGATTACAAAGTAAGTTTTAAACCACTGGAACCTGATAATGTATTATCTGAGCTTTGAGCATCGATGAGACAGTAACCGATAACAATGTGACTGACAAAACGACTGCCTGTTCAACTAAAATTCAGCTAGAGTTAGTTCATTTCAGTTGCAGCTTGTTCTGCTGTATAACACCCTGGTTTTAGACTTGTGCGCCTGTAGGCTATGAGTCCAGCCAGAAACATCATTATAATATATTTTTTGTAATTCTCTCTGACCTGTCCGCGCTACACTTTCAGCATTACTTTTTTTTTTCAGGATTAGTAATGATACACTGTATAACCAAAAGCATGTGGACACCTGACCATCACACCCATATGTGGATCTGACCCAATCTGTGGCCACAAAATTGGAAGCACTCAATAATATGCTGTTATTTTACAATTTCCTTTCACTGCAACTAAGATGCCCAAACCTGTTCCAGCACGACAATGCCCAAAGTAAATGCCACGAAGACATGATTTGCCACGGTAGCATGGAATAACATGAATAGGCTCTGCACGGCAGGAGCAGCTCAGTGGTCAAGGCACTGGATTAGTGATCAAATAGTCCAAGGTTTGAAAAGCCCCGCCACCAAGTTACCACTGTTGGGCCCTTAAACCCCTAGATGTATAAAGAGATAAAAATGTAAGTCACTCTGGATAAGGGCGTCTGTCGAACGCTGTAATGTAAATGCACAGATCCCTGACCTTACCCTACCAACATTTGGGATGAACCAAAACTCTAACTCCACATACAACATCACTGCCCAACTTCATTAATGCTTTTGTGAATAGATGTGCATAAGTCCACACAGCCATGTTCCACATCTATTTGAAACCCTTCCCAGAAGAGTAGATTTATTATAAACGTTCCTTATAATATACTACCTATTGTAGTTTCTGTTAAGAGTCATGTCAGGCCCACCAGGAACAGACTTAGTCCCCCAGTTACCACTTCAGGGGGCATGTTTGCTGGGACAGTATGAAAGGGGCAGCACATAATAAATGAGGCTGTTCTATTAACTAAATCTTACCCTTCCAAGAAAAAGAGCTAAGCACCTTTTGGTAAAGATATTAACAGAAGAGACCTGGCAATTCAGATCCTGATTTTGTTTTTCTGGTTATTTTAGTCAGAGATCACATATCTATTCATTCTTTCAGATTTTAACAGGCATTTCAAATTCATGTTTGAAATCTCATATTCTACTTATTTGCGTAGATAGAGGTCTGGCCATGCATAACCTTCCAAAATAACTTTCTAGAAGTGTTGCCAGGATGGCCGCAGAGCAGACAGACTTTATTAGGACTCTGACGGTTTTCCCTGTGGTAGCTGAAGAAATAATCTTGCAACAAATGTCACTCAATGCAGTAAAGACCTACTTATTTTCACAGGAAAATAGCAAAAAAAAATTTCACATGTGATAAATCGTATGTAGTTTGTCGTTTGCAGCGTCAGATAAAAGCAAAAGCAGTGGCAAAAAAATGGCTTGGTAAGTTAATAGCCAAATGATATACATGTAGGCATACATGCAATTTCAGTTTTAGCAAGAACACATAGTCACTGAGGTCAAGC
This sequence comes from Leiocassis micropogon, assembly GCA_028565275.1. NCBI lineage: Eukaryota > Metazoa > Chordata > Actinopteri > Siluriformes > Bagridae > Leiocassis > Leiocassis micropogon. The sequence continues at coordinate 19,354,721 of JAOVVA010000004.1, read as the reverse complement.
ACCACTGTTATATTCATTCATTCATTCATTCATTTATTTATCTTCTATACTGCTTATCGTTTTCAGGGTTGCAGGAAACTTGGGGCACAAGGCGGTGTACACCCTGGACTGGGTGCCAATCCATTGCAGAGCACACCCTACACACTCACACACTCATTCACGAACTACATGCAACTTGGGAACACCAGTTTGCCTAATCTGCATGTCTTTGGACTGAGAGGAAACCGAAATACCCGGAGGAAACCCACCTAGCATGGGGAGAACATGCAAACTCCATGCACAGGCGAGAATCGCACCCTCAACCCTGGAGGTCTGAGGCCACAGGGCTCATCACTAGGCCACTGTACCACTACTGTTATATAATATTATATAAAATGATTATCATCTATATTAAGGGATGCAAAATACTAGGCTGGTGGAGTCACTTGGATGTAACAAAAAGAAGGAGTAATATATTATTACTGTATTATTAATTTCATTAGAATTGTTATTTAGTACTGACATTCTGTATAGTTGCTTGGCTACTTTGACTAATTATTATTATTGATTAAGTGAACAGCAATTAATAAACTTTGCATTTACCTAAAATGTGCAGTAATATGGACTCTATTTTTAATACAATTTCTTCTTACATTTTTTATTTTACAATTTCTGCATTAGTGGGTTAAATAAAATTAATTTCCAATCATTGCTGTTTCCAACAAAACATGAACGTTATGGAAAAAAACATCTATATGTCAGAAAATAACATATTACATAACACACTTTTTAGAACTGTGGCAGCTTCTCCAAGATGCTTAATGTACTGTAATACAATACTTTGCATTATGTAGAAACTTTTAATATAGTATTTCAAAATTATTTATTATGTTTGTTATAAGCATATGTTTGTTTATAAGTTGGTTGAGTTAGCTATCAGTGGGACCTGTAGGATGACCCCTAGCATGAAGATAAACCATTGAGCAGTAATCTTAAACAGTCATTTGGAAGCATTGAATGGTTCCATAGAATGTAGTAAAGGTCTTTTTAAAATAGGATTTAATATGAGCTGCATAAACCATTATGTTTCTTATCGGGTTCTGAACTGTTTAGAAGAGGTCTGCCTTTTGAAAAGTGAGACACCTGCAGCAGTGTTCTGCAAATTTTAGCCATCTGCTTCAGGGTAAAATCAGGCCTTTGGGAGGGGAGGTACATGAAGGATTTCCTAGACATCCAATTGCGATCGAAAGAAAGAGACAAACAAGGCAGACGGCTTAGTGTCCATCTGGATGTTTCATTACATCGTATGATGTATATGATGTTTTGATCTACATACATTTTTTTATATCTGTCTGAAGATGAAGATAATCTTCGCTCTAATTAGCTCAATGTAAAAGGTTAACTCATCAGAAAACCAGCTGACAGATGGCATGGGTTTAGAGCGGAACACTTGAGTTTACAGTATTTTACACTGAATGTATATATCCAAAAATATGTATATAATTATTGATATATCCAGATAATTTTCATCTTTTTTTCATCTCTCTCTCACAAGGCAGTGCAAAGAACAGAGCACTTAATGGATAGGATAGAACAAACTGTCTGCTCAAAAATATTGATCTACTGCAAGGCTGGTTTTCTAAAAGCATCACAGATCTCTAATCCACACTGGACTATTTATAGCTACTTTATATATACTTTATGTATTCTCAAGTCTGGTAATAAGGCAGCATGGTGGTTTAGTGGTTAGCACTGTGGCCTCGCACTGCCAGTGTCAAGGGTTTGATTCCTGCCTCAGGTCTGTAGTTTGTAGACTCATCGTCTACTATGAAAAACTAGTCTCAGAAAATTTTCTGTTTGTATGTCTGTCCATCATGCAAAACTGGCTAGACAGAATTTAATAAAACTTTGGCAGTACTTTGGTATTTGCCTGAAGTTAAACCTGCACCATAAATGAAGTAAAATATTTAGTAGAAGTAAAGTTATGAGAATTATATATATAATTACATATAAAGTTATGTGCCAAATTAGAAACCACACATTTTGACAGCGTACTGCGCATTCGTCAAATTGTGGGCACGTCTTAAACCAATTGCTGACCAGAATTTATTGAAACGCTTGCAGTACTTAAATATCTGCCTGAAGTTTTAACCAGCACCATAAGTAAAATCAAAAGGTTGAGTAAAATCGATATTATGAACAATTATGTGGCAGATTTGATAATCTACTTTAAAATAAGCTACTAATAAGCTACTTGCTAAATTTAAACCTGCACCAATAGATATTTAATAAAAAATTAAAAAAAAAAGTTAAACTGAATATTTTTACTGGGATTAGTTTCTATTTTCACTGCTGAAATGACAGCACTGAAGTGGTATAAGGCGCTGGAGTAGTTTCAGTTTAATCATTATTCAATCTACTTTTTCAATTTCTCATTTGTGATTCACTCTCTGATCACCAAACAGGAAGTACGACTTAGGGCATAGGATACAAACCTTATAAACCTCATAACCTTACAAAAAAAAATTCTTTATATTAATAAGTTAGAGAGTTCTGCCGTAGAGAAAGACAGGCAGACATGGACGTTGATCGAATAACGATTAAGTTCGGTCTTTAAACGACTCCAGCGTCTTAAAATTCAACCTGAAATAATAATATCACTGATTACATCAAAGCTGACCAGTTTATTTTTAGCTTTAACTTTTACTTCTTCCTACAAACACTTTAACTCTCAACAACAGGCACTTACGCTAGTTTTTAGCTATTTAGCTTCTGTATCGCTTCTGTCGACAAAGACACGCCCACATTTCCATCTATGGTCTTAACGGCACTCTCACGAGCGCGGCCTTTATTCCCACATGCTCTTAAGACTCCCTTTCTGTCATCTGCACTTTGCGATATAATTCTGGTGTAATCAAAAGTTATATGAAATGCTTGTTTTTTGATGTTTGGTTATGTAGAAATGTCTCCCTGGCGGAAGGATACCAAACTGGAGTGAGCGACATGTGAAACTTACAGCTGTTCTCTTGACTTTGTGGACGTGCTGCTCCAGCTGTCTCAGCAATGTGACCCGCCTCCTTCTTGCTCCTTATCACAGAGGCCCAGTTAAAGTGTAGATTATTGTACTGCCTCCTGCGGATTCAGCACTTCTTTCAACATATAACACTCGCCGCGTAAGACAGCTTTCTCTTTTTCAGCCCTCCGTGCCTGGACACACCAGATCTAACTTACTCCTTCCCCTCTTAAAAACAACACCACATAACAGTATTAAAAACAGCAGCCATGACCTCCGCAGAGCCGATTTTCTCCAAAGGAGAGAACTGCAAGCAAGGCTGGCACAACGCGAATGCCGACTACAATGAGACCGACACACATCTGGAGATTTTGGGGAAACCTGTCATGGAGCGCTGGGAGACTCCGTACATGCACTCGCTCGCAACTGTCGCGGCATCTAAAGGTAAATATACTGTCTTTAATGTCTCACAGAGCAATCCTCAAATCATGTTTACAGGGTGACATTAATGCTGGAGATAATGGGAAATTTATGCACACCTTCATGCGTGTGCATAATGACACCACCATGTAAAACACTTTTAAAATTCTCCTCCTTTTTAAATTCCCCTCATGCACACTTGTGTAAGGAGACACGATGCTCGAATCCAAATGAACTGTCCTGCAGTTTAAAGGTTGCTACCATATGCTTGATAACCAGGGGATCTGCAACTCAAACCATGAACTGTAAAATGCATTTCACAAACTTTCACACATTTTGCAACGACTTCTATTATTAGGCTTATGTTTTTTTTCCCCTCAATGTGCACAATAGCCTATTATATTTTCCCAATTTTATTGTAGCCTTACAGCTTTTTACTCCTCAAATTTTCATAGAAAGACAAGAAAACAAAAGTGTTTTTTTTTTGTTTTTACAATTTACAATTTAATTGACCAGTCGAACAATCCTATAACCTTACTGTACATACAGTATAATACATGTTAAAAGTTATTTCCTGTAACAAAGAACAAAATCTGGGATCCTAACGCATTCCCAAGATCACCAGAAAATAAATGTACACTTTTAAATAGTTCTCTAACTCTCTCTTTTTTTTCCAACAAGAAATTTGTTAGTTTAAAGAGACAATTTATTATTTATATGCACAACTGCTTTAAAAATCACTGTTAAACATAGTTTATTATTTTTACCATAATATTTTTGTGAAGTATCTCAGGAGGAACCCTAAAATCTCTTTCAAACCCTGACTGAGGGGCCGTATGCTTACTGTTTGCTGTTACACTTATCTATTTTTATCGTTCTCCAAAAATACCACGGTGTACACTTCACCTCGTGTAGTGTTTCTCATGTCCACTTCTCGCTCAGTGTAAGGACTCACACTAATCATTCAGTCATTCTCATACAAAATCATAGATTAGTTTCCTTGTGTAATCATTAGGTACCAGTAATTCTTTGAAATGATAAGACCTACCTTATTAAAATCACACTTCTTATGATCTGCTGTGCAGGTGGCCGTGTCCTTGAGATTGGCTTTGGCATGGCCATTGCTGCCACCAAAGTTGAATCTTTTCCTATCGAGGAGCACTGGATCATTGAGTGCAATGACGGTGTGTACGAAAGGTTGCAAGAATGGGCCAAATCTCAGCCACATAAGGCAAGAAAAACATTCTTTGCACATTTAATTCATTTTCACAGTGTGAAAATCATTTTAATGTTTTTTTTTTTTTTTTTTACCCATACAGGTTGTTCCTCTTAAAGGCCTGTGGGAAGATGTGGTTCCTACCCTCCCTGATGGTCACTTTGATGGTTAGAGAAATGACAGTCACATTGTACTTTATGACACAATGAATTTATAGTTTAAAAAAAGTGCATACATTCTATTTTTTTTTTACAGGAATCCTTTATGACACATATCCCTTGTCAGAGGAAACATGGCACACTCACCAGTTTAACTTCATTAAGGTAAAGTGGCAAGTGTAATGATGGACAAATGCAGCAGTGGCTCATTACCATAAAGTTTAATTAAAACCACATTAATAACGACATAGCCTTAAATAAATGAAATGAAATGAAGAGCATAAGTCATGCTATAGGCGACTCGCCATGTTCTCGCCATGCTTAGTGGGTTTCCTCTGGGTAGCCCGGTTTCCTCCCACAGGCTAATTCCTGTTACCAAATTGTCTGTAGTGTGTGAATGCATGTGTGAATGTTGACCGGAGGTCCTACTATAGTTGTAATAATGGAAATAAATACAGTGGTCACCATTGGCCTCCATGGTTCCTAGATGGATGGATGGAATCTTTAGAATATGCCTTCCAAAAGAAATACTCCTGTACATTATAGACACAATATATATAATTCTTTGTTTGTGGAAATGCATTAGTTTTCATTGCAAATGATTTTCCCATTATATTATTCTCTGCTGGTGCAAATAAATTTGAAGTAGGCCAGTCATTTTTTAGTGAACTCCTTCCAGGTAAATTGTTGGGGCAGCGTGATTCCTGTCTCAATAGTCCTCTACTATTCACTGCAATTCCTATTTGTGATATTGGATCTATTCTATGGATACTATTATTTAATAAAGCAAGCATAAATGAAGAAAAAGTGGCAACACTTTTTATAATTATTGCCCATTCAAACCATGTAAAAGCTTTGAGGACTTTACATTCTCTGCCCCACTTCACTCTACGGTCAAGCCGTCACTGCACGAATGTAATACAACATCATTATTTTCCCCTTTTATCATTCTTCCTTTTTTTATTATCATTTAAACATGTCCTAGGCCCATGCTAAGAGGCTGCTGAAGTCTGGTGGTGTCCTTACCTACTGCAATCTCACCTCCTGGGGTGAGCTGCTCAAGGGCAAATATGACAACATAGACAAAATGTTTCAGGTATGTATTCTAAAGTCAGTGAATTAATACTTTATCCCATAGACAACTCTTAGACAAAATAATTACCGAGTGCTTCTTTTTCAGGAAACACAGGTGCCTCAATTGCTAGAAGCTGGATTCAAAAAGGAGAATATTAGCACCTCGCTGATGGACATCGAACCACCAAGTGAATGCAAATACTATTCCTTCAAGAAAATGATTACACCAACTATAGTTAAAGAATAAGCCATGGGCCCAAGCATGAAGTTCATCACCTGTGCTTTTTATGTTTGTTTTTTTTTATTTTTTTAAAGTTGTATAAAATTATAACATTTTGTATGATTTAAATTGTATGGTGAGAATCATGAAATGTGCATAAATATTTATGTGAATAAAAAGCACAAGATTATGATCAATGTATTGTCTTACAATGATAAATTCTATAACAATAAACCACGTTTACATGAGAGAGGAAGTGCTCCACATGAACAATAATAATAATAAGATTGTTATTTTAAGTAGAAGCGTTTTAGTTTTACTAATCTGCCAAGAAAGCTATAATCCACTAGGCACATTCAAGTCAATCCGGGAGTTGGGATGAAATTTCTAACAGTAAAAGAAGCACAGCTTTAAAGAAGGCTGTACGTACATCCCGGCCGAGGTGATTGAGAGCCACCTGCATTTGTTCCCAGGAACATTCAGTGAGTAGAACACCTGACCCTTGAAAATCACCAGATAACTTGTCACCAAATTTCGGAAGAACCACAACGGTCTGTGGGAATTCTGTTATTCTGCACAATCAAAAGTCCTGGTTTGACTTGAACATATGTCAATACTTTAAAATATTTTTTAAACCTTATTTTCTCCCTACTCCCAATTCCCACCTATTACCTAGCTATCGCTTGCTGATGATATAATGATGTCATTTCTACCTTCTTAAGAAGAAAAAAGACCGCTCTGACATCTGTAAGCATTTGAAGAAAAAAAGTGGCCATTTGTCCATCTATACTGTTGGCATAAAGCAGTCAAGAGAAAGATGCAACATTGTACAGGACCGAGTGGCACATCTTGACTCCATTTTTCATTCAATAACCTGGCTGTGTTGTACTTCATTAAGCACTCAGTCTGAATTTAGGCAGACTTCTTATCCAGGTATAACACAAGCAGGGTTAAAATAGTGCAGTCCATTCATCAAGCAGTTACTCAGATGTCTTGGTTACCATTTCTGGCTGGAATTTGGCACAAAGATATTCAGGGATCGATAATTTTGCCTTTTTCAAGCGCACTTAAGAGGCCAGACATTTAAACAATGAAAGCCCTTTTTTCACAGACAGTGCATCTAAAAAAAATTGGATATCATGAAAAAGTTACATTTAAAAAGGTGAAACTTTCATATATTACATATTCATTATAGGTCATGTGAAATATTTAAAAGCTTTTTCGTTTTGATTTCATTTATTGCATCTTACAAGTCATGAAAAAAAAAAAACCAGTATTTCAAAGTATTAGAATATTTAATTTCAAAGTCAAGTAAATTACCACTCAAACAAGATAAATGCCGTGCATCTCTTGGTCTAGCTCAGTACAAGCAACCACAATCATGGGGAAGACTGCTGGCCTCACAGATGTCCAGTAGTCCAAAGTGGTCCTCTTTTCAGATTAAAGTATATTTTGCATTTCATTTGGAAATCAAGGTCTCAGTCTGGAAAAAGAGTTGAGAGGCACAGAATGCAAGTTGCTTGTACAGTGTGAAGTTTTTACAGTTGGTGAGGATTTAGGGTGCCATGACATCTCCTGGTGTTGGTCCACTGCATTTTATCAAATACAAAGTCAACAAAGCCATCTACCAGAAGATTTTAGAGCATGTCATGCTTGCATCTGCTTACAAGCTTTACAGAGATGCTGATTTTCTTTCGCAGCAGGACATTGCACCTGCCCACAGCACCAAACCTACGAATACCTGGTTTGCTGAAAATATTCAATGCTTGATTGGCAAGCCAACTCACCTGACCCGAACCCCATAGAGAAACCAAAGTATGGGTTATTCTCAAGAGGAAAATGAGAAACACCTGACCCAACAATACGGATGAGTTGAAGGCTGAAAGCATCGTGACCGTTAATAATGCACCAACAGTGCCACAGTGATCACCTCCATGCCGTGCTGCATTGATGTAAGCCCCAATCAATAGTGAGTGCATAAATTAACATATTTTTTAGAATATCTGTATTCTAAGATATTCTGTATTCCGAAATATTATAATGTCATGAGATACTGTATTTTTTTAAACATTTTTATGATCATCAAAATTAAACAAGCAAAAAAGTTTGAAGTATTTAATATCCTTGTGAGCCAAGGAAAAGGTATTAACCGAAAATCAAAAAAGCTTCATATTCATTTGTTTGTGCCCTACATAACAGGAAGCTGAATGCTAAGTGCCCTCAAGTGTACTGTAGAGATATTTGAAATACAGCCCCTGAAAATGCACAATTACTTGTGTGTATATTTTTTAACACTGTTTGAATGTCGGAATTTTTCACTAAAGATTTCACTAAAGATTACAAGATCATTGGGAAGTGATAGGTGGATAACTACAGTGGGTAGTAGGTGGGAATTGGCAAGTAGGGAGAAAAAAAGGTTAAAAAAAACACAGTGGAACCTCGGATTGCAAGTAACGCGGTTTGCTAGTGTTCCGCAAAACAAGCAAAGATTTTAAATTAATTTTGACTTGGAAAACGAACAATTCTTGGTTTACGAGTACCAAGTATCATGTATCACGCATGCGCTTCTTGTTTTGACGCAGAACACTGCTCTGTCGCGATTCTTTTTCAAGGTAAAGTGCAGGTTAATTTTATTTTATTATTATTTTTTTTACTTTGCAGCAGTGATTCCATTAGTATGCGCTCACGCGAGAGTTGTTAGCGATGTTCCTTGCTAATTTTTCTGATAAAACAGTCTTTCCATTAATATATATATGTGTGTGTGTGTGTGTGAAATCGCAAGTTTTCCGGTGATCGCAAGTTCGATTCCCGGGTGATGCTGTAACCTCACGCAGCCGGAGGTCTAGAGAGAGCTGATTGGCCGAGCTCTCTCAGAGGGGAGGGATGAGAGGTATTTAGTGCTCCCACATTAACCACGGCTCTACAGCCAATCAGGGGCGTCTGTGAGCTCATGCAAGCGGAAGGAGCAGATAGCGCTGTCCTCAACGGTGCGTGAGCGAGCAGTTTGAAAAGATGCGGTTGGCTGGCGTCACGTGGTACACACACACACACACACACACACACACACACACACACACACACACACACACACACAGCGCCTGTGCGCATAAATAGAAACACTTATCTTTCGGGATTTATTTTTACTTTTTTTAAAGTTAAAGTGCAGGTTAATTTGTTTTATTTTTACTTTATATGTTGTATTGATTATTTCTATGTTTTTATTTTTTTGGACTGTGGTTCAAAAACTGTGGTTTGGACAAGGTTCCACTGTATATGAAAAAATATTTTGACGTATATTTTTGAAGTATTGACACATATTGGTGGTTACATCTTATCAAATAAGGCATCTGCTTTTACTTAAAATCATTACCTTGAATTCTAATTAGTATTTTACTACCTATGCCATATCAGATGAGCACATAAACTTCAGCATAACTCCAATCTTCACAGGTTATGTTATGAATTACGAAATAGGAAAGCAAAACATGCAAAATGGAAATTCCAACTATATTTCGGCATAGTGTGTGGACAAAATCTTACTTTCAAAACCTGATGTTTCAAACTGCATAACAAAAGGAATCAAGGTAAACAGGGTACTGATACAATTGATAGTCCTTTATTATAACTGTAAAGAGGAAAAGACTGAGCTGAACCACAATCAGCTCCTGACATCCTTCCAAGTACAGCAAATTACCACCGTTAAATAAAACATTTACAACAGATCACCTGTGATGGCACATCTCATTTGCGATACCAAATTCTCAATTTCTTTTCACGCTTAATTTTCCTCTGTAACTGCAGAGTTCCATAAAGCAGAGCCTCGGCAGTCGGCGGACAGCCTTCGAGAAAAAAAAGGAAACAAACATCAGGCCGTCTTTAAATGTTTAAAACAACGTATAACTGAAACTACAAAGTAGGTTATACTGAAGTGTTTCATGTAAAAGGCTGAAAATGATTACCTGGAACGTAAATGTCCACAGGGACAATTCTGTCACAGCCTCTGACCACCGAGTAGGAATAGTGATAGTATCCTCCACCGTTAGCACAACTACAAACAGCAAAAATGTATATCATATCATATCACATTATAACATGGTGTCAAGTATGAAAAATTCTACCAGTGACAGCTGCAGTGAGAGCTAAGTTTGGTCTATGGTCCCATTACTGTCCGAATTTTCAGGGTTCATCCCTAAATCAGGCACAACTGTAATAAGCAGCAAGACATGCTATTAATTTCTACATTTTTTAAAGTTAACATTTAAATACCAAAGTGGCAAATGTCATCCCCTTCCTCAACAATTATAGAGTAAAAATAGTAAAGAGTAAAAATAGTTTGATCTGGATGTACATCACATTACAAAGGAACACAAAGATTATGATTTTTTTTTTTTTTTTGTTTGTTTCATGTTGCTTTTTCCATGTTGAAGTACAGAGACTGCTCGCTCCAAACACATCATTAGCAATTTTGGACGATGCACCAGGTGTAAGTGGAGCAGATTGTCTAAGTGGGGCAGGGAGTGTGTAACGGACTGCTTTTACCCCAGAGACCAGAAAACGTCTATATTCGTTTACATGGACCCTAATGTTCAACTAATAAATCAGAATAGACCCCAATTAGAATAAAACTGCTTCATGCATCATCACCTCAGTCTAAACAAATCCGGCCTGATCCAAATGACCTTTCAATCAAAATGAGCTGGGCGGTGTAAACTCTTCTGTTCAACTGGTAAATATTTGCCATGTAAACACTTGATCTGATTAAGTCAAGTCAATTCTTGCATACAATAATAATGCAGAAAGTGGGATTTGCAGAATAAGACTGTATGCCTAACCTAAACTTAACATCTGTGTATAAAAAATAAAATAAAATACTTGTTCTTCTCCTCCTTCTGTTATATTTTGGTCAGATTAAATGCTTCACAGTGAGCAGAACCACTCTGCACATGTTAGAAAAGTTATATTCTAGTTAAATTTTTAAAGCATGTAAAGACCTTCAGATCAGCATCCAGGTAATCAGTTAATGTGGGATCTTGAATGATTTCAATCATAATGAAGAAATAATGTCCATGAAAACATGCCGTATGATTTCTTTGAAAGAAAGATTGAACAATTATACTGTACAATGATCTTTAATTGATGAAAACCGCAAGGGCATTGGGCACAGGGTTTAATTTATTTTGTTTGTTTTTTTCCTAACAAGTCCAAAACTTCAGCTTCTAAACTTCAGGTTAATAACCTTAATTGGGCACAACTGCTTTTGACCTGTGAGATGTTTGGAGGGGTAATGGTGAAACATTTAACCCCAAGAACACGGTGGCAGCAATCAGCATGGTGGTAGCATCGCACTTTGGGGCGGTTTTGCTGCCAGTGGAACTGGTGCATTTCACAAATTGAATGAAATAATGAAGGGGGAGGACTACTTCAGAATTCTTCAACATGGAAAACTGAAAGGTGAGTCGTGTCAACTGGACGACTTTTTAGTTTAGTAGAAACGTTTCACTACTCATCCAAGTAGCTTCTTCATCCTAAGGTAAGTTGGAAAGTTTATCGTATTTAGGTCCTCCAAGGTCAAAGCATCCTCCCCTATCTCAAACGGCTTGTTTTTTATGTGAACAATGGAGAAGGTGAGAATACTCATTAGGGAGAAGAGGGAAGAGAGCTATTAGGGAGACAATAGAGAGAGATTAGAGAGCGGCGTTAAAATGTAACAACCAGAAAGAGTTGGGGGGGGGGGGTCAAAGGTGCTTGGTGGGGTTGAGGTCAGGGCTCAACCCCAAATTAAACCAAACTGTTGCCAGAACGTTGGAGGCATAGTATTGTCTAAGATGTCTTGTGTATGCAGAAGCATCCCGCCTTAACACTTAAGTGTGGCTTTCTTGGTGGATGTGTGAAGAGGTCTTGATCTTTCTAGGGATAGATGGAAGGGCAGCATGAATAGCAACAAAGTAATGAAAATAAAGCAAGGAGGATATAACCATTTACAGCTATTATTTTCTAGCTTCTGTTTTCTATAACAGAAAATGTTTTTACAGATATTAAAGGTGCTGTTCTACAGATAAAATAAGTATTATGTCTTTATGCTTCACATTTTTGCTGCTGGTCATCTGGTAATCAACAGACATAGATCATTTGTTGTCTTTTATTTATTTTTTGTTGATGGATGAAAATGTTTTTTTTTTCTGATTGGAGCGGCAAGGGGCATCTACCTAATAAGGTGTTAGTATTATAAATGTGTCATTATTAATCAGGTATACTAGACAGGCACCACATCTGCGGACGTCATTATCCAGAAAGTGCTTTAATGTCTCTATCAATAAATACATCACGTCCTGTGGTGCAATATTTGTGTTAGATGAACTCATTTTTCTTACATTGTACCATCAAGTGGCTTGAAGATGTGTATTTGCTCTTACCTTCCCATAGAAATGACATATCGGGGCTCGGGCATCTGGTCGTACACCTAAAAACAAGAATAGTCTTAGAGCATCCCTACACAATCAGTGAGAAACAATGTGTTTTCATCACATCAGACCTTGCGTAAAGCAGGAGCCATTTTGTTGGTGAGAGTCCCGGCGACGATCATGACATCAGCCTGTCTGGGGCTGGCTCTGAACACGACTCCGAAGCGATCCATGTCATAGCGAGGTGCTGCCATGTGCATCATCTCCACAGCACAACACGCCAGGCCGAAGGTCATGGGCCACAAGGAGCTCTGGGTAACAAGCGAAAAAGCATCCAAATTTCTGTAAAAAAAAAAAAAAAAAGGCAAGAGTATATGCCAAAAATGTAGCGTGCTTACTCTGCGGGCCCAGTTCACCAGATCATCGAGCTTGGTGATGACGTATTCCCCTTTGCTGCTGACTGCTGAGGCTGGTTTCGATGCCACAGCAGTGCTTTTCTCTCTGAATAGAACCAGGCTGTAAATCGGAGAGGAGCGACAGCTGTGGTTACGGTTCACAGAGCTCCGCAGCAGGTAACAAAACTCGATTATGCATTTCCTAATATCCCCCATGGTGAAGAATATACTTAAAGGAATCTAGCCTCTGAATCTACTCATACTAAAAGCATATTTATGTTTTACATTTTCTTAGACCAACTTTCACTATTTCACCCTTCACTGTACCCCTCCCCAAGATGTTGTTATAACTTATCTTTACCAACAGGGCCAATACTTCTGACACCGACTAAACTATTTTCGATACCTCTTAGCTTCTTCATTCTTCGTGTTCTTGAGCACAACTGTTTTTTGAGCAGCAAATGAAGAAAGGGGTCTGTAACAGAGATCAATTAGTTCGATTAGAAAATTGGCAAATCTAATTTTTTACACATCATAGCTTTCAATCGAACATCTCCATACGCCAACACGATGGAATTATCAGGGTTATAAACTAGTGAAGCAGTCTGAATGGAGGTATTAAATACTTGATAAAGTAATCGGTCATGTATCACCTTAGTGAAAAGGAGCCAAGTGTGGCAAGGCGAGGAGCTGAAAAAGAGGGACATGAATGTTAGCAACAATACAACGGATGCCAGCACAAAAAAATAGAGCTATCAATGTAGAGGGGTGTAAGCTATTAATAATGTCACTTGCAGTTTTCCAACATGGGATACAATAACCAGTTGAGGGGTCGCCAGACAGGACCATCTGATCCGCACACAACTTGGCAAAGCTTTTACGCTCGATGCCCTTTACGATGCAACCCTGCCATTTTACAACCAGATACTGACCAAAAATGTTGAACTGGTACAGAATTTAATGATAACCCATGAGGATGCTGTGTGCAATATGTGCACGCAGAACATACAGTGGAACCTCAGATTGCAAGTAATGCAGTTTGCGAGTGTTCCGCAAGACGAGCAAAGATTTTTAATTAACTTTGACTTGGAAAACGAGCAAGTCTTGGTTTACGAGTACAGAGTATCATGTATCACGCATGCGCTTCTTGTTTTGACGCCGAGCATCACTTGATCACAACTGAGCCAATGGTTTTTCTCTCTTGCGCTGTGGAATTGTGGATAATCGTCTCCCTTGCTGGGTCTTAGGGCGCGACTCTCACTGGTATAATCAACATCCGTGCACGTGTGTACTGTTTACTACAACACTGTGACCATGTGTGTGTGCGCGTATAATATATTTTATTTTGTGTTTGTATGCGTGTGTGTGTACAGCGCACGTGTACTGTTTCTTATAACACACCTGTGCAGCAAAAGAAAGTCTCATTAGAGAGGTTAAAGATCCATTTTCCGCGCGCATAAACGGAAACACTTATCTGTCTGGATTTATTTTTACTTTTTTTTTAAAGGTAAAGTGCAGGTTAATTTGTTT
>JAOVVA010000004.1:19305705-19331082 GCA_028565275.1 Leiocassis micropogon | reverse complement strand
CGTTCATATAATTAAAGTAGCTCGTGGAAGGGGAAACTAGCCAGCTAGCAAGCTGTGCATAATGGCAGACGCAGACGCTATAACATAATGAATTTTATGATGAAGGCCTAATATGAGCTACCCCTGTTTCAAAAGCTAGAAGCCGCCACTGGATGGAATGATGTGTAAAACCTTCAGCAACCTAGGACTTGTGCATTCTATCGGTACTGAATGTAAGGTTAAACCCGTGTTGCTTGTGACAGCAGTTCTTACTGTCTTTCGTGGGAGTGACAAAGCGCACTACAGGAGAGTAAAGGCTCCGTGCGGCGGGGTTGACTGATGGGTAATGCCTTTCCCGGAGATGCCGCACTGGGGTCTTGAAGTCAGATTCTGAAGAAAAAAAGAAAAGAAAAAAACTATTAAATTCACTATTAAAAACTCCATAGATTTTTTTTGTAGACATAAATAAAAGTTTTTTTATGAAGGAAAAAAAAAAAAAAAAAAAGCACTGAAAAGACACTGACAGGCAATGCTCCAAACAAATGTTTAAACACACTGGTACCTTTACACTCCTGTAGTGGTAGAACCCTTTTCCTTCCATGTCTTAAGCGCTGGCGCTTCAATGCAGTTGGGATTGTCTCACAGTACAAATTGGAACAATCCTTTAAAATCTGGGCTTCCTAAACACAGTCACAAATAAAGATGAAGTAAATAGTATGAAAGTGAAACCATGTGCATAATTATTTAAAAGGATGTCATATTGTTGTGCTAATCATTATCGATATACACTCACTGAGCATTTTGTTAGGAATTTTATTTAGTACCAATACCAAATAGGGTCTGCTTTTACTCTCAAAACTGCCACAAACTGTCTTGGCACTTATTCAACAAGATGCTGGAAACATTCCTTTCGAGATTCTGTTGACATGACCGCATCATGCAACCCATGAAGATTTTCAGGGGCTCCTTCATGCTGCAAACCTCCAGCACTGCCTCATCCCTGAGGTGTTTGATTGGATTCAGATCTAGTGACTGGGAACGGCCAAGACAACAACAATGCGCTAATAATTTTTTATCACCCCTACCAACTGGGACTGAAGACACGAGGCATGCTAGTTTTATGCTGATATTTTTATATTCTGACCCTACCATCTGTGTGCCTTAGAAGACATCGAGCTTCATCAAACTAGGCTAAAGTTTCCCGTCTTCAACTTATAGCTTTGGTGAGCCTAAGCCCACCGTCACCTCAACTTTCGGTTCTCAGCTGACAGTAGTGGAACCAAGATTTGACACGTGGATTTCTGCTTGCCACAATTGTACAGAGTGGTTTCTGTAGCCTTTCAGTCAGCTCGAACCTGTCAGACCATTCATTGTAGTTTAGTCTGATTAGCGAGGCACTTCTGTTTGCAAAAGTTGTGACTGGAGTTACAGAATACCCAAACCAGCCTATATAGTACTAACAATAATGGCACAGCGATAATTTCTGATATCATACTTATTCCTCATATTGATGGTTGATAAAAATATTACTAGAAGCTGCTGATTTATAGCTGAATGATGGTATGCACTGCTGCCACAGGACTGGCAAATTAGATAATTGCACAAACGAGTAGCGCAGTACAGGCCAGTGTTTCCCACAAACAGAGTATACTTCGGTGGATTAATTAAATAGTAGTGGACAGTACACTGCTCTCGCGTTAACAGAATAAACGGTAGCGGTAGCACAAGGGGACTTTAATGTCCACTACTAATCAATCGATCACGTAATGTGTAAGGTGTACCGACAGTCGCTCATGCAGTTTCGCACATTTGAGCGGCTCTTATTTATAAGACCCAGAAAGATTAATAAATCTGTGTGGAAACACAGCAAAGGTCAATGACCGATAAAAAATGCTTATAGAGAAGTCCTGCTGGTGTGGGTTTCCTATACATCATATTGAGCCAAAGTTATCATTACTTTTAAAATGTGTAAATTCTACTGAAATATGGTAATGATGTCACAAAAATGTAGAACTTTCAAAATGTGGGAAACACTGCAGGCATTTCTAACAAATTGCTCAGGGAGTGTGTGCATACATATTTGTATACATACACCTTTGCACTTGAAAATACTGTTCTCTCTATCTATATATACATACATATATAGAACATATAGATATGTATAGAATAATCAGTGTATGTTTTTTTTCTTACAGGTGTGTGTATTGGTGAGATAAACTGCTGACAATATTTCTATTTTGACAAAATTCTAAATACAAATTGTTATTTAAAGTGTATATTTAAAGGAAATGACATCATCACAACATATCAAAATAACCCAAGATCGTGCAGCATTTGCAGAGCTCTAATAACTCAAATAAAGCAAAATGCTAATAATTTGTAAACAAATTGTGTTAATGCTTTGGCTAAATAACATTAAGAAATCAGTATTTGGTGGAATAACCCTGATTTGCAATTACAGCTTTTACGTGTTTTGTCATGCTCTCCACCAGTTTTTCACATTGCTGTTGGGTAACTTTATACCACACTTGTTGCTTGATGGTTTGTGATCATTCAAATTTCCTCTTGATGACATAAAACAGAAGAGTTTTCTGGAGTAAACTGCAGTGGTCTCTTATTATTTCCCCCCCCAGAGCTGTACATACACGTATACACACACATTACAGAGGGGCCCAAAAATGTGTAAACACGTAACTGTTATTTAAACCCTTTTATAAAACCCGAATTATGGGTGTAGTATCATGTTTCCTCTAAAGATGTCAGTAGTCGTTCCATCGTTGGTGCTATATCACGTGACCATCAGAAGAGAAGAACATTCTTTGTTTAAGTGTGTATACATTTTTGCCTTTAGAACATCTATAAATTAAAAACGCATTATACAATTGTAGGGATTACTGCTATTCTGTCAGGAAGTCACCCTGAGAAGCTCCTAAACCTGCCTATGTTTGACTGTAGTGTTGATCAACCTATAGTCCAGTCTAAATCTAAATGCACCTGCCATTTGCATCCAAAGCTTTTCCCCAACTTACATGTATGTAATGAAACATGACTTGGTGTGAGGAGGAATAAGCTGTTATGATGAGTTGTTCAGTCAGACGCTGTGTCCTGTAGGCCCAGTCGAGCAGTGAGCTAACAGGAAGCAGGCCTTTATTGTTAGCAAAACTTTATATCTGGTGATTGGTTTATAAACTCACTCCTACAGTCAAGTGGCTAAACCTGTTTAAACTAGATATAAACACAAACAAGTAGTTTTGCGTTATCTTGTAAGGTATGTGTGTTTTATAAGCACTGTTTGTTAGCTAACTAGCAAACAAGTTAGCCGAACTAGCTACAATAACAAACATGGCAGTAGTGTTACGACAACTACAAAAACGACGAGCTAATCGTTATAATAGCCTGGTAAACAGCAGGTGTTATTTCAGAAAAGGCTCAAATTTACCCCCGCGTTAGATTTTATTTTCACTTTTCAGCGTTCGCTTCAGGAAGGCCCACCTGAGTCGGAGTCTGAAGCTGGCTCTGTCTGATCCGCGGCGTGCGAGTCACATCGGGCCGCCGTCTCCGCGGGGTGCTGCTGGGCTCAGGAGACGGGCTCTCCAGGGAAATAATCCTCGACCGGAGTCTCATATTAACGGAGCAGCAGCAGAGTAGGACACTTCAGCCAACTTAAATTGCAGCCGAGAAGTGACAGACTGTGTTATTACTAGTTATATTATTTATTTCTGCAAAGGCCCAAGCGATTCAACAATGGCCTCCCACTCAAGTC
Organism: Leiocassis micropogon; assembly: GCA_028565275.1. Taxonomy (NCBI): domain Eukaryota; kingdom Metazoa; phylum Chordata; class Actinopteri; order Siluriformes; family Bagridae; genus Leiocassis; species Leiocassis micropogon. Next base: position 19,327,340 of record JAOVVA010000004.1, on the reverse strand, counting down.
TACTCTAACGATTTAAATCTGCCGGTGGGGGCGGGGATAAACAACGCGTCACAGGACCGCTTAGTGGGCGGAGCACGGGCGCGCGTGACGTCACTATCTAGGCAACGTAACAACATACTAATCTGACGAGCCACAACATTATGACCACCTGCCTAATATTGAGTAGGTCCACCTTTTGTCACCATAACAGTGAGGCACTGTGTGTTCTGACACTTTTCTATCACAACCAGCAATAACGTTTTCATCACTTTGACCTGCTTCTATTGGATCTTCGCTCCCTATGTGCATCAGTAAGCCCTGACCACACATGACCCTGTCACCGGTTAACTGTTTTTTTCTTCCTTGGATCACTTTTGGTAGGTCCTAACCACTACATCCTGAGAACTTTGCCATTTTTTTCTGCTTCCAACACATCAACATCAGGAAAAAGATTCACTTGCTGCCTAATATATCCCACCCACTTCCAGCTGCCATTGCAATAAAATATTGAAAACGTGGGGCCAAATTGTTGTAGCTAGAGGACTGGGTCAGAGCAGCTCCAAAACTGCAGCTCTTGTGTTCCCAGGCTGTATTGATCATGACATACCAAACACCCTGAAAAATTATCCAAGGAAAGAAACCCAGTGAACTGGCGACAGGGTCATGGGTGGCCAAGGCTCCCTTATGCACATGGGGAGCGATGCCTGGCCCGTGTAGTCCGATCCAATAGGAGAACTAGATAGATAGATAGAATCCAATAGAATACACTTATGAATAAAAAATGGTTTAAAAAAAATAATAAAGATTATATTTATTATAAAATATTAATTCTCTTCTTCCTTCTTGTAGTAAAAAGGATGTCTTTAAAAGAAAAACAAAAATAGGCAAACAAACTTTGAATAAAAACAAGAATATGTGAAGTCTGTATAATCTGTATAATCACAGGTCCAAAACAAATGTGCAATGGTTTCTGGAGCAGAGTTTTGGAAAGAGCTGCTGGTGTCGATGTCCTTTTTAAATCTTACAGTAATAGTATATTTGACAGGATAATATTTATATAATAAATTTAACTAATTTAGTTGAAATATATTTATAGTCCAGACCTTTTTTCCTAAGAAATATTATTGACAAAAACATCTATTAGGCCATTTTTCTGACCGTGTTGTACAGAACCGTATTAACAGAATGCACTTGGGTATCTTTGGATTATTAATAAAAAAAATATTTCTTTATTTTAGATTACAGTATGACCACTTATGGTTATATGATAATGTTCCTGGAACGTTCTGTTAACAGTTTATCATGGGTACACGACTGTGAGGATTTTCAGCAGTCATAATTTTTGAAACATGAGAAAGTTCTGTGAAGCTGTGAACCTTACAACATTTGGTTCCAGGGCACTTATTTGATTGGAAAAGCAGCTTTTCAGAAGTGCTGATATTTAGCATAAAAGCACTGCACCATTTCACCCTTTGTATTGCACCATTTGTGGTTGTTCATCGCTTAAAATTCCAATCCTAGCTCCTAGTTCGTAAAACTGAAAGTGTTACTACTCTTACTATGAGTTACTATGTGCTGTCATTCAGTCTGGACATTTTTATGACTGCACACACGCTTCATCTGGTTTTGGCTTTTTTGGGAACTATTTTGGTTCACAGACAGGAAGGGGGAAAAACCCTCTATAAATATTTGGCGTGTTGCATCAGAATGACTTTTTTGTCCGGGCACCAACACGAGTGGCAGCCGATCCGGTAGCCTCATCTGTGTGTCTTTTCTTTCTACATCTCTTTTGGTTTAAATAGCTTGTTTTTACTTTTTTTCTCATTTCCAACTTAGGCTCTCCTATTACTGGAATTTCCTTCCGGATCAATGAAGTGTCTGTCTGGCTGGATGGCTGTTATTCAGAATTCAGAATTATGATCCTTGCTTAGAGAACTATTGTACAAAAAAGTAATATCATATAGTAATATAGTAATATAATATGATATCACTGCTGTGATTACCTTACGGCTATATTCTACAGCAAACAGGCCAGACACTTAGGCTAGAAATTGTTAACTTAAGGCTCGTTCAATTCGCTTTCAGTTTGAGAGCTGCATTCAGAATTCTCAAAGTGATCAGGGTCCATAAAGCAGGGCCTCATAGATAAAAAAATAAAAAAAAAAACTAAAATGACTTGGCATGGTGCAAAATGCAGTTTAATTTCTAATATAAATCTTTAAATTAAAAATACAAAAATCTTTAGCAGTATTAATAATAAGCCAGATTTGAATTTATTATATTTTTTCATACCAAGTTGGAAGTTAACATTTTTCTTTCTTGAAAAAAGGGGGAAATATATACAATAAATCCTTATTAAAACTGAAAACAACAAATGTACAGCCAACTACACATAACCAAGCTGGACAAAGATTAGCACAACAAGGGGAAAAACATCTTTATACATGTGCTATAGATAACAGATTTACCAAAATAATCCATTCCGTTTCCGAAATTGCTTTTACATTAATTCTGAAACACACAACTGGGATTTCTTAAGCAGAGTAGACCGGTCAGCCTAATTTGTTATGAACCCCCTTTGTGCCCTAAAACGGCTCTCATCCATCAAAGGCATGGACGCTACAAGACCTCTGAAGGAGTGCTCTGGAATCTGGAGATCCTATAATTTCTATAAGTTGCAAGTTGTGGCCCTTAACCGATTAGACATCTTTGTCCAGCACATCCCACAGATGCTCAATCAGACTGAGATCTGGAGAATTTGGAGAACGAGTCAACACCTTGAACTCCTCAAGCCATTCCTGCTAAAAGAGACAAGTGTCCTCAGTTACCATGAAGGAGTGTACAGTACTTGGTCTAAAATATTGTTTAGGTAGGTGGCAAATCAAACACATAAGTGCCAAGCCCCAAGGTTTTTCTAGTAGAACACTGCACAGAGCATCTCTCTGCCTTGACTGGCTTGGCTTTTCTGCATAGTGCGTCCTGGCGAAATCAGGTAAATGATGCGCACATGCACCCAGGCCACCTTCTTCCATTGATCCATGGTCTACCTCTCATACTCACATGAACTTTTTCAGCAAGTTGTGTTACAATCTTCTGTGTGATGAGACCAGGCAGGCTAGCCTTGCTTCTTACCCTGATGCCGTGCCCCTGTTTTACTGGTTTACCGGTTTTAGCGATGCTCTGACCCAGTGATCTAGCGCTCACAATTTTGCCTTTATTAAATCCCTCAGATCTTTATCCTAAATTTTTTGCTTTCAAAACTTCAACTTTGAGAAACCAATCGTTGACATGCTGCTTAATATATCAAAGCCCTGGACAGGTGTCACGGTAATGATATAATCAATGTTAGTCACTTCCCCAGTCAGTGTCTGTAATGGTATTGCTGATCGATGTTTTTCTCTTTCACATTCAGAACATTTGAATAAAACAGTCAGGATGTCATTTAAAGCACATATAATTTCAAAGTCAAGCGTTAAAAATAAACTGCACTCAATTAGACTTTTTAAACAAAATTGATATATTTAATATATTCATATTTCAAATAAAATTAATTCACACAAAACACATTCAGGATTAAATAAAGAGAAATAAGTCAGAGGTGTCAGGAAGCCGTCGTACACAATCCCTCAAGATACCGCAAAAGCCACGCATTTTCAAAGAAAACATTAAACACATATTTAAATTATTAATTTAGGCAATCCCCAGCAATGCCCACACTCCTACTCCTACGTCTAGGTTTGAGTAACTCATTTGAGTGGAGGAAGATTCATCATTAAGGTTTAAAAAAAAACAAAAAAAAACAGCCCATAAAGAAAATCTTTCACACACACACACACACACACACACAGATATATTCTAGCAGTGATACAAGTGACATTCTGTAACACCAATATAAAAGGTAGAATTATATTTTTGTGTACTAAATGTACCAAAATGCCTAAAAATGAAGATAATATCTACAGATGTGGAGGTAGACGTGTATTTCCTGAGATGATGTCAAATGCCTTGGTTCCAAAAAAAAAAAAAAAAGGTAAAAGTTGTGTGTATGAAAATATATTTGATAACTCGTCCACAGCTGGTACAGATCCAGCATTTCGTCCCATTAGAAGATAAAAGCACTTGTTGCAAGATCAGCTTTCCAGAGAAGAAAGTGCACACTTGCACAAGTGGGGCCAATTTGAAAATGTTGTTCCTTTTGAACATCCATTGTCATTTAATTCAACCTCAATTTTCGACAATGTCTAGTTGTTAAAACAACACCACACTTAGTGTAACAATAATTCAATGAAAAGAAAGGGGGGGGAGAAAAAACAATTGTCAAAGCATAAGGCATCCTATAATAACTGTGAGCGGTTCTGGTTGTCTTTGCAATACACAATACAGTGAAGTCACAATTGTCATTCATACATTACCTGGGTACTTTTCCATATTTCAAAGGTTTTCCAATAATAATAATATTTTTCTTACAATAAATGCACTTTGTCAGACCATCATTGGCTATTCATAGACAAAGACAGGAGCAGATCTAAAATTATATAATATTTTTGTCTTTCAACCCTTGATCCAAAAATGTTAACTACACACATAACAAAACACTATCCCAGTACAGGGTGATGGTGCTTTATCTAATATTTTAAAGCTCAAAATACAAGACTTTCTCATGCGCCCCACGCAACGAAAAGGGAACGTTTTAAGTCCACAAAAACTCAGCTCTTAAGTAAATGAACACAAGAAACAGGGAGATCTGATGTAAAAAAAAAAAAAAAGAAAAGAAAAAAAAAAGATATCACTTGACAATAGAGGGCACTCTATACACTAGAAGGCAGCATACCATCTGACTATTGCCACCTCAGTCAGAGATACGATAGAGCAGAGCCCAAGTACAAAAAACATAACGCTATATGCCTTAGACACTATTTCTACATGCTTTTTTTCAAAAGCTCAAGACCAAAAACTAACCATTGTCTGAGATTTCGGATAGGTGCAAACTAGCACTCTCTCCAATGTTGAAGTTTTCCAGCTTTAGTGCGTCTTGAAGGTTTAAATGCTACTCATAGGAACTGTTAATATCTCTATTGTATTGTGGTAAAAAGCTAGCAATGTCATTTCAGACTTGAAATAAAAGATAAAACATAAGCGACCTGACCCTGAATATAGTGTAACACTAAAGTTAGTACAACAAAAAGCATCACAACCGCATTATGATTAGATAACGTCCCCAAACGTCCAGTTAAAAATGACAACACTTAATCAGAATAATGCAAAATTCTGGAGGAAAACATGTACACACATTGTTTTCTGATCGACACATCATACCCTGTCAGTCTGTCTAACACACTTGACAATTCGCAATAACGGACAGACTAGTTGTAACCAAGGTTCTGTTCATTATGGGCCTAAAAACGTTCAAGTCTGTGATGTCTCACTGTCGGCAAACTGAATGAAACAAAATTATGCACATGCTGACAGTGAACCGCGGATTCTAATTGGTATGAGAGCAACCATTGAGATCCATTGTGCGACTGAGGTGGAAAACAAAAAAACCTGGAGCATTTCCTTGTGTAGTTCTCAAACATAATGTTTTCATTCTAGAAAAGGGGAGCAATATGGTGTGTGCTTATGAGAAAATTATGCAAATATATAGAATTCTGCATAACAACAAATCAGCGTAATAACAATGAATATATTACATATGTGAATTTGGCAACTTTCTTGTCTCTATAATAAATATTTTGTAGAAACAGAATATTATATTCAATGAGTATGTGGTTTTGCTTAAAATATATTATTAATTACAGAGGACCAAATAGATTTCTTCTATTGATTCTAAATGTTTCCCACAGGTGAATCTTCAATATCATAATTCAATATCTGCATTTTATACATTTAACAAACAAATTATTGATAACTTTTTTTTTTTGCTAGACCAGGCCACTTATTAAACACCGTTCAAATTACTGTTTTAGCAGTTTTCCATCGACCTGTTCAAAACATGGTTTAAATCAACAGACATGTATATGTTGACTTGTATACATTGACTTCAATGTTGGTTCAAGTCAAACCAGGACTATTGATTGTACAGAATAAAAGAAAACCGTTACGTGAGTAAAGACTGCCTTTATGTTTCTATGTAATCCCCTGATATACTAACACACTTATCCCAGCGTTTCACTAGTGTCTGGATACCATCATGGTAGAAAGTTTTGTCAATACGCCAGAGCAATGATCAGACTGCCTGCTTCAAGTTTTAAACACTGGCCTCCCAAGAATTCCTTTAAATGGCCCAAACATGGAAATCACTTGAAGTGAGGTCAGGACAAGCGAGTTCCTGTAATGTGCAAGTGTTGTTCACAAATGATTGCATGTAAAGTTCCCAAAGAAAAACGTCTCTTCCGCAAGTTGCCGACAAGTTATCCGTCAATTTTCAAGAATCAGGTGTTCAGCTAACGGTCTCATTATCGCACTGTGTGTGAAGCCTTTTGGAAATGCCAATCAGTTTCACACCTTTATTCACGAGAAATTTCATCTCAAGTTCTGGGTTGACTTGAACGCACCTTGTACAATGAAAACAACTGGCATTTAATTTCCCAAGACTGGAAAAAGCTTTCCGTCATTCTTTCTCGAAATGCCAAGTGGTCAGACACTCAGCGTGCGGTGTCGGAAAACAGGCATGAAGTTGCACACATTCATCATCGTTGTTGGCGTTTCAGTGAGTCTCTTGTGGCTCATGCCACCAAACGATTTGAGAGGGAAAAAAAAAAAAAAGAATGAGAGACTGAAGTTGAATAGATGTTCGGCAAGGCACTCTAGATATACATGCACCATACATGTATAGTTCAGAACCTTATTTGCATTATGTTTTTATAACACTCCGTGATAAAACTGCATTCATAAAAATGTTTCCCAAGAAGCTTCATTGTCAGTCAGAAGATGAGTAAAGTGTGTAAACAGTGTGCTACCATTTCTAAATTCTACTCCTCAACTAATTCCAAGTATTTTGTACCCAGAAAAGAAATAAATTATTCACAGGTTTTGCATATATGTATGTATGTATGTATGTATGTATGTATGTATATTATAGGTTTGTTTTAACCATAAACTCTTTTGTTGCTGTAATCTTTTAGTTCATTTTGGCTACTGAACAAAAGAGTGAATAAAAGAAAAGTGAGAACCTGAGATAGTGTACGTCAAGTGGTCTGGAAACTTGTTATCCCTGCTTGGGTTTTTTGGCATAGGCTCTAGAAAATGAGGTTGATTTTTGGCATTAGCTAGCTTTGAGACGGGGAGGTTTGTGAGGTGTTTTAAGGTGATGGGTTGGTGGAGCTGGATGAGGTAGGTGTCTGAGAGGATGGAGGCTGCTGAGAGTTACTGCGCTCTACAGTCGTTTTGTTGGCTGTTCCTGAAGAGTTTAGACCAGTAGCTTGAGCGAAAAGCACACCTGCAACAGGACAAGCACATTATGCACAGTTATAAATAACAAATACAAGCAAACGGTTCATTCGTAGAGTGAATGAAGCAATGAACAGGCCTCCTGTATTTATAGGTCTATCTGATTGTTAAAGTCAACTTTGCGAGAGCTAGTGCAACCTGGCAGCAAAGTAAATTGTAAGTGTCCAACACTATATTGCAAAATACCTACAAGAAGGATTAAAAAAAAAAAAAAAAAAAAAAAAAAAAAAACAGACCTGACCACTGAAAATTTTGCTGCATTTGTCACTTACCAGTGTAGACGACCCCGTTGAGTTCCACGGACATACTGATGCTATTCAGGCCATTCATGGTGAGGTTCAGGGAAGAATCCGGTCTGCTTTCTGAAATGGAGGAAAAATAATCCAATTAACAATTTGCAGTAATACACATTTTGACTTAAATTAAAATAACTTTTGACAGCACCTTGCAATATATATCACTCATTCATTTAATTCATTCATCTTCAGTAGCAGCTTTATAGTGGTTGAAGTCTGTCCCATGAACACTTGCATGAAAGGTAGAAAAACACCCTGGATGAACCTTTTCACATTCATTCACCTTAAGGCTATCAAGTGTTTGCAGTCACGTGATTGGATGCTGCCAATCATCTTCCACCAGACTGACGGTCCAACCATGACCATATGCAATAGGATTTTTTACGGGGGGCCCTCTAGAATCATCCACAGTCCGCCCAACATAAATAACTGTGTGATTAATTGTGAATTGAATTTAACTTCAAAGAAACCCAAAAAAACGGGGGGGGATTAATTCTGTCTAGAGGAAAAGTGAACATTTTATATCCCCAAACTTAACATTTGCTTTCAAATATAATGAAAATAGGTCTGATAATAGATCTATAATGAAAATCTTTTTAGTGCATCGACTGTTCAAATAATTAAAATATAGAAGAAAAATATTATATACAAATATACTTCAGGTTAGATATATTGAACAGGGCAGCATCATAATTTCCACCTGGATCTGCAGTGTGGCACAGACTCAGCTGAAATTCTGTACGGATTAATGTCCTCTCCTGGAAACGTCGTGGTGCACAACACTTTTCCAGCATTTATTGTTTGAGGACATCAAGATAGCTGAATGAATAAAATGGTCGAATGGTGACATCAACTGCACCAACGATCTATATGATGTAACCAGTTCATGTACTTGAATTGAATTTTTTTCTGATTGTAAAAGAAACCTGAAGAACCCAGACAAAACTCATGCAGACATGGGAAGAATATGCACGGGACATTACTATGATCTCACGTTTACTATGAATTTTATCAAATAAAACCACACGTAACTCAACCACTCAATTTACGCTTCGTGCTTATTTCTGTTAGTCATGGAGGGGATTTCCCCACCACCGCAAGCAGAGGCGCGTTTATTTAGGTAAAAACAGGGTTAGCACCTTGACTTCATTTCTTTTATCAAAATCTCCTTCTGTCACAGTGTTCTGTGACTTCTGTTCAGCGTAGGAATACTACTCAGAGAACAGTTTTTCCCCTTAATCCTTGATTGCACTGACTCTGACCAATGGGAGGGAGGGGGGGATTTCAGGCCAGTTACAATGAAAGCTCTTGCAGATTTGCATAGATTAAAGAATGGAAACACTTGTGCGTCATAGCATAAAGTGAGAGAAGTGACTTGGATGACTCATGTCAGTACTACTACATGATGATAATAGTGAATGAAACTTGAGGAAACACTGGTTTCACTACAAGAGCACAGTAGGCAGTAAAATGATGTTCAATGAGAAGGCGGGAGATTACAGCAAAATGCTTTACCACAACAAATATTTGCTGGAAAAACGTATAGTAAGGTTTCCCCCAAAATGATCAATTTCACCATTCATGGGTAATGCCTTGCCAATTCGGAGAAAGGTTGCCGTTTTGTTTTGCAAATAGTGCTTTTGATATTTCTTTACATTTTTCCCCTTTATACAATGAACCATGAAAAGTATATGGATAATTTGTTTTTTTTTTTGTTTAACATCCATTGCATCAATCCAAATCAAATTTATATACAATGAGCCTTATTTATCGGTCTTTGAATACATTTGTGTTGAAAAGTTTGCCTAAGCCACGCAACAACTAAAAATTTAAACCACATGCACAAAAGCTGATTTCTTTTGAAACAGCTGATTTGTGTTTGGCAATCACAACTAAAATTCCATGCACATCCATCCAGTTATCTAACAGTATAAAATAGCACTTGAGTCACATCACATGAAAAGGCCAAAATCTGGAACGAATTTGACCAGGTGAACTCGGTGTCACCCATCCAGCTCAATATAAGTGAGCTCAAAATTAAATGGTTTGACAGAAGAATAAAAAATTATTCCAAGGTTTCTGAGGCTAACTCTTCCAGTAATATCAGTACAGACAACATTCTTTATTAAACAATACTCAAATTGAAAACAATGACCGAGTCTTAGCAACGATTACAGATAACGATTTAATAATATGGTGGAATGTTTGTGGAACCACAATTAATCATTGCCGGACAGGTGTGACGGAGAAGATTTCAGAGCATGAGGAAGTTAAGCGAGAAGAGAAGCCAGCGTTCACATGAACTACCTCGCAGAATAACCTGAAGGCAACAGGAACAATACTTAATTACATAAAAAACAATAAGCAATTAACTTCTATTCCTCGACCTCATGCAAATCACCTCTGCTAAACAAGAAGCATGTAGATGAGGGACTGAAAGCGGTTAAACAAAAAAACATGAGCTGAAACAAATATCGAACCCTTTGGAAAGAATTCAGCTTGTGGTGTTAGGAGTAAGAAGAACTGCTCGTCTGATCACAAGGTCATTTCAAAAGTAGTTAAAATGAAGTACTTGAATGAAGTAAAGAGGTGGAAGCATCATGATATGAGCTGCTTCTGTGCAAACAATACCATATACAACTCTGAAGAAAATATGCATGGTCAAGAAATTTGACATAGATGTTAATCAACTGTGAATCATACATGGACCGTTTTAATTTGTTTATTTGAATTATGATATTTAATTAGATTTTTGGCCACTGCAATTTTCGAACTGGTTCAGTAGCATTAACGTTTACGGTCTAATTAGTCCCAAGCGGCTATATTTCTTACAGTTATTGAAGTTTTAAAAGCTATCGAAATATTAAATGAGTGAAACGTGGTTTTGTCTGTTTAAATGTAATTTCTCATACAAAGCGATAATCTTTGTTTTTGTTTCTTCTGCTCCACACTCCAGTGCAGGAGGTGGCAGTAATGTTCCAGCTGGCCATAAACTGAAATGATGATGAAGTGGCAATACTCTCGCAAAAACGTAAGCCTTTGCATTTTTCAGATTCATATCAGTATTAGGTAAGATAATGGGGCTCGTGTCCACCTGAGACGTGTCCCAAGCTTTGTTACCTTGACTGTTGATGCGGATGTTCATGGGCATCTGGGAGCTCATAGCAAGCAGGTTCTGCTGCAGCGCCCTCTGCAAGAGCCGTTGCTGGTCCTCTGTAGACAGTGCCATCTTCTTCTCGGGTGGCTCGCCGGATTCCAGCTTGTCCCTCAGCTGCTCAAGCGCAGCAACCTGAGCGGCCATGGCAGCCTGCACTGCTACTGCCTGAGCCGCTGCCACTGACTGAGCAGCCAGAGCTCCGGGCAGTCTGCTGGGCTGTGCAGTCACAGATGGGCTGGCATCATCTTCTACGTAAAGAAAAGATTTTTTGAAACGTTTAATTTTTTGCCGGCCATCATGGAAGCTCGCGGGTGCTGTGGAACCTCGTCGAAAGTCGGACGGCCCCCCGCAGTGCCTAACACCATGTCTCACTGAGTCAAACGGCGTAGGTGAGAGGGTAGTTATACACCTTTGACACAAATATACAAATGTGAAGCATAAAAAAACCAACACAGGTTTGGTGTTTTGGTCCCGCTTTATGCCCTCACGAGACTCTCTTTAGACTCACTCTCACTCTTCCAAATTGCGAGGGGAATCCCGGTGACGCAGCGTGGTCCACAGACCAGAAAGACAACACTACATGGTGTTTACTGCGCGCTTGAACGGATGGCATTTTGTCTCGAAGCTGCATTGGACTGTGAACTCTGTCTTGTTGGGGATTTTTCAAAATTAAGATTATAGTATTCACCAGAGAATACTAGAGACAGCTTTACAGGACAGCCATTTTATATAATTGTTCTCCTTGACTGATTTAATGAAACCGGTGAGACTGACTCATTCCTTCCACACACAATATACTGGACTTCAGACATTTTATACATTCACTTACACACTGAAAATATTGTACATGATTGTAAATATTGGTATCTGGTGCACTGCAATGTCTATTTTTTACAATTCACGTTCGCATCTACGAATATTCGTAGCTATGCGGTCCATTCGTTTTCTGCGGAAATTTGTAACTCAAATGTTGCTAAGTCGGGGACTTAATGTATGGAAGTATTTACAAGATTTAAAACACCAGAGTTCAAAATCTCAATGTTCTCACAAAGCCATTTAACCTTTAGGTAAAAACAATGAACAAATGCAATGCTATTTTTCACTAGACAGTGTCATACATCACACAATCTCAAATCAAAAGCATACCATCATCACCAAGTACACCAAGCTCTAAAAGTTTAAATTTAAAAGTTTAAACGCTCTTACCCTTCTTGATCTTTTGAACAGAGGAAAGTGAGGGATCGCTGGTGCCCACAGCCATTCCAATGCTAGGCATAGAGATTTTAGGGGAGGAGAACATGGTGGGAGCACCACTGGGCGAGTAGGTGAAAAGGGATCCGCCGAAAGCCTGGCGCCGTCCCTCTCGTCTATTGCTGTCTATGGCAGCCTGGAGCTCGTTGGGGTTGCTCAAACCCCGCTTGTCACATTCATATGGGTAAAGGTACTTCATGTATCTAGAAAGAAAAAGGGGGCATAAATATAAGGTCCAAAAGAACTGCTAATAAACGTCGGGTGCAAGATCGACCAAACTGCCTCTGAGCTTCAGGAAGAAGACGAACGGTGCGATGCGATCACATATGCTCACAACGTTTTGATTCATGTGCCTTCTTGTACAGTAGATCAATCACAGGCTTACGTATATTAATGTGCTTTTTATTGTTCCTATTGTTACAGCTTACATAAATTTATTAAAATGTTTGTAATTCTTGATGTGGTAACATTTTCTTTTAAGAGAAGTATTTATTTTTATTATTGTTACGAGGAGTCTCAAGTTTCTTGAACTTTTCTGACATATGGAATTATTTATAATGTTCTTAGTAACATCAGAACGCAGAGTTTAGAGAAAAACAAAAGAAAGGCTAGTGAGAGAGTATATCACTGAAGAATTATTAAATAACTGGAATGAACATGTTTTGCAGATGTTCCAGTATGTTTCCTAATTAACAAAATTTATAAAATCATACATCATGTCTTTTGTTAATAAATAATACATTGTTACTGCTGAAAATGCTGTGGTATAAGAAGAATAAACTTAAACCATTCCTTTAGAAAAATTCTTATGTGTATATAAAGTTAAAAGTACAAAGCACTGACGTTAAGGACGTAGAGTCAAACACTCACTGTGTTCTGAGGGTGAAGGCAGCGCTGGTGATTGAGGTGGGCAGGTTCAATCCTTTGGTGATCTCCCTCCATAACTTTTTATTGATTACCTCAACCAGGCCACCCTTCTCCGTCACCAGCTGGTAGAGCATATACAGATCCAGCACCTGCTTGGCCATGATGGGGATCCGGTTCACTGGAGTCCCTGCAAAGCAACATAATGAGCATGGCTTAAAAAATGGGAATTATTAGACAATACTGTAATTCCATTAAGATGAACTGAATCCTACTTCTCAATTCAGGTTCATAGGGTGTATGCAAATAATGAGGAACAAGGGGAGGAGTTTTATTTATTTATGCCCAGTTATATCCCTAGAGGGCAGTATTAGATCTAATGAATGTATATACCGTACACTTTAACAGAAACAGCTGGACATCTATTCATTTATTCAGTTATCTAATCAGCTGATCTTGTGGCAGCAGGACAATGCATAAAATCATGCAGAAACTGGTCATATGCTTCAGTTAATGTTCACATCATACAGCAGAACGGGGAAAAAGGTCTGCGGGTGTGATCTCCGAGTTAAACTGAGGCATGAGTTTTTGGTGCCAGATGGGCTGATTTGAGTAATTCCGATACTACAGATCTCCTGGGATTCTCACACACACAGATCTGTAGAATTTCCACTAAATAATGTGAAAAACAAAAAGCAATCCTGCGAGCAGTGGGTCTGCAGGTTGAAATTAACTTCTGATAAGAGAGCTTAGAGTTAAACTAGTCTGAGCTGACAAAAGGTCTACATTAAGACAATTACCAACTTATACAACCATTATGAGCAGAAAAGCATCTCAGATCATAACAGATCAAATTTTTAGGTGAGTTAGCTACAACCGCAGAAGACCACATCATGTTCTACTCCAGTCAAGAACAAGAATCTGATGCCACCATGGGCACAGACATGGACTAAAACTGGACAAATGAAGTCTGTGAAAAGACCATTTAGGGTTTTTTTTTCCCTTTAACCACCCAGTTTATTCTGATACACTTTTCTGCTCACCACGGTTTTAAAGAGTGCTTATTTGCCAGGCTAGTCATTTCTCCTCTGATCTGTCTCATTAACATGGTGTTTCAGCCTGCAGACTCTCTGTACATGGGATGTTTTGTGTTTTTCACACCATTTTAAGTAAACTCTAGAGACTGCTGTGTGTGAAATTCCCAGGAGATCAACAATACACAAACAAGCCCATCTGGCACAAACGACCACACAATGGTTAAAGTCACAGATATCGCACGTCCCCCCCCCCCCATTGTCATGTTTAATGTAAGCATGATTTACAGTATGTCTTGCTCCACTGCCCCATGATTTGCTGATTGGATAACTGCATGAATGAGCAGTTGGACAGGTGTTCATATTAATGTAGACAATGGATATATGTTCCTTTTTGTGTGTTACATTAGATTAAACGTTCACTCCCACAAATAGGGAACTTCTGCTTAAATGACGGAGAGGGAGTATCTGTATACATTACTTTATGTTGGAGCTTATTTACTAGAGAAAGGTCAAATGATAATGTTCTGATAATTCCAAGGCCAAACTACAACCTGCTCATGTTCACACACACATATATGACAATTTTCTACATGTTCAGAGGCCATAGATCAACTTTAACATACTATAAGCAGTAAAAACGTCAGTAGCTATAAAGCAGACATTTCAGAAATGTTGCTTCATCAGGCTGAAACCTGAGCTGGGTGTTCACTCATTACAGGAAGAGAAACATGGGGGTAAATGCAACTGTAACTTGTAATTGAAACTTTTTTAAGTCTGCTAAATGAAATAGATCTAGTTGTCAAGAAGGCAGACTAACCACATTAAAATGTCTGCTTAAACACGTGTCTCTGACTGAACTCCATAACTTGGCGGTTGACTAAAAATTAACGAATGAATATGCTCATGGACCGTGACTGCTTTTGTGCCCGTGTAATGCTGACTTGATGTTTTTATAAAGCAAACTTGGTTTTGGCAAGCAATTGATTGTATTGTATGAATTAAATGCAAAACTGTTTTTAACTTGAAAAAACATGTCTAATAAAATGTTTGTTTCAGAAGGTGATCATGTACCTCTTTTCTGCATAAAGCTGAACAAATCATCCAGGAACTCTTTTCGCTTGGGATCACTGTCCAGTTCATAAAGCTGTGGAGAAAAACCAAGGAAAGAGAAGAAGAAGACGACGAATGAGAAGCTGCAGCTGTAAACTTGATAAGGCTGTATAAATGTTCAAAGGTAAAAAAAACATACAAGACACATAACTATATGTTGGCTCTCGGAAATAAACCACCAGGTGGCTTGTCACAATCATTCCAAAACAACAGAAAATAATAATTAATCATCTATAAATCAGCAGTCAAACTTTCACAAACAGCAAGATTAACTCAGCTTCGGTTGAAAATCTGCAGTGGGTGTAGATTTTGTTTTCTAAAGAGTTATTAGGTATAAAGTTGTAACCGTAGTGGTTTCACTATATTAAGAGAGACACTTAATGGAGTCTTGTTACACCGCGTGTTCATGCCAAAACAAGAGCCAACAAAACTTTGGGTTCAGTTTCTTAGGTTAAAAGCAACTGACATAATACTACACCAGGTCCTGATGATTAAAATCAACCCAGAATCGATGGGGGTATGAGTCGGGACAAACCAACCAGCATGTAACACGCAAAAAGCTGAAAACATGTAGTACATGGCCTCCACCACGCTGACAAAAAGAGCCAGTTGTCTCACTGTTTAAAATGTCTGACCTATCAGATTCTTCCACACATACATGTAGATAATAGGCTGCTTCACTTCAGTGGTTTAAGAGAGCAACCTGAAAATATCAAAGATAACATTTATTATATAATATTATATTATTGTATACAAGTATTATATACTGGTGATCTTCTAATTTAAGCAGATAAGAACATGGCCTTCCAGTACACCTGAAAATAACAACTTGAGTTTTTTTCTTTACAAAATTTAGTCTTGGATGGATTTTGATTAACCTACGTTAACAAAAAGGTAAAAAAAAAAACGAATGTGAACGAATATTAAATACAAGCATATTTGTTATTATGATTCATATATTTTATTACACACAGTATTTATTTATTTGTATTTATCATAAGGCTGTTATCAGTGCAGTAAAACCAGTAAAGCTGGTTATTTCAGAGGCATGATGTTGCGTGATATGGAACATTTCTGATAACATCACACTTAAGAACCTTTAGATCATGCTGGTACCAATCTTGAGCCTTTGGTACTGATCTAGGGAATAATGAAAATTTTGTGAAAAAAAAAAAAAAAAGCAAGAAAGTCTAGTTCTCAAATGTGGTGCCGTGAAAAAGGAGCACAGACACAGTACCAAGAACACTCTGAGTTTAGTATGGAATCTGCTTTTATATGCAACCGTGACACCTCGGGAACAGTTTAGTCATGATGAAACTAGCAGTGATCCATGAAGATATCGGATTCTAAAACGCACGCGAACCTGGGATAAAAGCGACAATATAAAAAAGTCAGACATCCGGAAAATCTGGTATTGCTGCACAAAGCCGTGTGCAGGCTGTTCATTTTCACGGGTGCAAAAGCTGAAGCAGCAGCAGCAGCTAAAGGCTTCACTGTGATAATGACATATATCAAGACTGCCACAGAGGAATGCAGATATCATTAGCTCGTGCTGTGCACATTAGGCTGTGCTTGTACTCACACGGCCTCTATTTTCTATCCAGGGAGTAATGGGAAAGGTTAATTATTACATCTCTTGGGAACAAAAGAAGTAGAGTGAGACTTCAAGGGATGAGGCCGGGGTGAAGTAGTCCCAGGGGGCTATTGGAAAGTGTGTGCGCGCACGTGGGGAGGAGGACGAAGGAAAGGGAGGAGTCGGATTACTGAGTGGGGGTTGGGAAATTACAGGGTTTGGGGGAGGGGGGGGGGAAGGGCCGTTAATGCAGCATGGGCTTAATTACAGGATGCATGCACTTTTGGAGGAGCACCATACCATAAATTTCTCAAACAGCTCCCCATAGTCAAGTCATACAGTCTCTCGCTCTCTTTCGTTTTGTATTGGAATTCCATCAGCCCCTCCTGCCTCTTATTTACAAACCGTCCTTCCTTTCCCCAACATTCCAAAGCACATCAGTGGATCTTTATCAGTTTTAGTAGTCATCATCACCATCAAAAGCACTTATGAACCCATCCTTTCTCCTCAACAACTCCTCAGTGCTCTACGATAAATAATAATAAAATGTAGCTTGTGTTCCTTCAGATGATGTCCCTTCACACTGTTGATACACACAGCAGCAGCAGCAATCAATCGATGTTCAATATTGAATACACGCTTCTAACGCATGGTAAAAACAACAGAACCTTAATTGAGCAGCCTGATCAGCGTTATCTACCCCGTGACAGCAGCAAAGGCTTGTTAACAGAGAGCAGCAAAATGAAAGAAAAAAAAAAACGGAAAAAAAAACCAAAAACAATCAGCTCCTTCATTGTTCTGCATGCTTCCCTTCACAGAGCTCGGGCTTTATGACAGGATATTTGGCAGGATATTTAACCCGCCGGCTTCCTAACACTGCAGTGGAAACACGTCTGTCTGACACAAAGGAGAAAGCGTCTTTACACACACACATACATACAAAAAAAATGCTTGTTATATGGATCAGCAGTGTGTCGGAAAAATTCACAAAAGCACACCAGGTGTTAGCATGGCAATTTAATAGAGCACAAAATATTACAAGCTGACAAGGGCTTTCAAATTTTGTGGAAAGTAAAAGTTGTGATGTGTAAAAATAATAAATACAGATGATGTGAAAAGACAATGAAAAACGGCTTTAAATGTACTGAGAAAACTTTAAAGGTTTTTTTTAAATTATTATTCTAATTTGACTGTGCGCGTTTCTGCAGGACAAATGAGAAAAAGAATGTTAGAAAAAAGGGGAATTAAAAAAATATATATAAATTGAATGCGTTGATTTAAGCTTTTATTTTATTCATTTAATAGCAAATAACTATCTAGTTAAGTTATGTAATGAGTTGACTCGGTCTAGTTATTAGCTATATTAACATTAACATAAGGAAAAGATGCATTTCAGTATAGAATATATGGTATAAAAGTGTTAAAGAATAGCAAGTTGTGTTTAAATTCCTTAAAATGCTAGGAAAGCAATAAGTATAACATTGCAATATACCAATTCCCTGGTATCCAAGTCTATCCACTAATATTCATCCTCATTCACCTAAATTAGCACATATTTATTTCATTCTATATATATAACTTGTAAATTTATATAGGCCTCTATATATACATACATACATTATATATATATATATATATATATATATATATAAAAAGATTCTTTTTATATTCTGTTTTCTACATGTTTCCTTTTCTTTCTTTCTTTTTTATTTTTTTTTGACATCATACACAACTGATGATTTGTAATTGCAAGTACACGTTTATTGTCTATTATTCTTACTATTGTTGCCAGTGGAAATCTTTTTTCTTTCTTTTATTTTCCTACATTATTTATTACTATGTTATCAGTACCATTTTTACCTTGTGTATCAATTTCATTGTACTTATACAATGACAATAAATGAATCTAAATCTAATAATAATAATAATAAAAATAATAAGTGATCTATGTAGTACGCCGCGTCACATTTGACTCGAGAAGAGAACTTCTATGCCGTTTTGGTATTTAATTAAAGGCAGAAAATTTTCCCCACACCATGCATTAGCTTCAATAAAGCTTCCGCACCAGTAATTTTCATGTCATATGAAGTTTATGTCACCGTCTACAGGAATTTTAAGCGTGTGTGGTCTGCTCACTTCTGCAGTGGAGATGGTGCTTTGCATCTCTGATTTTTTTTTTTTAATCCAACCAGAGAACACATGCAAAAATATAGAAAAACAGTATCGATACAAAGTCCTTCTCCATAATCATTGACTCTTTCCCTGACAAATTTACTCTTTCATGCTCTTTCACCCTCTCCTCTGATTGTCCTGTCAGTTAGACTTTTACATGCTTACATTTTTGAGCTGGCAAATATATTTCTCTCTAATTTCAACCAACCCCCTAATTTAGCGCTTAATGTGAATTCCTAATACAGCAGCTCTGTATTTATAATATATATATATATATATATTATAGATTTTTAAAAAAGTCCTGCACAAAGTAGTGTACATGTATTATGTTTCATCAACGTCATTCAGCAAACACTGTGTCCACGAAGGGTTATGGATCCAGACAGAGAAAGCCCCCGCAACACTCTTTTAAGAAACGCAAGAGGCCGGTGTCGAAACTCTAACGGCATTTCACACCTGCCATGCGCAGAGTAGTAGGGGTTGGGGGGTGGTGGGGGTTAGGAATCAACCGGTAAGACAGTTTCAGTCTTACAAATTTGCTCAACTTGCCGCAGAACCCCAACGAAGGGACACGAGAGATCTGTCGCTGAATGGCAGGCAAGCCCTGCGAATGTCTCTGATAAAAGAGGTGAGGCATTGTGTGAAAACAATAGTGCTGGCTTCCATAACCATGGCCTGATTCTCTCCAACTGAATCAGCAGCACAGCCAGGGCTGTAACAAACACCTGCGTGGTGCAAATCGTACTTTGTGTATCGCTGAATCAGAACGAAACCTGAATCTCCAAGATCTGCACCATTTAATAATTCAAATGACTTTTGAATTTAGCAATCTTGCAAATCAGACATTAAACAATGCCGGTTAAGCTCCGTGTGTAGCAGGAAACGAAATTTTACAGTAGCAGGTTTGTGTCTTTTCCCCAAGAGAGGCACATCTGCAGCAACAAGTGAAGAATGAGATGGCAAAAAAAAAAAAAAAAAAAGAGAGAAGGACAGGCCGAAACTGGCCTCTTAATTTTTTTTTTAACAGCACGCGTGAACGTCCACATAAGCAGATAAGAAACAAAAGAGCTAAAAACAATATACAAACTAATATGCAAATTAGCCCCAAGTCCCTTTTTTGTATAGAACGAATTCATTTGTATGACATATCCTGAAAAAGCTAAAATCTCTTACAGATGACTGACTACACTTTCCCTACATTTAAGCCCCAAAAAAACAAGAAGTTAACGTTCTTCTGTTCTCCCCATAAATAAACATACAAATTTCACCATCGAGAGTTCTCACAAGTGCAAGCATGCAACTATCTAGACTAAGACCGAGACCAAGCAATAGTCCTGCATTCTCAGTTCCTCTTTTGGAGGAATCCTAACAGACAGGCAAAAAAAAATCTATATTTCTATATTTTTATTTAAGAACAATATCTTTAATCAAAATAATAAAGAACAGCTTCATTCTTTGAACATATTTAGAATAGAATAGATTTAATGCAAAACTGTGAGCAATAAGAAGCGAAAGACCTCATATGTTAATAATCAATGGCAAAAGCCTTAGTAGGCCTTGCATGGCTTGGCCTTTGAACACCCTCCAAATGTCACAAAACCTTGAATTTGCATCTAATTACAATCTCCATCCACCATCCTGTACAGCACAATCAATATGACAAATCTTTACCTTCGCACAGCCACTTATTTATCTCTTTGCAACTGTACCTAAGCATCTTTTATAACCTTTATAATACTCTTTTTATATATATTTTTTCTTTACTGTCTGTACAATTGTATACTCTGGTTTATGTAAATTCTATTTTTATGTTACGGACAGCTGTGATAACCATTTCACAGCAACTCGTACCGTGTTGTGTGTTTGACAAATAAAATTTGCATTTGGGTGGGTGTGTTTCTTTTAAGGTGGGCAAAAGGACATCAACACACATTGTGTATCCTTGATAGACAACACGAGTATAAAAGTTTTTTTTTTTTTTTTTTTTGAGAATAAAACATTATTACGAATATTATATAATTAAATTTATTTAAGCAGCCCAACCCCTCTTGAAGTACAGTACGAGCGGTGGCTTAAGACTTTTGCGTAATACACCTACAAACTGCCACTGACGTTGTTAGTTATGTGGGATCGAACTGTTGCCACAACACTGACTTAAAATTTTGTTAAAAAACTGTTCAACTACTTCATTCAGCCTCAGTTTCCCAGCAGATGAGAAGCAGACTGGAGAGAAAATCGGTTACCTCTGTAATCACATTACATTTGCTACCTGTGCTGCCACTCCTACATGTTCGTAACTGTATCATGTGCCATGGCTATCAAAAGTACAAACAAACATGGCATTGCTGACCAGAACTAAACAAAACAATTTATTTACGACTAAGCAGTGCTACACACATCCATGCTACCTAGGATTTTTTCCCCCAATAACAGCATGTTGTTTTTCTCAATATTAAAAATTCTGACATTAGCCTCCGAGTGGCGCAGTGGTAAAGTGCTCGCCCTATCATCCGGGGAGCGCTGGTTCGAAACCCGGGTGTTGCTGGTATCCTCTCACAGCCGGAGGCACAGAGAGAGCTGATTGGCCGAGCTCTCTCAGGGGAGAGAGATGAGAGGTACTTGCGCTCCCACATTAATCACGGCTCTACAGCCAATCAGGGGCGTCTGTGAGCTAGCGCTTTCCTCCGAGTGTGTTACTCCGCCCCTAATGGTGCGTGAGCGAGCAGTTCGAAAAGATGCGGTCGGCT